>VWZK01011039.1:57723-432993 GCA_013396935.1 Baryphthengus martii
GTATACGAACATTTGCATGGATTTTTTTTTTTTTTTTGGTGGACTGAACGTTTAAAGGGAAGAAGCCACAATGTTCGGGGAACGTAAAGCAAAGCAAAGTTGGGTGCTCTAAAATAGCAAACCACGGGCAGAGATTAACTTGCTAAGCCCTGTGTGCAAAAGTTAAAAGGAACAATATGTAACAGCAAACCAAATGAATGAGATGATAAATACCTCCACGTTTACATGTGCGATTAGAAAGATGAATGTGTGTGTAGCCACAACAAAACCCCGTGTGTCTGTTATGGAAGCAATGAGACAAAAGCAATGAGAAGGTTTTGGTGGGAGAGCGGAAAGAAGCTGTGCGATGCAGGCTAAGGGAAAACAAACCTGGAGAGAAAGGACTCGTGTGAGTGAGAGCTCTGGAGCTGTTTGTTCCCAAGTTGCAGAGGCTAACACTTAGATGCTGATGACTTTGGGAAGTTTGAAGTGCAGTATATGCGTTTTATTGGGTGTGAGTGGAAACAAAGTGCAACAGAGAACCACACCAGGCTGCAGAAAGGAAAACCCTCTTGCACCCTATCGTCTGCTCACTGGGGAATTCCCTCTCTCCAGCAGCTGCTTGCATTTTTTGGCCACCAGCCTGCTTAGTGTCCTCAACTTCTGCCGTTGATTAACACCACCCGAGGAATTCTACCGTTCTTGGTCTATTGTTCCCACTGTCTAAGGAAAAACAACCTATCACTGGTTATATTTTCAGCTTAATGTGTGTCCAAGGAAGTCTATTCAGGCAGATTGATAGAGATTTATAGTATTTGCAACATCTGTTACAACACAAGAAGGAGGGATTTTCTTCTTTTTCATCGGTGTTATTTCAGTTTAGAAAGAGAAATAAATTATTTTCCTGTTAAATGCATGGACATCTTTAAGTATTCAGAGAAATACAGCTCAAAAATGAGATGGGGTTGGGAGGCAGTGTATTCAGCATCATTACTCATATTACCAGGAATAGGTGCAAAGATCCTAGTTCAGGAAACGGCTGAAATTCAGACCCAGCTTCCAGGATGTAATTGATCCCTGGACTGCTAGATCAACAGCAATGGTAATGTACCTCAAGCTAGGCACCTGCTTATACAGCTAGCTCAATCATGGCCCCTATTTTTCCCTTTCTTTGGTGTTTGTGAGTAGATCTTAATCTTCTCCTCACAAATAGTTTTGTAATTTTTCAGATATTGTATCCAAAACAATAAACTTCTTTGACATGCAATTAGTAATGGCTAACTAAAGGTTATTAGGTAGGATGTAATCTCTTTCTGCTGAAGGTCAGTTACAATTTGAAACTCAGTCTAATCAAGTCACTACAAAGAGACGAGGTCTCACTCAGTTAAGTCATTAATAAATTAATCCTTTAATCCATTTGAACAAGTGGTACAGTTCTACTGTAGGTTACCCCTACAGTGATATAATATTTGCTGCATTCTTAGGGGAGGAAAAAAACCCTCTCAAACCAGAGCAGCCTTCACATTTGACAGCAATTAATACAGGGGGAGGGGAAAATCTACAGATCTGCTGGTGATGACAAATGTCTTCAGAAGAGTGATTGTGGGAATGTTCACAGCTATGTTAGTTAGTCTGTACCTCTCAGTGGGGCAGAAAGGAAACAAACACAGTTTGAGAGCCTGTGTGACTTACAGGAGTGCGTTTCTGCAGTTGAGACTATACACATGTAGCCTGCAGAGCTTTCAGGCCGTTCCCTAAAGGAGGGAGTGCTTCACGCCTTAGAGAAAGCCTGATGCTCACCGTGTTGGAACGACATCTTCTTTGCTGGATACAAAAGCTGATGGCTAACTTTTTATCGTTACAGATTATGTATTTGTGACACCAGTCAAGGTGGATTCCAGTGGATCGTACATTTCACATGATGTTTTGCACAGTACTAGGAGAAAGAGATCAACTCAGAGTTCAAGGAGTTCCTTGCACTACAAATTTTCAGCATTTGGACAGGAACTTCACTTAGAACTTAAACCTTCAACCATTTTAAGCAACAGTTTTATTGTCCAGGTACTCGGGAAAGATGGAGTCTCAAATTCTCAGGAACATGAAATTGAGCAGTGTTTCTACCAGGGATTTATAAGGAATGATAGCACCTCTTCTGTAGCAATATCTACATGTGTAGGCTTGGTAAGTGTTTATTTCAAACAAATCAGCATTGAAAGTATTTTCAGACTTGGAATGGTAGCCAAAGGTATGTAACTCATATAGTATTCAGGAAACCATACACCATTTGGTCATTTCCCTAATACCACCAGTTGCTATTGCATTTAACAGAAGAGGTTTCATTATAGCCAATGGACTGCACTGTTTGTACTTTTTGATCATGGTCTTTCATGAAAAAAAGAGAAAAAGCCCAGAAGACTGCCTGGTAGTCTTAGTTGTTATCCCACAGCAATTTTCATTTGTTATAGTTTGTTGTAGTTTATACGTTTTTGCATGCGCATAAGTAAATGCTCATCCTGCTTTTGTGAACTACTACGAATAAAGAAAAAAAAATCAAGCCATAACCTTGTGATAAAAAAAAATTCTACCTAAGTTTCTCAACTGCTTTAAGCAAGGGTGAATTTCTTAGCTCAGCAGGAGTTACGAACCAATTTCCCTTTGTTTTCTTTGATAACTCCAGCCTTGCTTGGGTTTATAAGTCTTGATTAGTTAATATTTAACACATTCGTAAGAGACCATCATTGCATATTTTCCACTTAGGACTGCCATTCAAGTTCCTGGAAAAGTTATTACTCATTTACGATTTTTTCAAAATATGTTTGACAGTGCTTGTTGTCGACAGAGAAGTCTTTACTGGTGTAATTCAGAAGAACCATCTACAGAATTAATAGTTACTGATGTTTTCTAGGCTTAAGTTCTTAGAGTTGCAGTCTCCTATGGGTGAGATTAGAGCAGTGCCGTTTAAGTGTTAGGTATAGGAAGCTATCTATGCTTTATGGTTGACTAAGGTCCAGAGGATATGTTGGGTCACCCTCTAGAAATCTGTTTTGCAAAGGTACTTGTCTGTAAGGGCTATTAAACTGTGTGACAGGACTAGAAAAGGAGCACTTGAGACACCCAGTGTTTCCTTTGAAATAGTAATCAGTGACTTGAGAAGAGAGTGGCTCATTAGGAAGGGCTGTTGAATACTGATAACTGGTTGAAGTAGTCTGGATTGTGTTTTCAATGCTCTACTTTTTTTTTTTTTCTCAGCAAGTTAGAGGAATTAATATCTTAGAGTTGATTTGAGTTTTAGACATGACTTTGGAGCAGGGGCCAGTAACTCAAATGAATCTTTTTTTGTTGTTGTTTGCTTTTTTTTTTTTAAGTTACATGTATAGTGCTGAACTGTTAATATTGGGCGTGCTTTGTTGTTTCTGTGGAAGCTTCGCTTTCACAACTGCTAGCTTGTACCATATTTATTCAGAAAAACCCCAGTTTTCACATATTGCAATGTTTGTCTTTTCTTACACGCAACAGTTACATGTTGGGTGATCTCCCCTGTTTGGTCACGTTTTGGTTTTTAACATGCTGTATGAGCTAAGTGAAGCTGGGCTTGTCAAGTCTTGTCTGGAGAAGGAAGGCTCAAGTCTGCCTCAGGTCACAGAGAAACAGAATGTGGTGATCTTAACTGAGGCTGAAATGGATCTTTTACCACTGTCTCGACATATAGATTGTTATGACTGGGAAGCTTCACTTAGAAGAGATCCAGAAGCTGATCAAAAGGGAATAAATACTGTGGCATGAACAAATTTATTACGGTAGAACCTTTTCCAGTGCTTAGATTATTATCAACTAGAATCTCTCTCTCTTTATTCAGTTCCAAGGTTCAATAGACTTCTCCTTAAATTGTTATTTTAAATTGGTAAATGAAATAAACTTTTGCTTATAATAATCTCCTGCAGAGTAGGTATCACAAATACAATATAATCGTTCCTTTCTCCCTATCCACTTATTAATTTTGGTGCACCTAATGAATCACAGACAAATTATCAACAGAATTCTTAGTCTTTCATTTTGCAAGGCTGCCTTCTTAAAAATGTGTCGTCAGCTGTCTGTAATGACAACCACGTCATTTTTTTACTGTGATCCAAATTCAGTAATCATATGTTAAGTCTGGACACTGTGCTCTGATCAAGAGAACCTTGTGAATAGCTTCTATATCCTCTTTGCACCAACTACTTTTGTCACTTGGTTGCCCTTCTTTCCTATTTGCTTTGTTCGCTGCAATTAAACCGAAAGTGGTGTTTCTTCTATATGGTTGGTAGCACTAATCTTTCCATTGTTCCTTTCATTAGCAATAGCTTCTCTACAATAAAACTGCAGTGACCCATTCTTTCAAGCCTGGAACACCACAATGTGATTTGGAAGCAATTGCATTTCAATAGACTACAGGGACTCTTTGATCTAATTTTTTTGGATGACCTAGAGTATTCAGTCATTCAGCTGTCTGTTATCTGCCATTGCCTGCAGAGTAGACTTTTGAGAGAGTCTATATGAAATGGTTTGTTAGGCAGGATGACCTTAACTTAACACTGGAAAGGAGCAAGAATTTGTTGCTTTGGTATAGACCTATTAAGAGATGTGTGTATCTTGCTTTTTAATAGCTTAGTTGACAGTAAAGCCCCACATTTCCACGCTGGTTTGTCGATTTGAGACCAAATGTTTCCATCAGTCAACACGATTGCCTTGATGTGTTAGAAAGCAAAACTGTGTCTATGCTCTTCATCTGAATAGGTGCTCTAATGCACTAAGTCAGCATTTTAAAAACATGTACAAGTCTACTATGAGTACTGTCTCTCACCTTTTCCATGTCAAAGTGTTTAGATGCTTTGATTTTCAAAAGAAACTTGCTTTCTTCTGTCCTTTTCCACTTCGATCGGCATCCGGTACTTGCTGGAGTATCTGTTATGCAGCAAAAAAACTAATATCATAATTTTTTTTTTTTACATTAAATTATCTTGTACACAGGAAATCTTGTTTAGATCTAGTATGTGTTGGACTTATTAGGTACTGAGTAGCAGCATTGGTCTTACTGAGCAATAACAGGGTATGACAGATTTATTAAAATTCAGACTGACGTTGTACATCACGTTGATTTGCTCAGTCATTTTATGAAAAGATGTACTTTGTACATCTTCAGAAAAATGTGTTCTGGACTAACTGTGGAGTATAAGATACACTCTCTCCAAAGAAATTGTGATTTTTTTATTTTTATTTTTTTTTCATTTTCATGTATTTTGTTAATGTATTCTCATGGAATGGGTTTTTTACCTCTTACAACTTCATCTATGTTAGTAAATGCAAAATAGTTTCTGTCTTTGGCACCATCTTAATGTGGCTCAAATAGAAATTAATGCAAAATTTTCAACTACTTTCTCCACTGATATTCATTATTACTTTTAATAGAACTCTTCTGTTGCTCCAACATGACTTCTTGGAGTTTCCTTCAATCCCTTGTGCTCTCCCAATTGATGTATCCAGGCCACTGGTTTCTCTTGCTGCTTCATCCTCTGTGTTCTCCAAGCTGTTCATTCTTCAATTCTTTTTTTTTTTTCCAAACTCCTGACTTGAGCTAATTCGTGCTTATTCTAATTATATGTTTTTATTACTATTTAGTGATACATTGTTACTTTATAATTGCCTTTAGCTAACTAACTGGGAGGCCCACTATGCCAAATCGCCAGAATGCAGGGGGGGTCCAGTTTTTCTGAAAGAGATGGTTGGTGCTGACCACTGTTAGAATAAGAGCTTGGTTTTAGGACATACTCAGCGTCGCCTGATCTATATTCCTACCTCTTGCCCCCTTGCCCATTCTCATCCACATGTTGTGATATCTCATCTGCATTAAAACCAGATATCTGTTGTAGATTCCATCATCTTTAACATTCTTTTCTCTAAAAGCCTTACTACTGTCTTCCCAGTCTGTGTATAAACTGTGTGTTGTTTGTCTCTCTTTAGATGCTGGTTTTTGTCCCCTTTCTGTCTCCTTGTGTTAGGTCTATGTGTACATAATCTCTTGTATAAAGTGAGTTGTTTGCAGTCACACAGTAAATCAGGCCAGAATATAAGGGAACCCCCAGAGTTGTCAGTAGTCTAGTTGTGTTCTAGAGACATTCTTAAAAGTGATTTATAAGTGTGCATTTAGGGACAGAAGTCACATTTCCCTTGTGAACAAGAACTCTTTCTTACGAAGTCAAACAAGTTTACAGTATAGTCCAATACACAGTATAGAAAATAGTGAAGATAATGAGTAAGTAGTTTATTATATAGCATTTGTGGGGATGTTTCTGCTGTTTGTTGGGGAGGGGACAAGTAGGGGTATATAGCAAGGACAAAAGTTGCGCCCCTAGAGGAAAGAAACATTCATACAACAGAAAGGAACTCTCCTACCGTTACATCGCAGGTGAGACGTGCGTCTGTATTTTGGGTCAGAGAGAAAATCAGTGCAGTTCAGTGGCACAGTTCAGGTCCTTTAAAAATATACGATACACAATTTTGTTGGTCAGGCCAAGCTCAGCCCTAAGCAAAGACATTAGCATGGAGGCCTGAGAAGCTGCACCTGCTTACGCTAGAGGTGAATGTGGGCCATGCTCTCCCTTTTGTTTGTGTACCTCAATTAGGAGTGGAGTCAGCTTCACGCACTAGCTAGTGCCCTCCTTTGTTTTTGGTAAGATGTGATTGAATCTTTCATTATAAGGGGCCTCTTTCTCTTGTCTCAAGTTCTGTTATGTTTGTTAGTGTCTAGTCAAGAGAAGAGAACGAGGAGGGAAAGATGAATCATGTTACACTCACTGAGCTGTCAGAGGAGTCTACGACTGGAGAAAGGGTTAGATGTAGCACTGATAGATGAACAGGAGATGTATTAATTCAATAGAAGTTGTGTGTGCCTGTCTGAGGGCGGGACTTCGCTCAAAGTATCAAAGAAGCCACAAAATTAAAGCTTCTTAACGCAGTCTGGCCACCTAAGAGGCAGGCAGGCAAGGCAACTCATGTACCCGTTCTTTGTAGTCATTTAATTGCATCCCGTATTAGCATTGTTTAAGTTCATGCTAACAACAGCCTCTTATCCCTAGAGCTCACGCTTTAAGTCCAATTAAATATGTTGAGACAAATCCCAAGGTTCATACGCAGACAAACTCCCATCAAAATCAGTGAGCCAGACTGCTGGTAAAAGTACAAAATAATTGCTGTTTGCAAGGAGTTCCTTTAGAAACCTACAGCTGTAAAAATAGGACAAAATCTGGCCCAGTGGGACCTTGAAGAGAAACTAAGCACAGAACTGGTGATTTGAGTCACTCTTGAAACTATTTTTATTCCATGCACAAGCCAATATACAAATCTTACACTTTTTGCTGTTATACCAGCACAACACAAACAGCATTTGGCCTGTGAGTCCTTTGACTTTACATTCACGTACCATTACATCTCCATCCTTTATAAAACACAAACTGTGTTTTACGAGATCATCATTTTGTCCGCTGTTTTGGTGAACATTTTGCCATTATCCACTCCATGATATAGTAAAGATGAAAATAAAACAATTATTTTATTTCGGAAAATGGAGTGATAATAGCAAAAAGCCATTTTCTTGAAGGTATTTTACAAGACAGTGTTTCTAGTCTCAGCTTTGAACTGACTGCTGATGGGGAATGAATTGTGTGATTAGATTATGGATTGCCCTTCTCCCTATCTGTCTGATAAGCTTTCTGTTTAACTCTGCCTTTAGCTCTGAAAGACACAGACAGCATTATCCCAGGCATTTTGACCCTACTGGTTCCTGATGGATGAGGAATAGAACTAAAAGGATTAATGATGGAGAAATAATCTGCTTCTACCAGACAGGAGAAGTAATAAAGGTTACATTGCTTCCAGGTTTTTTATTTTAAAAAAATATGGAACCTACGCAGGGGAAATATCTGTGTAGCTAAGCACTTTGGCTCCATCAGCCTGAACGCAGTGGGCTGTGGATGCAGAAAAGCTTGCAAGAGTGCCCACAGGAGCTGGTCCTCTCAGTCATTATTGCTTGGCTGGCAGTAGGAACCTGGAAATAGTTTGTGAGTGTGTTTCAGACCAAACTTCAGGCTGTTGTGAGCACCACTGAGCGCACTCCTAAAGCAGTTCCAGAAACAGGGACCTGTCCATTTGTACATTGATAGGCAGTTCATCCTGGTGTTTCTTGTAAAGCAGTCTTATCAGGAGTTTTAAAGGAATCAGTAGACTCTATCTATATTTGAAACATCAGCATTTTTCTTGCTGTAACAGAATCTTTCCACAAAGATTAGTTCCCACACTTTCCCTAGTCCATTAGAGAGAAGCTTATAGTCAAATGCCCTCGCAAGGGTCAGGAGAGGATGACCTGTCTGCACAGACTTGACCTTTTCATAACAGGATGTCTTTGATGTAAATGAGGGTTTTTATTTTAAGCGCCACTATTTTCATTTAGACCATACCATCTCTGCTGCCGAGATGCAACGTATTCTCTTTGGAACAGCTGCAAACTGCTAAACATCTGAAACATTTATCCTTTTAGAGGCAGATTCTAATAACCAATAGCGCCTTTTGGTCGCTAATAATTAACCTACACAAGACTTTATTTCTGCTGTAATACCCCTTCTTCCTCTATTCCAGAAGTGTTTGAGGAAGATACCAGGTTTGCAGACCTGGAGAGTAAAGACTTTTGTTTACCCAGAACACAATGACAGTCTGTGAAATGGTAGTTCAACTCTAACTCAAGCAGCCCGCTCCTAGAGCTTTGTACCTGACACGTAGCAGCAGAGAGGAGAGCACAGGAGTATCTTGGTTGTGCCCTGGTCCTGCCACACGGTCCACTTACTTTGACCAAACAGTGTTCCCAAGCTTGCTCCCTCCTTAGCTTCTCTGCAACACCAGTGCTGTGACTATGATGACAGTTTTGTGATTTGCATGCTCGAATCAAAAGGAAGTTCCCAACTGAGTATAATGTAGGTTGCTCAACCATAACCCATCTGGATGGTCACTGGGAGTTTGTTACCAACTCCATAAATCCCTCAGTCACTCAGGCACCTACAGTTTTGTTTGTCACAGTTGTGTTTAAGTCTACAAGATATTGAAGGTAATCTTTTCTAGTTTTTAACTTTTTAGGGAAGAGTTTATGTTTCTGATGCTCGACACATCCCATACCCTTCGAAAGAGGTGGTAGACTGATCACTGGGACTGCTGCCCAGTACTGCAAACAGTGGAAGAAGGATGGAGGTCCAAAGACTGATTTCAATGTCTGTGGTTTTGAAATTTGCTGCCAATAGATTGGGGCAAGATGAAAGGTGAGGCCACACTAGATGATGCTCCTAATGGGGCCATGCTCATTGGCATCTGGAGCTGTGATGCCAATAATATTTCTGTCAATTCTTAAAGACAACTTCAGACCAATTCACAGTTGATTACGTTCTTCCCTGAGCATGAGTAGTGTTGTTGACTTACAGGTAACTAGTGGTTTTCTAGAAAAGACCTGCTTTCTCTTTTTGGAAGTTGCAATGTTCAGTGATAACCTGACAGCAGCCCAACTAAAGTCAGCAGCCTTTTTAGTCATCAGAAGTGTTTCCTCTGACTTGACTCCTGACCACATACAGAAGCTGTTATCCCTATCTGCCTAACTTTGTAATGGTCTTCTCTTCTCAGCCAGTGAACTGGCAGGAGAGGGGTTAAACTTAGTTATCTCTGCAGTGAGAGCTAGCAGTGGGACCTGCATTGAGCTTTATCAGCTGAAATTCAGACTTCAGTATCTTTTTTTTTAAAACCCACTCATTTGGTGTTAGGAAGGCTCTGACTAGCCCTTAAATGGTATCTGAATTGAACTTTAATGGATAATTACATTACAAACAAGGTTTTCCTCTGTCTTTTTGATCATGTCACTGGGAGCAGAAATGTTGGTTCTTTCTTGCCTTTTCTTATCCCATTTTAATCCCAATTCTGTTGCTGCAGGTCTACCATAAATTACACTATGCTAAAGGAATTTCCTATTGATTTGCTCTGACAGTGATTTGACCAGCTATGTGAATAGCTGATGGCAGCAGAACTTATCTTTGGTTCAGACAGTAGAGCATTGACTAAAGCTTCGAGGTAAACATTTACAGAAGAAACCTGAAATCACAATGCCTTGCAGCTCAGCACAATTTGCAAACTTGTATTAATTAAGCTTCAGTACTGGCTTTACTCTGTGTTAGATGAGAACAGCACCCTGGCTCATAATAGGTTGACATCAGTAACCTTTTATTGTTTATCGTGCTCGGAAGTCACTAAGAATGAGGGTGAAGAAATGTCAAATAATCAGGTCATATGCAAGTGAATGAGTCTTGATGGTTGAAGCTCAGTACCGTGGGAACCATTATTATCCGGAGTGATTTCTGGATCAGGCAATTTAATTTCTCTTTTACAATGTTAGTTCATAAGCTGGGGATATCGACAAACAAGCGATACACTCAGATGAAAATCCTTTCCCTGGATCCCTTACGTGGCTGCCCTGCTAGTTCCTGCCAAAAAGCAGTAAAAGAAAAAAAGCTTGATGACAAAGATAATAGGTCTTGAAGTTATTCTTACCGGACTAACAAGGCCCAGCACAAACCTGCTTAATAGAAGAGGAAGCTGAGGCAATAAAGTGATATTTACTTGCAGAGACAATAGGGCGTTGCCTTTTCACTCTTGTGGGGCATTAGCATTTCTAGCTGCCCCGCTATGTACACAGCACACTCGGGGCTTTATTCTTTGAGGACTGGATTCTCGCTGTTCACAGTGGGATCACTCGAATGCTTGTGCCTGCCTGCCTAATATATGTTAATTGAAGGACTTTTGTGTCTCAACATCTTTATTAATATTAATAGAATGAGATTTTTAATGGACCTATACAAAACATGCTTGACCTAGCTTGAGCCTTCACTTTTGTTTTCATACTCTACAGCGCAGGGTGGCTTCCAACTAATTTAAGAACGTAATACTATATTCTGTGGCAGAATACACAAACTGATGAAACATGGATTACTCTTCTGATATGCAGTTTTTTTGCCATGAAATATAGAATTTATATAACAGCAGAACATAATTAGGTTGGTTTTTTTTAAATCTGAAATTTAAAACAGATTTGCTTTTTTCTTTGTGTAGATTATTGCAGTTCAGTGAAAAGAGTGAGCATTTAAAAATAATTCTACCTTGAGCAGGCTTGTCTTATGCTACACACTCATTTTTATTTTTATTTTATTTTAATTTTTTTTTAGGAAGAATTCATCAAAACAGTAAGTCTTAAAATCCGGCTAGACTAAATCTGAAGAAATACTTCAAGTTAATATTGTAATTAAAGTCTAAGCGGGTCATGATAAGGGATGGGTATAAATGCTATCACACAGTGTAGAAGAAGAAAATTTAAACTTTTCTGAAAATGTGGCTTCATTTCTTAACTTTTGACAGAAAGTTATGCTCTTTGTTTTGCTAGATGCAAGTATAAATTAAAGATTAAAATACCAATTTGGGGTTAGGGCCAAGATAAATTTTTTGCAGCCCACTGTGGATGATTACAGTACAGACAAGAAAAACACTTTTGTCACTTTTGCACATTTTTGCTCCTTTTTCTGACAAAAGGTCGTTCCCTATAGTCTGCTCTACTTTACGCTGTTTGCAGCAGATATCTGTGAAATCTCTGCAGAGACCAGCCTACCATAACAGTATCTCCAGCCTCCAGGTTTTTCATTCCTTTTTGCTGGCTTCTCGACGTGCTAGAAGCCATGCTGAAGGCCGTACCAATGTGGTTTTTTGCAGTTCCAGCATCATATACTGGTGATCAGATTGCAATCCTGCCTCTAGCAGCAAAAGATTGAGCAAAGGGTGGGGAAAGGGCAACTTCCAGGCTGACTGAGGCACAAGTGAGTAGCTGATGTCTACTGATTCCTGTAGCACAGTATCTTCCACTCTCACTGGCAGGTATTTGCTGGTTTATGGGATTCATCTGAAGCTTGTAGTGAGTCAAAAGTTTTATTCTGACTGCTTTGGATCAGAACCTGGCCTCAGGAGAGTTCTCTTTTCTTCTTCCCTACATCATCTTGGCCCTCAAGTCAGGAGCGGCACCATTTCTTTGGGAAGCATTACAATTACTACTTGTCTTAGAAAGGCATTTTGCAAATGGAAAGTACCATTCGCTCATCAAGAAAGTGAAGCATGTCCATTTTTACTGGCAAGCCCCAAAACACATCTTGTAAAAAATCCAAGGTGGTGCTGTACAAGCAAATTTTGCTGAATCGGAAGTGAGATGGAGGAAAATGGCCTACTTGAAGGGCAAAGAAACCCATCTGCAGATTGACCCTATGCTGTTCTCATGGATCACTCGGGCGAGTAACACCGCCAGGAGTGAAATGAAGCAGGAGTTCAGGCGGTTTCCCAAAGAACCAGTTGCTGCTATTGCTGCTAGAAAATGCACTGAAGTGCTTGGCATCTGGTTCTGGCAGCTGCCAGATAGGTTTCAGTGTCCTAACAGCAAGGGGTTTCATTCTGCTGTGCTGCCAAACTATTATGACAATGAAGGAGTAAAGGAAGCACAATGGCCACCAAAAAATACAAAGTCAAGAGTAAATGTTGGTTGCTTGGCCTAATTCCAGTCAGGTCCTGAAAATGTCGAGTCTGACATTGTGAGTAAAAGGGGCAAGTAGCTTTTGAGGCTTCTTTCCATTGTTAGGTGGGAAATGGACTTCACCATTTTTGATCTACGAAAATGTGCAAGGATTTTATCACTTGTCATCCTGGGAACACCTGTAGGAGGCAAGACCTCATTCATCTTCTCCTTGTCAAAGAGCTGAGTAATTGCAGGGAGAAGAACGTGTAGTCTGTTGCAGAAAGAGTTAATTGATTCCTCTGATTCCTGTGATTCCTTTGCTTACCAGAGAGTCCTGGGTGGTCATTTTAACTACCTCAGGCACAGAGTCCTGCAGGTCCCACTCAATGGAGACCGTGCATGAGCACAAATGTGGGGTGGGAGCCGTGACAGAACAGCACACAGTTAGTGCCGTGTGTCCTTGGACATCAGACTAACGGTATGGTGACAAAGGCTTGCTTTTACACCAGTCTATGTGACAGGTGAAATACCTGTGAAAGGACAACTTGGACCAGAAGCCGAAACAGAAAGAGAGGTTATAGATTACCATAGATAGTGGAAACTGGAAACAAAAATGTGCCAGACTTTGGTCTTGACCTATGAATATTGCACTGGTTCTATTTACAGGTTCTCAGCTTTTGGGTTATAGTGCCAAGAGAAGTTTATTTTTGCTGTAGTTTTCCAAGCATTTCTTGAAAACTAGCTTTCTGCTGTGCAGAATAACACCACAACACTAAATAAGTTGGAAATAGCTTTAGGGCCGAGGCAATAGTATATTTTGTTGACATTGTTGTGGCTGTTTATTAATGATTTATTTAACGATTTAAAACATTGTAGTTTGGGAAAGTCAGGAACATTCTCCAACGTGAGAAACGAAACAGAAGGCAGGGTTATTCACCCAGAATGAAGGTCTGTCTTCTGCCAACTGGCATCTGTGCAGAGCAAAAGTGACTCTACCTCCCCAGCCCTACTTCTGTGTTGGGTTTAACAGAAGATGTGAAGCGTTTCCCCATGGGGCTATTTCCCTGCTCACCACCAGCCTGCTCTGGGTGGTGCCCGTGTGCTCAAAAATACTGCCGTGGAAATGCCGCATGCCCTTAATGACAGCTTGGCTTCTGACTTTTTGCGTATTACTTGTCAATAAAAAGGAAGAGAAATTGTTATGTACATACACCTACCTGTGCCAATGCACTTAAGTGGGTGCCAATCCTTTAATCTTGATTTTACAAAGGACAGTGGGTTTAGTGTCTGTGGTCTGTGAAATATTAATGTTTATATTTCCATAAAGTTGCACAAGGCAAAGCTCTTTACAGCTGTTGTCTCTGCTGCCACTGAATAGCTACATTATGTGCTAGCAAAATGTAATTAGCATTTAAATCAACACCTCTGTGCGTTTTCCAGGAAAGGACTTACTTATATATTACAGAGAACATTGATGTGATTTGTCTCTGATTTTTGTAGTAAGTGGATGGATGTAGGGTTATTGCACAAAACGATAATGTAGAGGATGCATATCAATCTTGCATGACTGCTATCATTATATGTTAAAGGAATAAGTCATCTTAAGTCTATAAATTATCTTCTAAATTTTTTTTTCTCGAGAGTAAATAAATAGCAGTTTTATTTCAGATCGGTGAAATTTAGTAATAGTATAAATAATTTGAAAAACTATGGAAGTTCAGTGTCCTATTCCAGTCCTTTCAAGGCGTTCATGGAGGTGTATAAAGACAAGCCCTGGACAGGGATGACCAAATGTGGAACCTTGGGCTGAAACTATTTCAACAGGATGGGGAGTGTAGTTCAAACCCTCTCTTATCTTACCGGCATTCTTGTGCAAGTTAGCTCTCCACAGCAAGATGCTTGATTGATTCATAGCAACTGATGGGCAGTTTAAAATTACAAAGCTTTCAATTTCCTTGTTCCTGACAGATAAAGAGGGTGGGCATTTCCTGGTTATATAGTATACTTTCAAAATATTTAAGTTCCCTGTGGTGCTCTTTGTGACTAATTTACTTCCACAGCACATTAACACTGCAGGTTTTATGCTGTGCGAGGAGTGTATAGGGTAATATCTGTGAAGAGAGGAAATGTTTCACAAGAAGAGGTCCTTCTGGCTTTTCCTCTGTTTATGTTACCACCTGGAAAGAAGAAAAGGTGGAGTAAATGGCTGATGATCCAGATTGATTGCATGAACAGTCACATCGTTAGTCATGACACATTAAGTTGCGCAAATTCACGCTGAGAAGTGGCAGGATTGCACTTTAACTCCTGAAAGCTTATATAAACTTATGTAGGAAAATGTGTAAGGACAAATAGTGCTTGAGTGCCTTCATGCCAGTGGTCTTTGGCAGGTAGTGCTCCTTTAGTGGCCATTGAGCAGCCAGATTATTTTGGGAAAGAGTCAGGGATGTGCTAATGTGAGGAATAGGATCTTGAGGACAGGCTCTAGCAGAGAAGTTAGAATCTGAGGATAGTAAATCAGTGGCTGTGCAAGCGACAAAGAGCTTCAGACTCGAAATGGGAGGACCACATTTTTCACTTTTGCTGTTCATTTTTCTAATTCTTGCCTATAAAAGCAGAGAAATTATCTCCTCTTTATGGGAGCTGGTGTGCTTTGACTCACTACTTTATTTGACTCGTGTGGTACTTCTCAGCACACAAAGCGTACCCTGGTTTCTAAGTAAGGGCTGAAGATCGAGCAGCAGCTCAGCTGTGCAGTGCTTCTTTCTAGTTCTGCCTGCAGTCCACGGAGAGCAGCTGCTGGCTGCGGTGTGGCCTGAAGCGAACTCAAGTCTCGTGTTCTGTGGTGTCAGGCCGGAGCAGAGAGCACACTCAGACCCTGGGACTAGCAACTGCACATGAGACTGAAGTGTCTGTAACTCTCACACACTTCCTTGATGTCCCAGAGCCTCTGTGACCCTGACAGCACATTCCTCTTCTTGAAGCTTTTTTCTTAACCTATGCTTAACCTGACCTTTGCTTAACCTACTGTTCAGTAGATTCATTGCAGAAAGAAGATCAGGCTGCTTAGGAAATTTTGCCTCTTAAATCTTCTGCTGATTTTTTTTTATTTTTTTTTTTTACCATCCTTTTATAACTTTGCAGCGTGCTGAGCTCTCAACAAGTCCATGTAACTGTATCTCTCTTGAGTTTACTGTATTTTTATTTCAATAAGAAGGCGTTTAACATAGTGGCAACATCTGTAGCAATAGATTTCTAGATTTCTTGGACCAATTTAAAATAAAAAAATCTCTCACAGAAGAAAATGTTGCTTTCAGACACAACCTTCCCTTTGTCACTTTATCTTTCCTATTTCCTGAGATCTCAGAGATTATCACAGGGTTACTTAGATCTTTGGTGCTCAACAGATTATATTTTCAGAGCCTAATATGTATGGTAGTGTACTGAAAACGCCGTACTGTACAAATGCTTTCATGAAGAAATGTTATTCACTTGCTTGAAAATCATAGCACGTGATGCTTGCTGACACAGGAATCTACCAAAAAGCTCTGTCTTTTTGGCTCCGTTTCTGTGGGGCTTTGTAGAAATAGGAACTTTTATGTCCTCCTTTCAGTTGTTTCTTAGTCCTCTGTTCTCATTTCTGAATCTCCTAGTTGCATGATAGAATTGACTTCTTCAGTGAAAAGACCTAAGTAAATGCTCCCACACCATCTTCCATACTGAATTCTTAAGACTCATCCCTGCTAAAACAGTCACATAATTCACAGGCTTGTACTAAAGTCTACTTATAGTAAAACCAGTGTAACCTTTCATGACCAGTTTAGCTCTGCAGTGCTATTCAGTAAGTACAAGTCCAACATGGGTCTGAATATCTGGAAACTGTTTGGTTAGCCCTCAAATGCTTGTTTAGATTCCTATGTTATACTCTGACCGTGTCAGTAGGTAGCATGTCAGGAGATGTACACTGATGTATTGGGTTAAAGAATGGATTTACCTCACTTCATGCTGAATATCTGGACCAATATTAAGGTAGTATTACTGTTTCCATTTTAAGACAGTTGTGAGATGATGTTTTATTTCATACCAATGTTTGCATGTCATCACAATTACTTCTACTACAGGGATGTCTGTAGTTAGAAAATGGTACTGAACATGATTTCTCATCATTTATAATAGTATTAAAAACTTTTCTAGTCTGGGAAAATTCCACCCAGGTTTGTTTTTTTTTTTTTAATTTCAGTTGTAGCATGCTAAACTTTGTGCATCATTCCCTTAAAATAGAAATATAGGCTCATTTGTGGGAGAGAGAAGTGTGAATGAGTGTGCCCAGTTTTAAAGAGGGACAAGGATCAGTGCAGTATGTCTGAGCACTGCTGATTGCTGCGATTTGGCCAGGAAAATGAAGAATCTTTGAACGCACAGTTTACTTGGCAATACAGTATTGTGAAGGCAGGTTTCATGGCTGTAAATGGTGCCTACAAAGAGGAGACTTTTCATTACGTGGAATATAGATGTAAGCAGCTGCATTTATCTTAGAAAATAACTCCTTATTCAAACGCCAATTGTAAACTAAGATGTGGGTGCTAAGACTGATTGATTTGTATGGTTATGTAAATGCTACATGGAGTTGCCATTGTAGAGGTTTCTTAACGTTGTGAAAAACTGAGAAAATCACGAGATCTTATTTGAACTCAGTGAATATTTAGGATGCTGCCCTGCTGTATTCCAGGTTTAATAATACGAATTGCATTCATATTATTCATTACTGATTTGCCATTTCTTGGAGAAAAAAAAAGGTGATTCAGACACACCTAGGTTGCTGCCCTGTTTGAAAGAGGTGATTACAGTAAGAGAAAATGATATAAATTCTTTCCTGCTCCTCCTGTCTCAGCGATGCTAGGTAATCACACTTTCTCTATAGGCACCTGAAAAATAAAAGGGATTATAGGAAGGGATTTCCTTGTTACGAGCAAACCTCTCAGCCTTCTCAGACTCCAGTGAACATCCCTGTATGTTTCTGGTTCTCACACCTTCTGGCATTGTTGCTCCTGTGAGTGGAGTCACATGGCAGAAGCCACTCCAGTGATGTGTTGAGGGACAGATCATGGGCAGAGCTGTGTTTGAGGAATGTGGCTTTGAACAGGGCACTTGCCAGCATGGAGCCCTGCTAGGTGTCCCGTTACCTGGCTGTCCTGGGACCTGCTGTGCTTAGGGCAACTGCTCACTGGATAACAGCTCAAGCTACTGAGTGAAATCTGAAAGGCTGGGGCTGCAGCTTATAGTGAGAAAGATGGAAGCATTTTAATAGAACAACCCAACTGGGGTCAAATGTGAACCTTGACAAGTCTCTCGAGCATTTACTGTGTTAATTACAAAATCCTGCCTATAAAACTGAGAAATAAGAAACAGAGAAGCTGAATTGCTGAAGAATTGGGAGTTTAATCCAGATAACCAGGCGCCAGCCTGACATTCTCACTCTTGGGCCATCTTTGCTTCTTGTTTTCCATTCCCTTAATGGCCTAAGCTCTTTTGTTCCCCTCCCTTTTTCCTTCCCACATAGATATTTCAACATATGCATATGTCTGTGTATGTGGAATATCAGCAAAGCTGATACTTTGCTCCCTACAGAGTTCCTTGTGACCACTCTCTCATGTAACTAATCCATAGCAATGTATACGCCAACAAGGAAAATTAAAAGGTTGGGAACCACTGACCTAACTTCTTAGTAAGCAATACAGCTGGCAATCAGATGTAACCCAAGCTCCTCGTTATTGGAGCTGCCTGAGCTATTCATAGCAAAGTAAAATTGCTATGGGAATTGAGCTGGATTTATTTGGTTTGAATGCAAATTATCCCAGGTCAGACAGGCTCAGATCTTCTGCCCCCTCAAATTCATTTGCATCAGCTCTGCCAGCCTGAAGCTTTTATCTGGAGGAACTTTGCCGGGGAAAAATGGGTGTGGGTAGTGATCCACCACTATCTAGAGCATTTGCTTTGAGCCTTTGAAGCCAGTATAAGTCACTCTGAAGCCAAGAGCTCTGAACAGAGCGAAGGGTCTCCCATCAGCTAGCCCTCTGTGGTGTCCAAGTGCATTGAGTAAGTATCTCTCCTGGCTGCAACGTCAACAGGGTGTCTTCTAAGGGAGAGGGAGTCTTTCAGGCTTGCCTGCCACTCTTACTAATGATATGAAATGTTCTTCTGAAAGCTCCAGTTGTGAAAGTCCCATCATGATAGGAAAAGCGGCATTTTGACTAAAAAAATCCCAACTTTAATTCTAGTACACTTGATCGTAAAGGGTAAAAAAAGCCACCTCTTAAAAACTCAGTTGAAAATGGTTCAAATGAGAAAGAAAATAAAACACTAAAGCCCTTTGGCATTATTATTTTTTTTAATATCTTAATTTATAATGTTGTTTCCTGCAAGGCCTGATTCATTGCTTTTAATGTTTGGAGTTGCATGTCTGATATGGAGGAATGTTCCTGATCAGAAACACTCAAGCAAGCATCTGTTACTCCTAAGTACCTATGGAAAAGAATTTCCAAGTACTGACTTTAGTTATCTATCATCAGTTCTCTTTTTTAAAGCCATTCATTTGCTTTGTCACTATGCTCTAATTTTACTGGGTTTGTCTTTTTCACAACTATAGGAGCAGAAGAGCCATTAAGAAGGCATGCACTTTCTCTAGAATATTAGTAAATCTGAATTCCATCCCCACAAAATCAATTAGCTGTACACAAAGGAGGAGGAGAACCTTGCCAGAACATTTTCATTGCACCTAATCCTTCAAGCCACATGAATAATTTAAAGCAAACTAACCTTAGGGTGAAACTCTGCCCTGTCCAAAGGTCTGTTAAAGATCTAGGTATCTTGAAGTTACATTTCAGAGATTTAAGAGGCCCATAAATAGTGCTTTTATTTTGTGTTGTTACACAGGATGAGAGGAGAGAGAGGGCTGCATTTCATACACTTTAAAATTTCCAAAAGGTACGACTCCTCTCAAGCCTTAAGGATTCTCTTAAGCTGTGCACTCAGTTACGTAGGTTGCTAGAATAGGGGACTTCAGAAGCTACCTTTTGAAGTCAGTTGTTTTGTTATTCTTGATGTTCTGTAAGTAACCAATCAACTGTAAGACAGCACACGACAAATAGTGGGCTGCCTCTTTTTAGGAAAAGTGAAGCATAAATGCATTCGTAAAACAATCCTGCAGTTTCCTGTTTGCTTTGTGAAGGATTTCAGAACTGTCATAACTAATAAAATATCTAGATTTTATCTTGCAGTTAGAGAGATTTGCTTACAGAGGCCATACCCGAGTGCTTGTACAGCTACCAAGCCTAACTTCAGGCTGTTGATTTTAGCTAATTGCTTTCCAGAACCATTAGAGCAATGCTAGACTGATGGAATCATTGATGAAATGATCTTGACTGCAATTTGGTAAACACTTGACACTTAACTTAAATATTATTAGTGTATAGCTAGTGTTATAATGCTGTATTTTACATTAGTAATTTTCTTCTGTTCATTTGTCATGCCTGCTTCGCTTTTGTTGTTTCGGATTTTTTTACAAAAAAAAAGAAAAGAGAAATGTGGGAGCTCACATGTAAGCAAACAAGTATTTAATCTGTGGCAAAGCAATCAAATATGTGTTAATTCTAGAATATCTCATTATCCTGCAATAAATAGCGGTTTAATACATTTAAATACCAATGTGACTGGTTCAATTACCTTAAGTGGAGGAACAAATAGGAATATTTCCTTATTTGCCATATGTTGACAGAGGGTTGCATAAAGACGTTTTAAACAAGTTCAGTCAACTGCAGAAACACAAAGGCACTATTCAGAGATAACGCTGTCTTTGTTCATATAGGAATAATTAAAGACATGCAATTTTGTTACCTTGGTTTAATAATTGCTGAATGTTCTGCATAACATTTCTTTTGAGCAGCCAGACAGAGTAGTCTTTCATGACTACATCAGACTGGCAATTTAAACATAGCGCTCTCCTTCTGTCAGATCCTCAGATAATAAAATGTTATATTGTTCAGAACTCTTAACATTCTAGAATTGCAAGATGTCTATATTATGTGAGAAAACAGAACAAATTGAGTTATTTTTGTGAGACACTTAGAATCTAAAGAAAGATGGGATGTGCTGTACAATTCTCAAGTCAGAATAGGCAACCAGTGATTCTAATGCTTCTTGCACAATAAAAATATTTTAGTGTGTATAAAGGCCATTAACTTAACCTAAACATTTGCTGTGGTACAGAGCCAGATATTCCAATCTGGTGAAAATCAGTAAAGGCCTGCTGAGGTTATTCTCATCAACCAAGGACCTAGTCCAATAAAACATTACATTTGTACTTCCCTGACGCTGGGGTAGTCGTCAGTAACTGCCCGTGTACAGACTTGATACTTTTCTGAAGGATGGGTGAATTTCTTTGGCAAACACAAAAGCTAGAGAAAAGTTTAGTTCACTTAAATTCTCTCATTTAGTGTGTTCACATGCCTTTGTGCTGCCTGGTTTGGGATAGGATCAAAAATGAACATGCTCTTAGCTTTACTTGTGGGATTTTTGACTTCAATAATACATGTGTATTATTGGAAACCTCATGAGAGTCCATTCTCACTAGTTTCCCAGAACATTTTATTTCCCAAATTGGTATAAATGCTCTCTGGAAATGCTTGCAGAGACAATGTTCAGCTCAATGGGAGTTCCTGGGTGCTTAACACTCTTTAAAAGTCAGTCATTTATTTAACAACCTGTGTACGGATTTAGGGTCCGGACTTTCCACTTTTTGTTGGAGAATCATGGATTGTGTCCCTGTCACTGTGTCTCAGAAGCTTGTTTAATTTACCCAGCACTTCAGTAACATGGGCACATCTGTGTGAAGTGCCCTGCTGAGGGGGACAGGAAAAGTGTATGGAGGCACAATCCAGCTCAGCTCTGTTAGCCGCTGCTGTCCCCTTTGCAGTTACAACCCAGAAAGGGGGCTGTAGGTCATAGTGGAGAGGGAATGAATTTCTTTAATTACCATGATTTACTGCCATTGGTTTGGCTATTTACTCATGATGCTTCCCGAGGGTAAAGGTGTCTTTCACCTCGGCAACACTTTCTGCAGTTCGGCTCCTTCTTTCTGCTTTGCCAGATACGTTACTTGTCGTTTTTTCTACCTAATTTCACATCTTAATTTGCTCATTTTGATTATATTTTCCAGAGCATTGACATTTTGACCCTAACCTGAGAGGTGCTCAATAACCCATCTCTCAAAGTCAGTTAGTGATATCAGGTATCTACAATTCCAGGTCAGGCTGTACTATTCTGCTAGTTGTAATTCTTGGAAGTAGTTTTTCTTATGGCTGTAGTAAGGTTATAGTCTTGCATATTTTTCAGTCTACCAACTTAACCCATCCCAAGAGGTGAGTCTACTTCATTACACATTCTCTAAAGACACAATAATTTATTTAGACTGCTTTACATGATGCAGGATTGTTTTGAACAGCCTTGTACTAGTATTGGTTGAATATCTTTGCTTTGGAGGGAAGAGGAATCCTTAAGATGAATGCTGGCAAACTTCATAGGACTTTATTCTTCCTGGTATTCCTTGCCATGTGTGAGAAAACCATATCTTTACCCCATTTTCAAGGCTTGACCCAAACCCCATTCTAAAATCCTGGCACTTCTCCCACTGTCTTGACAGAATTTTGTATCAGGCTGCTGGTGTCCGCACAGGGCATTGCCATCTCCACAGGGGTTTCTCCGAGTATGCATTTGAAATGGATCTGAAATCACTGTCACTGTTCTCTGAGCTGCTGGCCATGAACTGGATGTTACAAAATACCATGTGGACACATAAATGTTTTGCTGTGCTTCAGCCAATAACCCAGTCTCTTAGCAGCTACAATGCTTCTAGTTTGAGCTGGCTTGCCACCAGCTGCCTTGGAGCACATGCAGGGTGAATGGAGGGCTGATCACAAACGTGAAGATCATTTCTGTACTTTGTGAAGGGACTACTATTATCTGCTTATAAAGCCTGAGGGAAGGGCCTCATCTCTTCATCAGTCTGTGGTGGAATCTGAGCAGAGGTACAGGAGTTATGGGAAGACCTCTCCCTTCTTCTGGCACACAGTGCAGTATGTTGATATTTGAAAACTGACATCTGCCCAATTCTAGAGGCCAGTCTGGCTGTTGTCAGGTAGTGTGAATAGCTTCACGTTCTCTGGATCTCCATCGTGCCCTCTTTCTGCTAAAAGGCTCATTATCCCAGTATGGGAAATGGTCTTGTAGACAAAACCCACAGGTGGAACATCTGAACTAGGGGAGTTGTTCCTCCAGCAAGGGAATTCTTTGATGGTAAAGATAAGTCTTTTGTGTTTCCTCT
The DNA here is from genome assembly GCA_013396935.1 of Baryphthengus martii. NCBI lineage: Eukaryota > Metazoa > Chordata > Aves > Coraciiformes > Momotidae > Baryphthengus > Baryphthengus martii. The sequence goes on from VWZK01011039.1 coordinate 80,688, forward strand.
GTGGTGCCAAAGTACCAGAGACTTAACAGAGCATCAGGGCAGATAACAAGTTTGACTTTGATTAAAATGAGCTGTACCTAAGATAATTTCATGAGTTTTCACTGCCAAGTAAATGAGAAAAGACTCTAGTAGGCTGAGACATGAGATGACCCCAACCACATTGTGATGTGAATACTAGATATATAGGCATCTTTGACTTCAGATAATTTTAAATAACCAGTAATCATCGTTTTTAGGTCATCTATACTTATTACTCTTTATATTTCAAGGAAGTTCTTAATTTACATTTTTATTTATTTTAAGCAGAACCAGGAACTGTACTTTATGTCTCTGTACTTTACATCTCGTAACTCTTGTTAAGATGTGTTTGAATCAATGATTTGTGTTTTTAAGGAGCTTAACAGTTGGGAAATAACACAACAGAAGTTTTGGATCAATGTCCACTGATGTCTGTGGAAAGCTTTATGCCAATTTCACTTGGCCTCTTGTCAAGTCTTTTAAAACTTTGCCTGAGTATTTGGAACTATTTTAATGGGTGTGAAATAACATTTAACTCTTCTTTTTGAGAGATTTTCATCTTGAGTACGTGCACACCCATCTAATGGTATAGACTTCATTGATTTCTTTGGCCATTGTTTTAGCTGCTCTCAGTTAAGACACACTGGGTTTTTAACACGTAATTTTATGTATATGCTCATAACACTGAATAAGTGTTCTGGATGTGTGTAGCATTCCTTAGACAACACATGCAAACTTTCTAGCACTTTATTTAGCTGAGATATTCCTGGTTTTGTACAGACTGTAATTTAACTTTGCGTCAGTCAGTATTGAGTAGTTATGTTTAGCAGAGGAATTGCAGTTCATTTATTCATATGTTTTAATTCTCAGTTTCATTTCATTATGCTTCTTACCTCATTACTTGCATCTGGTTTAGGAAACTCCTGTCACTTCAATATGCATATGGCCAAGTTGTTGTCTTTTATTTAATTAGCATGTAATGAAAATGCCTTGTATGCAAGTAGAGAACCCACAGCCATAGGGCTCTTCTAGTTTAGAGCAGGGGCTTGTCCACTATCTCAGAACTTACATTTCTTGCCCATAACTTAACAAAGTTAGGCTCTGAAAATCCTTCACTCATGACACTGTTGTGTTTTTTATGGAGGGTCTGCTTTTTTGGAGATGCTAAAATCTCAAAATGAATTAGGTTTACAGGCTGGTAAGCTGCCAAAGGCTTCACTCAGAGTCTAAGAACACAGGGGGAGACAAATGGGAACAGCCTTTTTGCTGTTCCAGTTAAGAGGCCAGTGAGACCTGTTAGATATGTTAGCATGTGACTCTCAAAACCATTCCATGTGGGTCTAAAATCAGTGGAAGATTTACCTGGTTTTGTATAGCTAAGGTGAATTTTCAGTGGTTTAAGAAATTCTCCTTATTTTTGAGTTTATAATCTAACTTCAATTAAAAAAACATCTAAAACTCAAAGCAGATATTTTATTATCACTTTCCTTGTCCAAATTTCATTTTGTGACTCTTCCTTGGTTTGAAACAAACCAAGAAAAGAGAACAAGTGTCTTACCTTGGTGACAACACCTGGATACTGAGGAATTTCATGAAGACGTATTGGGTCTGAAAATTCCTTTAGCCCAGAGCTAGGCAAACATTTCATAACAAATAACAAGTGGGAAGAATGTCGCCTGCTCAACTTTTCTGCAACAAACTGCAAGTTCCTCTAATTTATTGATTCAGAATTACTTGCTAACCACACAGATCAACCTGTATCTTTCTATTTACTTTCCAATGGCATGGAATATCCCTTGCAGAAGGATAGCAAGTATGTGTGGTGAGAGAAGAACAAGAAAACAGCAAATTCCAACTGAATTTGGGTTTCCTCTTGGATTTTCTCTTGGGTTTTCTCTTGGGTTTTCCTTCCCACCATATTCTCACAATTACTGCTATTATTAGTGATAGCCACAGTGGGAGACGGAGGGAATAGACAGGAGTCCCTGGTCTTTTTCATGCTGTGTTGTCTAGACTTAGTAAGAATGTTAGATGTTGTCATCCTTCTTCCTCTCCTGGTGCTATAATTGCAGAGAATCTGAAATAAAAATGGAATTTTGACCTAACTGTCCCTCTTCTTTTTGGGTCCCAAGCCCATCAAAGTTAATGGAAAGATATCATTGAATTCTGATTCAAGGAACATCACATGTATACTTAAAGCTATGCTGGCGATAGGAAACCTAATGCATAAATTTCCATGACAGTTTTGACAGTATCTGTTCACCTACTGAAGTGTTTAAGCTGGATAAACATATTGCATCTAACACAATTAGAGAGATGTTTCAAGTATTTGTAGGAAAAAAAATCCCCCAAACACTTTTTTTTTTTTTTTTGTAAAACCCAGGAGTACAGACTAGCCAAAATCTGGCCTTCAAGAGACTAATTCCTGGGCAGTTTAAAGTTAGAAAAGATGGTTTTGTGCTAGTATCCTGCCTCTGTGCTCTGGCATTTCTCAGCTGGCATATTTTCCAGTCAACATGACCACAGCCATAGGCCACTTTGCTTTACCTGAGGCTAAGATTCAAGAACCTGCAAGAAAAGTATCTGGCAGTTATTGCCCAATTGCTCCCTTTGCAACGATCCAGAGGACTGCATCTCCGTCAGAAGCCAGGTCAGCATTCTCAGCATTACTTTGGAATTACCAAAGAGATTATTTCAATAGGAATCCTTGAAACCATCCCATACCTGGAAGAAGCGGAAAATGGTCTGTGACTGAATGAGTGTCCAGATTGCTCTGTGGCACTTCCCCTTTCTTCTTGACAACTTCTTAAAACTAGATTTTATCAAAAAGAAGGTATCTTTCATTCACACAACATTTTTCAATTTGGAGGATGTTTCTGATGTAAAACCCAAAGGAAAGAAGTCTTATTGGAGATTTAGGGCCATTTCTGCTGGGGGGAAAAAAAAAAAAAAAAAAGTGAATACATTCGTAAGGCATTCAGTCAGCTACAGCCTAAGTAAAGGTGAAGCAATACACATCTAGTGCAGGGCCCAGAATTCAGTTTGGGTTTTGTTTTTTCCCCTCGGAATTCTCAATCCACCCTTATAAAGTTAAATATAGAAATTACATTTGGGGCTGAAACTTGGTGTACATCAGGGACAGTTTCTTACAGGAAAATGTAGAAAACCCTTTGTTCCATATGGTTTGAATCATTTACAAAATGAATCCTACAGGAATAATTTCAGATGTGGAAACCTTTAAAATGGGGAAATAAAAAACAGATTCACTACATTTCTGTTTTCCAGCTGCAAAAAGAAAAAAAATCATTTAGAAGTGCCCAATTATCAGTGTGCTCTAGTAGATAAAGATTGCCTGCCTCTCAGAACTACTTTTAAATTTTGTGATGACACACATCATAAGGATTAAAATATTAGTCTTCTTCCCTACAGGAAAGTACTTTTTCATGACCAAATGTGATCTGACGTTTGAAATATGCCAACATATTGCAGTGAGCAGGCAAGTTAAATTCTTGTCAATTATTTAAAGCCTGTCTCTTACTGACAGAGGCAATTTTAACCTTCGTTTAGAATGCTACATAGATATAGACTGATATATGTAATTATGAATTCATGTTGAAGAAATGAAAGAGGGCAAATGTTAATCAGAATATCACCTATATTTGTTTTCATATTATTTTTCAGGAGGCAATTAGGCCTTCCCTGTTCATAATACAGAACCTCTGCTATTGTCAAAATTAAGATCGCAGTGTGGTTTTATGAGCACTATTATCAGACCCCCATGAAAGATTCTTATACCGGGGACTACTGCAAAGCTACCTTTGATTTGGAAGGGCAGAAGTGAATTTCTGTGAAAAGGGCAGGGTGTATGACTATAGACTGTTGAAGACCTGTATAACGCATAAATTTTTTCAGCTGGAATAGCCTTAGTTAATTTTAGCATTAGCTTAGTAAACACTTAAAGTTGTGAAGATTTCATATATACATTTCTGTTTTCACTTGCTTTTCATTTTCTGTTGAATTTTCCTTATGGGAAACTTCCACAAATCATTAAGAAATACAATGCTCAGGCATTCAAACAGCTCTCCTTCTTGGTCCTAGGATGCTAGGCTAAAGAAAAGTAACCATTTCAGAAGAGAAGAGGTGCTACATGTCTAGTATGTGCGATTTCAAAGAATACTTTTTGAGGAAGGAGGGGGAATCATGATCTGGGAGGACTTAAGATGTCAGGCAAGATGGTTTGCAATTGACATTTGTTTGTCTGCAGGTATTTTTCTGAAGCATAAGAGACACAGTCCTCATGGGATGTCAATTTTGGCAAGAGGGTGTTGGCACGTGGTAGAACCTCACTGATCCAAAACAAGAATCTGTATCTAGTATTACGTATATAATGTAATAGAATTACCTGATGAAACTTCTTCTTGGTTTTTGACTTGGTAAAAGGGAGTGTTTATTACAACATGTTTTACAAAACCAAGAAATGAAATAAAATCATAACTGATTAATGAGCTGCATGGAAATACTTCCTCAGTGCCACCCACATTTCCTTGGCCCTGATCCTGGAAACACTTCATCACATGTGCAGTTTTATGCACAGATACTATGTGAAAACTACAGTGTAGTTTTCCCATACTTAATTCTGTCTTTCAGGGATCCAAGAAGGAAAACAATCAGATACTTGCTTTCACTGATCAGTTTTCTCTTGTAGGAGGGCATAAATCTTGAACTGCATTTATGATTATTAAATTGAGAGAAGCTGATTACTGAATGATAATACTAAAATGTTCAGATGTTTCCACTTTGTGCTGCTGTACTATAATGTGCTTACATTTCTACTTAGAGTAACCTTAAGTCTGGGATTCCCGTCTGGTAATACCTCGTTCTAAAAGAAACTGAATCTTAATTCCACTATTTTGTTTTACTAATGTATGCATTTATTAGGAGTTGCATTTTCCAAAAGCATTTGCTTGTACCCAGACTCACATACAAACAAATCTATACTGGTAAGAACGGGTTAATATCGCATACAGAATTATTGATGGTACTATGTGAAGGTGCTATGCTGCCAGTCCCACAACACTCTTGCTTTGTGTGTTACCAAATGTGAAATCTGGTTATCTCCAAAGTGAAACAATGCATCTTTTGATTGGGAAGACTATCTAGATTATATCTCGAGTAAATCTAATTTAGAGGAGCACATTTCAATCTGTCTAGGCTTTGAAGGGATCACTTTAAGAGCTAGCATCTTCCAGCTGTGAACCTTGACAGTCTTTTCTCTAATCTGTGGTGCTGTTTCTTTTTCTAGTCAGGTTTGATAAGGACACGGAAGACTGAGTTCCTTATATCTCCATTACCTCAGCAGCTAGCACAGGAGCACAACTACACATCACCTGCTGGACACCATCCTCACGTGTTATATAAACGAACGGCAGAAGAGAAGGTGCACCGGTACACGATAGAGTCCAATCCCAAATACTTTTCTTTTGATCATCACAGAATTCACACTTCCCACAAGTCTCACGCTCAAGTGAACGGTTACCACCACAGAAGGTTTCAAAAGCAGCATTTTTGTGGACGTCGCAAGAAATGTATGTAAGGAAACTTTCTCTCCTTGTTTGAGGTAGTGGCTCTTGGAGACTATATGGTGATTCTGAGGTGTGGTTCACAGTCATCTTTCTGACAGAGACATCATTTTAATTTATACATTTTTAAAGTGAAATAGATGTGAGAAACTTGATTATTCCTTTAAATTTACGTCATCTGTTGTTTTGTTAAGCCATCAGAATCACTATTTAGTTTTATTATTCTCTACCTAGATTAAAAGATCCGTTGCCTGTTTGTTTGCTTTTTAAATTGACATTGTTTTCAGTAAGCAATTCTGCACAGAGGTGGATGCCAAGTCTCTGAACCACTCTCTGTTAGTATGGAGATATATAGCTAACGAGGCTTGGAGATGGAGAAAAAGTCTTCCAAATCATTAATTTCTGAGATGATAGACCATAAGTTTCAGAACTCACCATCTGATACTGAAATTTTCAGCAATTTAGATCTTCAAGAAGAACGTCTCATGTAAATTGTTTAAATGTTTGGAGACACTGCTTAAAAAACATATTGGACGATACGATCCTGCCAAGGTCTATTCTGAGTCTTTCATTAGGCCCTCAAATTGCAGTACATTTTAGAGCCCCCTTGGACCCTGTATCTGTACTTAACAGCATTCAGTTGATTCTTTTTGAAAGCTGATCTGCTTCTGAGCTGAGTTTCTTAATAAGGGTCTCCAGGACTGCACACAATATTGAAAATGTTGTCTCGGTCCAGTTACATTCTTCCAACTTCCTATTTGAATTCTGAGAAAATGAGCAGGTTCCTTTTCAAAAAAAAACCAACATGTAAGGAAGAAAGGGAAAACAAAGAAAAGAGCTAGTGGAAGAGGAGGCTGGCTGAGACAGCCTTGTCTGAGGCCTGAAAACTGCTTATTAAACATTCACTTCTTCAAAATTCCTTCTCCCTAGATATGAAAGCTAGACCTCAAATGCCAGATGCACAAGCCTATGATTCAACCTATAAACATTTGCACTCTGATGCAGTTCCAAACTACCTCATTACACACTCCCTTTCCCTCCTGTCTGGTTTTCCTGCTGCCTGCTTCAGAGCAGAGGGTAATGGTGCTAAGATAGCTCATCTGCTCTACGGTGTTTTATTTTATTTGCATTGTCCACTGTGGTTTTGTGCCTTATTTACTGTACCCCCTGTGACTGCTTGTCCACATTCAAATTATTCATGTCCTCTTGAGTTTTTACATGGTGCTTATCGCTATAATAAATGAGTGCACTTTGAACACTGTATTTTCATAACCTCCTGGGATGTAAGAAGATCTTATCGTTATTCCTGCCTAATAAATGGGATTCACAGACACAAAGGAGGTCAAAAATAACTTTTGCTTCTGGGTACCATATTGAGAAACTGAGTTTTTCTTTAAAATGCTTACCAGAATATATGCTCCTGTAATTATATATTTATGTCTATATATTACATAATTTCAGTTACAGCTATGAGTTCTTAGCTGCATATTCAAGCTGGGTTTATGATGAATGAAGAACGTGCAATTAGCATCCAACTGTGATGAGTTTAGTATGAGTCATTTACCCTTATTGTTTAAGAACTCGGTGTCAGACTGTTAGGATACGATTAAGCAAGATTGCGTTTAATTACCTTCACCGGAAAACTCTTTATTTTCACATCCTGTGGCATTTCACTTCATGCAGTACACACCTGTAACCTTCTGAGAGAAAAGAAGGACGACTTTTAAGAAATATCAATCTATTTCCATACCCAGCTTTGGTTAATCTAGAGAACAAGTCAATCTCATGTTCACTGGCTGAATGCAGTCCTACAAATAAAATCACATGTGATTATTTAATTGAGTATGGGCAAATATAGGATATAGAAGAAAAAATATCACTCCAGTAAAGGCAACATCCATTCTATTAGTCTTTGGAACTTTGTTTCTTTCTTTTTTTTTTTCCTTTCTTTTTAGGTTTTACATTGTTTTCCTGGTCTTGTTCTGAGATTTGGAGTCATATCAGTTTGAAATTTTCAGCAAAATTGCTTCTGGTCACCCGCTCAGCTTCAGTGAACAAAGACACTGAGAATGTAGTCTTACAGAACATTAACACTGCTATTAACACTGCCTAGTCAAGGTCAATATTGGTTCATTCTCAGGTTGTTCTAACCTAAGAATCAATCCAAACTTGCTGAACAGTAAGAGGGAAGGGCACACTGCCACTTCTAATGTCATAAAAGTAGTTTGTCCCACTCACCATCTTTTAAAAGTATGTATGCTGGCAATTTGTAAGCACTAGGGAAAACAACTAATCTTCTTTCAAACTCTTCTTCACAATCTAAATATTTTTAGATCAGGAAAATTAATTGGACTGTAGTTAGTAGATAATAGTAGAAACATTGCTGCTGTTTAGGTTTTATTAGTAGCAATGAAGTTAATTCAAGAGCAAAATCCCCAGCTCATAGATTTAGGAATCAGACGCCTTGAAGTTGTATTGCCTTCAAAACAGTGCATGGAAACGATGTGCCTTGAACTGCACATTTTGCTCTTGGGTGAGGCATGTCTTCATGTCTTGACCTGCTTCCAGAAGAGAAAAGTTCGCTGAGCTTGTACAGGACAATTGTCTATAATGGGTGATACATACCAAAATCTTACTAGCACAGTCACTTGCAATGTTAAACATAGCTCAGTGTGACTGAGTTCTTGAAAGCAGATCACTGTTGTGCATTCTAGGGAATTCTTGATTTCCCAGTTTGGCATGGAAGGGAGTAGTGTCTGTTTTAGTTCTGTTGTTGGAATAACTTTCTGATGAGGCACAGGCAGGATTTTTTTAACTACCTGAGGCTCCCTCACTTGTGTCATGTTACATCCTGTGGCAAAAAAAAAATCCTATTGTTATCCAAATAGTATGTTAACGTGGCCTTCAAGTTAATTCTTGATGCAAATGCAGTGTAGCTTTATGCCAAAGAAGCTATGACCAATAGGAGCATTAGAGGGTGTAGGACACAGATCTCTTTTCCCATTTCTGTCTCTCTGAAGGAATGGAGCAGAGACCACCCTCTAACCGTGCCATTGACCGTGCTACACAAGCACGGAGGGAAAGAGTGCACCCTGGCACTGGGGTGTGCGGGCTGGAATTCATATATCCTGTTGTCAAGCCCTCCTTGCTATTGCCTGAGATTTCCCTATACTAAATAAATATGTTCCCAGCAGGAATAACCTCTGGCAAATTCACCTAGAAGGCTAATGTCAATCACAATAGCAGGCTGGCAGGAATCTTACTTGCGGTGTGTGTCTGCTTTCTGTACTGACGGTGGACATCTGTTGTGGAAAGGACTTTTTTACCAACTGCTATGTAAGTAGCACATGCCAAACATCTCAGGAAGTTATTGACAGGACAGGAAAAATGTAGATATTCTGTTAAAAATTCTGTGTGCATTTTTTGCCACAGATGATACCATTTTATTAGATTAATTCCTTATTTTAAACTGCTCATTGCATACGACTGTGGTTCTCCCATTTCCTTCTCTCCTTGTAGCCAATCTTCCCTCAAAAATGAATCGGGTCTTTTTTTAATAAATATACAAGAATTTAGCCATATTAAATCACATGCTATAAAAATAATCTAATGGTCTAAACTTGTAATATTTCATTTTCTGATGAAACTGTTCATGGGTGATCTGAATCCATTCCAAAACTGAGTTTTATTTCCTTTTAGATGCACCTAAGCCACCCACAGAAGAGACGTACATTCTCTCAGATGAATATGGGGCTTCTGCAAGGTTCAAAAGATCATCTGCTAAAATTCAGAAAAACGGAAGTCTAAATGTTGAAACCCTCGTTGTAGCAGATAAAAAAATGTTGGAGAAACATGGCAAGGAAAACGTAACAACGTACATCTTAACAGTTATGAATATGGTAAGATGTGGCGTAACTGAAGTATGTTTTCCCTGAGAAACATTGTTATGTCAGGGTAGGATCTTTCATTAAACAGACAATGATACCAGAAAGAGCAGGGACACCTTACACGAGCCTTTCTTTAAGCCTCATCTAATGTATGACTTAAGTCAAAAGCTCTTTAAAAATACAGCTCTAGATTATCACAGCTCTGGCAGCAGTTCTGTGGAGTGAAGAAAAGGATAAAATTGTAAAATATTTAAATGTTAAATTTAATGTAAAACATTTAAATGTTAAATTTAATGTAAAATATTTAAATGTTAAATTTAAAAATACGTCTTGTGTAGTACAAGAGAGGCAGATACTCCAAAATGAAAAGTTTCATTTCATTTAGTATCATGAAGCTTAGTCTGTTTTGTCTGATGTCTGTCCTTGAAACAAAACTTTATTTGAGAAAGGACAAATTTATTTTGAGAAGTAATGTAATTTAACTAGAAATATGTTTTCCTTTGTGGCTTTGTTCTTCAGTTTTATGCTACAAAACCTGAACTTTGAACTTGATTACATTTGATCCAGGAGACCATGGACAGAATAAAGCCCACTGAAATCAATAGAAAGTTTTCAAGTTTTTTGAATAAGCGTAGTGGTTTGGGGCATAATTTTTCCGGGTTAAGCTATTTTGTATTAATCCTGCAAGGTATATAACTCCATTAAATTGTAGTGAAACTTGAAGCCCAATGCAGTAACTCAATACACATGTTTAGTCTATTAAAAAAGAAATGTTATACATGTAGATGGTATTTCCTCTTCAATAATTGTTGCAGGTCTCAAGTCTGTTTAAAGATGGAACAATTGGGAGTGATATAAACATTATCGTTGTGAGTCTTCTTCTTTTGGAACAAGAGCCTGTAAGTTGTGTCAGAATTTTTGTGTGGTCTACTTCATCTGCTTCTGTTCACAGTGAGCATTGAGTATTCCCACGTTATGTACATGAACTTTCATTAGAGGTTTGTTAAGACCTAAAGCATGAGAAGAAGATGAAAATCACAGAAACCTCCAAAAGCACACTTCTTGCATTTCACTGCTTCTCAGTGTTTGATACTAAAATCTTCATTTCATATAAATGTTCTTTAGAAAGAATGAAATGCTTCCAGTAATATAAAACTTAACGATTTCCAGCATTTTCTTGAAGAGAAATGGCTTGAATGAGAAATCTACTTAAGAAGTATTGAAATAAATACAAATATTTTGAACTGGGCTTTCCAGGATGTGATGATCAGAAGGGAGAATGAGTCAAAAGTCCCAAAAGGAAGATAGCATGTAACAAAAGATGGGAGCGGAGCCAATTATTTTGGCAAGGGTGCTGAGACAAAAGAAGTCAAAATCTCTTTTGATGAAATCTGTGATGGCTTGATCTACTTGGATAACACTTTTTCTCCGCAGAAGTCTCCAAACATTTTAATCACGAGGTTGAAAATGATTTAGTGTTCAGATTTTATGAGGAATCAAGTATATTTGGACACTGTAATTCCAAGCACTGAGTTTGAAAATATCTATGCCTCTGGGAGAGGTGCAGTTTTATTTTACAGTTGTAACAGAGTCACTCATCAACTCAATCGGTCATCACAGAGACTTAACATGGGAATACATAAGTTTATGTAGAACAAATATGAAAAAGTTAGTTCCTGTTTCCCTAACCAGCTCCTATTCTTTCAATTACCTTTCTCAAGTACTGATGGAAGCACCTTATTTCTGTGTCTGTGAAATATCTGCAGGGTGGATTACTGATTAACCACCACGCGGACCAGTCACTGAACAGCTTTTGTCAATGGCAGTCTGCTCTGGTTGGGAAGAACGGAAAGCGCCACGACCATGCCATCTTGCTTACGGGTTTTGATATCTGCTCTTGGAAAAATGAGCCCTGCGATACTTTAGGTATGGTGTGAAAACACAGTCTGATAAACTTGTGGGTGTCAACAGCAGCACCTTGATTCATAGAGACTGTAATGTTTTAAAATGAACAGGTCCATTTTTGCACATAATGTCAGCCTTCTTGAAGAGGAAAGAACAGTTTTATTTTTACATATTTCTCTTTGAGGTAGAAGAAAAAAGAGTATTACTGATATCATTGCCCCAGAAAAAAAAATGACAATATACGCTATCTGAAGATATCCTTTTGGATTGTCACCTCTTCAGAGAATATCTTTGATTTTGAGAGTATTTCTGAGCCACTTTGATTATTTTGTTTTCTTTTTGTGACTACTTGCCCTTTTTGAGTGAGATTCCTCCCCAATTTGGGAGCAATAAAGACATGAAGGGGGGAAGAATAATCTTTATGAGTAAATTGTATTTTGGGAGGTTGGGTTTGATATATACTTCTTATACAGGAGTCCCTTTATTGTCAAATAAAAATCTGCTGCAGTCCCTCCATGATAAACGTGATGAAGTAGACAACCACCTTCATGCACCACAGTAGACTGGCTAATTAGGAGCAGTGCAGATGATAGACGTATTTGGAATTCTGTAGAGGAACAAGCTATTCTACTGCTTCCTTCCTTCAGGATTTGCACCTATCAGTGGCATGTGCAGCAAATACCGTAGCTGCACCATTAATGAAGATACAGGCCTTGGACTGGCTTTTACAATTGCTCATGAATCTGGACACAAGTAAGTTTCACGAGTCTTTCTTGTTTCTTCTATAAGTAAATAGGCAAGTGCATGGAAACATAGCACCAGTTACAATAAATCAGTTAAATATGGATCATATATAGACAGCTATATGAGTGAGTAGAATATGTAGAGCATCCAGCTAATGCATTGACCATATTAAATATCATCTCTTCAACAATCCTAACAATAATCACTGTGAGATTTGGATTGATTTTGCTGCCATAGGCAGAGACACCTTATTCTGATACAGGTACCTCACAACTGTTCTTAATTTAACAGGAAGCTCTAAGAAATTTTAGGCCAAACAGAGTCAAGACCCTTCTTTCAGAGGTGTGTCCTTCAGCATGAAATCAATCAGCTTCCCAGGCTACATCCTTTTAGTTTTGGGTTTTTTTGATGTTTTATATATTCCAGGTGACAACCAAAACAAAGCTGACAATGATAATCTACAAGCTTCCCACACTGTTGTAGCAGACAAATTGCTTCTAGTACCAGTGTGGTTGCTCCAAAAAGAGAAACAGTACAGTTTACAGTATGGAGAAGTGATCTCTCTCAATCTCTTAGGGATCCCTTTCTCAGAACACCTGGCGTTTCATAGGATTTGAGAGCCATTTGTTCCATTTAATCCGTCCTACTTTGTTCTTTCTACCTATTTAATGCATGATTTGGCTAAAATCAATCTTTGTGGTGGTTTCTGTCTTTCTGTATCTGTATCCATTGGATTTCCATTTGATTTCTATGATGGTAAGACTAATTTTCTAAGCACCTGCTGTCTCTCAAACAAAAGCAGTAACACTCTTCCGTGGAGCTTCAGCTGTTCTCTGAATTGTTGACTGAAATCTAAAGGTGATGATTAGTTGTTTGGGTTTTTTTCCAGATCATTTTTAATCACTTTTTCACAACTTTTCACACGATTTTGATGTCCAGTTTTAGCATAGCTCAAGCTGCAGTCTGTCTAGCCACTGGCACTATAGAAGCATAGTTTCTCTATGTGATACAAACCTGAAATCAAGGGTCAGATAAGGCATGGCCATAGGATCTTTACTTTGTGCAACAATATTACTGCACAGAATATCGTAGAAAAGCAGTGGTCCTGCATTCTGCTGCTTAGTCAAGGCATGAATCCTTCCGATTCTGCATGACTGAATCAGGACTATTTAGTTTTCATTGTACAAATATGCTCTACAGTATATACTATGACCTAATGTCTGCATGAGTGACCCTTTCACAGGTTTCTGTACATCTGAAGGGAAACAAAGAATTAAAGAATAATCCAGCTGCCAGTGAAGCCCGTGGGAATTGTGCCAACACTTTCAGTGGGGCCAAATATGTAAAATATATGTCGTTTGATCCTCCTGTCACACTAAGGCAATTTCACTGACCTCAGTACATTTTTAATGCCCTTCAATCAGTACAGGAAAGAATCAGGCCCATAGCTTATTTTTCAGGAATTATCCCCTTTACTCTCTCGATGTCCTTTCTTCCTGTTTATTTTTTTTTTACCTTGAGAGATTATGCTTGGAATTTTTTTTGTGTTGTTATTTGTGGTTTGTTTTTTTTCTTTTTCACCACTGAATTTATTCACCATTTCTTTGGCATACTTCCATACTTCTGTTTAATAAAATGCATCTTATCTCCTGCAAAAAAAATCCGCAGCAGATACAAAATGTCTTTATTATCATTTGTTTGTGTTCATGTTCCTCAGACTATCTAGTATGTGATGTAAGACAACAGAACTAGGTTTCTGTGATACAGAGATTCTTGGAAGAAAAAATACCTGTGACAGCCTTGGCAGTGCTGAGGTCCACTGTGAATATATTAACCTAAGGATTTCATAGTAGAAGTGTACTGCATACTGTGTAGGTCACAGTGTGTGATCCATTGAATAGCTTTAGTTACGTATCTTTTATGATTTTCTTTAAGTAGCTTGTATTTTTACCTGAAAGCTTAACAGATCCTTTGGGAATTCAGAGCCCATTGTGTCCAGTGGGTACAAACTGTGGGTTCTTTGGCTGCAATGCATGTGAACAAAGTTAGTATTTTATAAAGGATTCTAAAATACTAACTCAGTTGGGACTATTTTCTGCCCGTTTATAGAAGGAGCCGTATATTTTAGCAAGTTTGGAGCCTCAGCTGGTGGCAAAACATGCAGTAACTGTGATGAACCAGCAATGATTTATAACAGTAGAGGACTGAGTCCAGTAAATTAAGAGATTCCCTGCACATGCACAGATCACATTCATAAAGTCGCCGATGTGCTACAGTGTTGAAGTAACATTATGAAATTTCTATTCAAAACACATTGAAATTCACAGATGTCCTCTACAGTGAGTAAATATAAAACAGGGAAAGGAAAAAACCTGAAAATTAGCTCTATTATATCCATAAGCTCTGCATAATGTATCACTTTTAATGTGTTTCTTATTATTGCTTATTATTCTTTGAAAGCAGGGCCTCATGATGCTGCAGACTGAGACAATACGAGGCAGTATTCCCACTAAAGAGGTTACAGTCTAGACAACATTAAGTGACAGAGTATAACAAAGGCAAGCAGAAGAAAGCGATTTACCGGAGATCATATAGCAAGTTATTGGACAAAACTGGAAAAAAAAAATCATATTTTTATATTCATACCTTGTATTCTATTCATTCAACCCCACCTCTTTTACTACAGATTGAATGCAGCTATATAGTTCTTCCCTCCTATTAGGAAGAGAGTTATGTTATATTCTTACAGCTCTGTAACATTGATACTTCCTTGGATTCTGATCTCCGTGCCGTTCACTTTAACAAGCATTATCACTAGGCAAAGAAAGGTTCAGGCTGTGTGCATGTTTTGAGCTGACAGGTTTATAGGCAAGTACAAGTGTGACCGGACTTAAGAGCCACTACTTCCCTCCATCTCACCACAAAACATTTCTCCTTCAGATGAGAGAAAGGGTTAAACTGAAAACCTCTGACAGTCTGCAGCTCTGGTGCTTAAGTGCCAGTGTCAGTAGCTCACACTGCAGAGCTCCTGTGAATCACCACTAAGGGTCTTTCTTGAAGCTTGACTATCTTCTGTTCATCAGACAAGTGTACAATGACAAAATCTGAATGCTTTCAATTAGAGCTTGTTTCATACTAATAGACAATTTGTACGGTGCATGTATTTTCATCCCTTTGGAATGAAAGGGATGAATTTCATGTTCCCTGTGGAGTTCAAGCATAGAGCTGTTACCCAGAAAGTGTTTCCTCTGCCCCAAATTTCGTCTTGCTTCTGATTAAGCTAGATTTTCACTATTACACCCGGTTCTCTTTTCAGCTTTGGTATGATTCATGATGGAGAAGGAAATCCTTGTAGAAAAGCTGAGGGTAACATCATGTCTCCCACACTCACAGGAAACAATGGAGTGTTTTCTTGGTCTGTATGCAGCAGGCAGTATCTCAACAAATTTCTCAGGTAGGTCAGATATAAACCTGGGCCGGTGACAGAGAATGTATCTTTAGTAACTGGGCTTGAATTCTTGAACAGACATAAAAATTACTTAAATGGGAAATTCACCCCTTTTAGAATGTGTTCAAGCCAGTGTATTATTTGAGCCCACACACTTGGGGTTACGAAGTGTATAGGTGGTACGGCATGTAAGTGGTTTTGTCCTGCCTCATTTCAACAGAATGAATTTCACCCTCCATGAATATCCTGCAGTAGTGACTGGCATATCATTCTTTCCCAGGCATTCCTGTCAGCAGCCAGGCTTATTAGAGAATTAGTAGGAAGTGAACACAAAAGAGGGCAGACACAGTGGTACCAAAGTCATTACAAAATGTAAATTAACATTACTGGCCTTTCTCACTGGAGTTTCTCTCTTGATCTAGCTCATGTCATGAGTAAGGACATTTTACATTTTTCATATATTTCGGGGCGGGGGGGGGCAGGGAGAGAAAGATGCCAATCATTTTTGCTGTGTGTTGGCATTACTCAGTGGTGCTTTTAAAGGAAGTGGTTTTCAGACTATGTTTAATGTCATCAGAATTGCAGTGCTTTCCTGTACAACCTTCCTTTTTATTTTGTTTGTTGTACACGGGTAGACTATAAGTGATTACTAAAAAAAAATGTGTAAGGCAGTACTAAGACCCAGATCCAATACAGGCATTTTAGAAGCTAATTCCTTAGAGTAAGAATCAAGCACCTAGATAGTTCTGTGGATCTGATCCTTAAATTCCAAGTTAGTATCTTAGAGTAGCAGCCAGGAAGGGTGGCAGAGTTCTGGTGATTTTTTTCTCCTGCAATGATGCAACATATTCTGAGTAC
Organism: Baryphthengus martii; assembly: GCA_013396935.1. Taxonomy (NCBI): domain Eukaryota; kingdom Metazoa; phylum Chordata; class Aves; order Coraciiformes; family Momotidae; genus Baryphthengus; species Baryphthengus martii. Next base: position 97,127 of record VWZK01011039.1, read on the forward strand.
ACAATTGAATGGCAAACTAAAAAGTCACATAAGGTCTCCAACCTGCCTTGAGTCCAAGAGCCTTACACTTAGAAGATAAATTCACCATAGAGTGACCTTCTGTATATGGGGGGTCTCAAGCATATACAAAAGAAAGAATGTAGGGTACCTGTGGTTGTAAGCTGGACACAGCCAACCTGAAGCACAGAAGCTGCTGCAGCAGCCTCCTGTTCATCAATCCACACAAAGCGAATGCTGCAGTCAGGCTGTGTGCCTTTGATTCTGTCGATTCCTGATCTGGGGAATCCATTTAAGGGAAAGACGCAGACTAGATCACCTTACTCTTGGTTATACAGAAATATAGGGAAGGAAAGAATTTGACATCATTCATTCTTCTTGTCACAACAGTCCCAAAGCCTGGAAATTCCTGCTTTGTTTAAAACTTCACAGGTCAGGCTACCAAGCAGATGTGACGATCTTTTGGCCCCTGCAGGAATATATTCTAATTTCAGTGCATACCTCTAAGCTAGTTAAACGTACTGTGTACCATATTATGTGTTTTTGCTGGTCTGTAGCAAATTAAAATATTTTGATATAAAGATCATAGTCATGATTAATATACATTCTCATTATAGTACAGCTCAAGCTGCCTGCCTGATTGATGAACCTAAGCAAACAGGACAGTATAAATACCCTGACAAACTGCCAGGGCAGATCTATGATGCTGATACCCAGTGCAAATGGCAATTTGGAATGAAAGCAAAACTGTGCAACCTCAGCTTTGTAAAGGTACCTATTGATATACTTTTGAAAAGTTAAAATTACACTTGAGAACTGCAGTACACTAAATAAGTACAAGTAATACAGTGTTTTTCAGAGGCCTGGGCTATTTCTCTACCTTATCTTGCTTGGCAATTTGCTTTGAAGGTACTGGCCTCTTTTGAAGAATACCACAATCCCAGGGGAGCTTCAGAAGGAAATGTGTTCTTTCCAGGAGTCATAAGGAGTGCAGTGGAATACATAAGACCCATGAGCCCTTGCCTACTAAGCTAAGGGAAAAGAGCAGGCAGTAGCATTTTGATCAAAACTTGCATGGGGTGTGGGGTAAGAAGGACTACGTTCTTCTGTTTTGTTTTACTCACGCATTGACAGCAGAGTCTGGAAAAGATCTATAGGGTTATTTTAGAACAATCAAAATGTAACTTATACTCTTGACTTTGTGACGAAGGATTAATTTAGATTAACCCATTATTTTCATGCCTGCTACACTCCTTGCTGATCTCTTTAGAGAAGATATTGTATTAAACAATCTGGAGTGCTCATTCCGAAAAGAAGTCTTGTCATTTCTTTTACTCCTGTTATTAACCTGGAGTATTTTGATTTATTTTATACTAACCACATTTATCAGGTGATGGCAGCTGTGTTTCTTCTACAGATAATAAACAAAGGAGAGTGAACAGCACTGTGAAGAGACTATGTTTCCAGACATCTCCTGCATTACAGAAAATCTAGTCTCTTCACAGTATTATAGTCCCTGCAGATCTGATGAAATTTTAGCCTTGAACTTTTTAACACCATTTTTGTTCTAGTATAATTGCACACTCAAAATAATAAACCAGAAGGCAATATACAGGATATGACTGTGCTATGAATCTTAAACCCTGGATTTTCTAATTTCAGAAGTTTTTATTTGTATGACTTTTAAGGTAGCAAGGACATGTGTCATTTGACACTCTCCCTAAACACCAGGATATAATGGGAATTATGAGTACTACAGTAAGTACTTTTTCCTTTTCAGGATATATGCAAATCTCTCTGGTGTCACAAAGTGGGTCACAGGTGTGAAACAAAGTTCATGCCAGCAGCAGAAGGAACAGCTTGTGGTATAAGTATGGTAAGTTGTTTTATAAATAGGACAATGTCACAGAATCACAGAATCACAAAATGGTAAGAGGCTGGAAAGGAACTCTGGGGATCATCTAGCCCAGCTCCCCTGCCAAAGCAGGTCCACCTAGAGCAGGTTGCACAGGAACATGTCCAGATGGGTTTTGAAAGTCTTCAGAGAAGGAGACTCTGCCACCTCTCTGGGCAGCCTGTTCCAGGCTCCATCACCCTCATGGTAAAGAAGTTTTTCCTTATGTTGAAGTGGACCTTCCTGTGTTCCAGCTTGTGCCCATTGCCCTTTGTCCTATCACTGGCTACCACTGAAAAGAGACTGGCCCCATCCTCTTGACAGCCTCCCTTTAGATAATCATTCTCGGTCTTCTCTTCCCCAGGATAAACAGCCCCAGGTCTCTCAGCCTTTCTCCTTAAGAGAGATGCTCCAGTCCCCTCATTATCTTTGTCGCCTCTGCTGGAATGTCTCCAGTAGTTCCCTGTCTCTCTTGAACTGGGGAGCCCAGAACTGGACACAGTGCTTCAGATGTGGCCTCACTAGAGCAGTGTAGAGGGGAGGGAGAACCTCCCTTGACCTGCTTGTCACACTCTTCTTCATGCACCCCAGAAAGTCATTCTAACTTGGTTTTAGCCTGACTCAATAGTCAAATACCAGCTCCTGTCATAACCAGTTTTGTCCAGATCCCTCTAGGTTTGCTCTCATGGACTTCCAGATTGCTCTGTAAAAGACGACATTGAAATATGAAGTCACAACTGTTCTTCACCATGGCACCTATCTGATGTCTGAGAATGATGCCTCTCCCAGCAAGCTATAGAATAAGATATAGCTGGAAAATCTAAATCAGTAGGAAAATCCATTAATTATAGCAGCAGATCAAGGCTTCAGATTGCACTGTGATAGCAACATTCCTTAAGCCATACTACTTGCTATTCAGACTAAGGCCATCATGAGTATTATCTTCAGTGATCACTACTAGAAGAACATGGTTATTTGTTTTAGTTGAACCTTCTAATTTACACTCATTTATAGTTACCCAAAATATTTTCTTTTGCTGAAACGTTTCTACCGGTAGAATATTGTTTTGATTTTCAAGTTACTGACAAATGTTCCATTTTTCTTTTTCTCTTTATGCAGTATTTCATAAGTGAATGATAAAAGGGGGAAATTTTAGCAGGCTATTTTTAAAGTACATGGGAAGTTTTGAGGTTCTGACAGCACACAGAGCATACATAAACATGAATTTTTCAGGGAAGAGTAAGCCAAAAAGGCACTCTTCAAGAGAACAGTTTTGAACATTTGTATCTTGGAGATCTTAATTTAGAACATGGACAAATTTAGGATAGTACTTAGGTATACCATTGTGTGTTTCAATGTCCTACTTCAGCGTCCTTGTCCTACTGGGAACCATCTCACTAAATTTAATGGATGACCTCATGTTTATTAGGGTTAAGCACTGGAGCTTTTAAATGTGGATTTTTTCTTTTTTTGCATCTACTAGGTACCGCTAACTCTGATGGGATATTTTTTGGCATTCTTTTGGCAGTGGTGTCGAAGAGGACAGTGTGTCAAATATGGTGATCATGGACCCAAGCCTGTAAATGGCCAATGGTCTGCCTGGTCCGAGTGGTCCGAGTGTACTCGCACTTGTGGAGGTGGGGTCACGTATCAAGAAAGACACTGCAATAATCCAAAGTAAGACATAGATATGAAAATGTATCTTTTTAATACTAACTATTTATGTTATTAGAACACAAAAAAATGAGAGTCTATTTCTGTAGGGAAATAGTACATGTGAAAATGTTTCTAAGACCTTTCTTTCATGTCCAGTATGGCAAATCAGTAGCTGAGAGACAGAAATATGTCCTGATACTAGAAAGTAGTGGCTGTCTGAAGACTGCTAGAGTACTAGATCATCTACAGCCCAACCTTCTCAGTTTATTTTGTGACACTACAGTTTATCAAACACCTGCAGAAGTAATGAAACGCCACACAGACATACTCACACCTAATAACTTAAGAGCAAGGGTCAAAGATCTTAAAAGCTATTGACTTCTGATGAGATAATATTATCTAAGATGATAAACAAAAAATGTTTAAAGTCAGTATCAAAATGGCTGTAGGCAGATATCTTTGTATGCCTGTCCTGTTCTTTGCATTCTTTTACATTTCACAATTCAGAATAAAATTGATGAACCCTGGAATTGTACGCGAACTCAAGAAACATTTCTGGTATTTCTCCTAGTGGGTGTCTTATCACTCTAAAACCTACTATTCTTTATGATATTATTTCAAAGTAGAGGTAAAGTGTTATCTGACCAGCACCTTTCTCAAGCACTCAATTCACTTCAACTTACAAGAAAAAAGAAAGATTTCACTGTTTTATTTCATACACAACTTCAACAGGCATAGATCCATGTATTCTTCATTGCACACAATAAAAACAGCATTTAAACTGCAGTAATAAAAAACAGAGAAAATATGACACAGTTTATAAGAGGCTGTAAAGAAGCTTCGCACCTACTATACAGTGCTGCAGTAATACTATCCATGCTTCATATACTATGTTATAGGAAAATGTGAGTTAGTTAAAATAGTCTTTATTACCCTCACTCAGTCAAGTGAATTTTTGCAGATCTGTAGCAGAACATTTTCTCAACCATTTCTGCAGTTTCTCAGTGTATTTTGATAAATAAAATTACTCAGAAAGTTTCCTTTATTAAACTCTATCAAGAGAACATAAGGTCTCAGTTACACAACATACATATCTTTTAATCTTCCTACTTTGGTCCCTGTTTTGCTTGCTAAATTTGAACGTTGTTTGTTGCATTTATTCATAAACCTTCTCTTACTCTCCCTGTGTGACAGAAGAATGTCCAGTAGTTGCAATGTTCCGTTTGGTGCACTATTATAAATGGGAATTATTTCCAATGGTCTTCAAACAGAAGCTCTTTAATATGAAGGATGTCTGTTACCATAGCATTGTGTATATAAAACTTGCATTCAGAGGGATCTATATGTTCTAATTAAAGTAAGATTTGATGCAAGACTTGATGTGACCAAGTAAGACTTGATACTAGGACTGGATCATGTTATCATAGAATCATAGACTGGTTTAGGTTGGAAGGGACCTCCAAATGCCATCTAGTCCAACCCCCCAGCAGTGAGCAGGGACATCCTCAACTAGATCAGGTTGCTCAGAGCTTTGTCAAGCCTCACCTTGAATATCTCCTCAACTATCTCCCTGGGCAACCTGTTCCAGTGTTTTGCTACCCTCATGGTAAAGAACTTGTTCCTAACATCCAAGCTAAATCTGCCCTTTTCTAGTTTAAAACCATTGCCCCTCGTCTTGTCACTGGAGGCCTTTGGGAACAGTCCCTCTCCAGCCTTCCTGCAGGCCCCCCCTTCAGGTACTGGAAGGTCACTATTAGGTCTCCCCAGAACCTTCTCTTCTCCAGGCTGAACAACCCCAGCTCCCTCAGCCTGTCTTCCCAGGAGAGGTGTTCCAACCCGCTGAGCATTTTCATGTCCCTCCTCTGGACTTGTTCTATCAGGTCCATGTCCTTGTACTGAGGGCTCCAAAGCTGGACACAGTACTCCAGGTAAGATCTGACCAGAGCAGAGTAGAGGGGCAGAATCACCTCTCTCAATCTACTGGCCACACTTCTTCTGATGCAGCCCAGGGTGCGATTGGCCTTCTGGGCTGCAAACGCACACTGCCTGCTCACGTCCAGCTTCTCGTCCACCAGCACTCCCAAGTCCTTTTCTGCAGGGTTGCTTTCTATCACCTCACCCTCCAGCCTGTATTGATGATATGGATTGCTGTGGCCCAGGTGCAGGACCCTGCACTTGGTCTTGTTGAACCTCATGAGGTTCACTTTGGCCCACCTCTCCAGCTTGTCCAGGTTTCTTCTGGATGATATCCTGTCCTTCTGGCATGTGGACAGCACCACTCAGCTTAGGGTCATCTGCAAACTTGCTGATAGTGCACTCAATCCTGCTATCTATATCATTGTTAAAGATATATTAAAGTTAATTTTATTATATTAGTGATAATTCAGTTAGAACAACAAAAAGACACTATAAATCTCTGAGTTAGCTTGATGAAATGACAGGACTATAAATAAGCCATCCACACAACAGTGTATGAATATTTTCCTTCCCAGCACTTTTGTGTAGATGTGGAATCATTAGAAAAATAATACTGTCCATTTTCAGTGTTACACCACATGGAACGATTTAGAACCTAGTCACTGTTCATTGTTCACCTCTATAGCTACACATAAACAAAGAATAAAGATTCCTTTCTTTTTGAACTTCTGAAATATATTTCAGATGTTTATGTATTTCAGTACATATATATTTCATATGTAATGTGTTTATTTCACTTTTCCTAATCCAGATTTGTGTAGGAGCTGATGTATATTTTGTTCAAAAGTTTGATAGATTATTTTGGATAGCGAAATTGTGAGAATGAGAAAGGATAAAATTTATTTCTGTAAGAGATCAGGAGAAGGAGTGTGGATCTCCAAAGAACTGACTGGACTCTAAAATGAGGTTTTCAAATAAGTAATCCCCTTTTCAAAGTAACAGACTTCTTATGAACATTGAGGGAGATTTCTAGATTCCCAGTGATTTTAAAGGTGATACATCTTATTAGAAGCTTAAATGCAGGTGAAGAAAACAAAATCAGGCTGCTGCTTACGAAAATCTTGTTACCTGTGTTTGGATGTGAAATTCTCCTCTTGTAAATAATATCCAACCAATTCAATTCCCTTTCTCTTGATAGATTTAAGACAGACCCTGGGACTACACCCAAACAGCTTTGGGTATGGCTTCTGAATTATCACCAGTTATGTACAAATTCATACTAAAAAAAACACCTATGGAGGTCATCTGTAGAGCATAGAACTGTGCAGATTTGCTAAAATCATTATCTTTCTGTAAATTGTCACAGTGTAATGTCGTGGATCTGGTTTTCATACATCACAACATTTTGCAATCAAGATACTTGTCCAAGATAGAAATAGATTACATAATTTAATAGCTTAGCTGGGAGAGAACCTGAAGAGTGCCTGAGAGATTTAAATTAATACCTAAATTGTATCTGTGGGACTGCATCCTACCCACTTCACAATAGTGTATTGTTCAGTAAGAGCAGAGTGGGGTTTTAGGTATGTGTGCAATCAGACTAAATCAAAATCGCTCGAACACTTCTTTTCAATCTCTTGTGTACAATATTTGTAACAGATGCAGACGTAAATTGACGCAAAGTAATGATGCCATTTAAAATGCTAATTAAAAATGAAGACTGTGAAGGCCTTGTAGACCTTTCAAGTTTGTACACAGTAAAGCAGTCTAGCTTTGCAATACTATCAAAATGTGCTCATAATATGAGCAGAAACATTCTCACTTGATTTTAAATGATTACAATGTGAAAAAATAGGAGCCCAGAATTTCTGTCTGTTTCTCTTTGTAATGCATAAAATACTTTCCTCGATCAGATTAATTCCAGGATTTCTCAATCTCTCTGTTGCATTGCAGTGAATATCCATGTTTCTTCCATTGTTCATAAAGTCCATCTTAAGAGTGTACTGCAGAATTAAAGCTACAGTTGTAGCATTTTCATATTTTAATTTTATATGAAGTGGACTATCTACATCTTTGCATTTATACTCCTTTTGCAAAACATTCTTTGGAGACGTTTTTCCTGGCCTTTCTCACCAAATCTCTGCCTTTTCCAATTATCCTCATCCAGGCCTTGGCTCTAACAGCATCTGTTCCTGCAGGTATCTTTACCTAGGCATGCTGGCGCTGGGGAGGGACACGGATGGGTTTAGGCTATCTCTGTATTAGGAGCACTGTACCGCTATAGAAATACTGAAATACCCTCTGTGCAAAGCGGTCCATTAGAAATGCCGTTACAGTACCGGAGCTTCTGTAGGCAGTCAAACCAAAACTGCTGGTGGTATAAACACCACCAATAGAAGTGTGATTTTGTGATTGTACAGGACAGAAATTTCTTGTCTCAGAAACTTGTTTTTGTAGAGCTACATCGAGTTTCCTGTGAATTACTTAACTCTTAATGACATCTTGTTGGTAAAAAATGAAGGTGGGGAAATTTCCATAATTCTCTGGCCAACAGTTTCAGTAATGGGAGTGTACTCTAGCACTGAAAAGCTGCAACAGAGCTAGGAAACAGAATCCCTCTTTCAGTGCTCCCTTAATTTGGTGGAATTTTATACCATCCTCAAATGCAAGCCTGTGGCTAGAACTCACGATCTAGCTATAAATAATTCTATTATATCGATTGTTTGGTGGCATTTACTTGGAAGGAGGTTGCTTCTTTTCCTCACACTAAAGTAGATTTGTTCTCTAGGGCTGAAGGAGGTCAAAAATAATACGTGTGCTGAGGCTGTAAAGGAAGTCTGTAGAGAACTGAGTAAGGACCTAAGGGTTCAGCTGCCTTAACTCAAAGCTCTCACCAATTGCACAAAGTCAACATAAATACTCCCTGACTTCACTGATGCTGAGCATCCTCCCTGCCCTTCACCGACTGAACTGCCACCAACTAGGAGAGAAAATCTGCCTTTGTTTTAAGACCTTTGTCATTATACCCAGTTTTAACAGAGTAGCAGGTGACTTTGCACCTCTTTCTTTGAAAGGCTGCAGATATTGTGTACAATCAAAGCTGATTCAAAACCTAAAAACCAGGCCACCGCTTGGTTTGAGGGTTAGACATAGAAGGATTATAATTTATAATAAAACAAACACCAAAACGACCTGGATTTTCGCAGCCATGTTGCACCAAACTCTTTTCCATATTACTCCAGATCACATCCAGTCAGATGCATGTGAAGAGAAGCTGCATGGAGTACTTGATATGGGGAATAGTGAAAACATAGTGTTATCGATTTAAACAAAAAATACATTGCAACTGTATCTTTTATACTGTTATTATATATTACTAATTATTATTGTTACTTAATACATTAGTATTCAATATCTTTTCTGTTATTCTTACATTTTTTCCTTAATGTGTGTGTAATGTGGGCAAGCTGACCACTGAAAAATCATAGCTTGTCTTGCAGGTATTTACGTTCCCTAATTTTTAAAAATGTTACATAAACCTGTGCAAGTGCAGCACTGTTACATTTCTTTTGACTTGACACAAGAAATTGTATAATAAAACACACAATTCTTAGAATCTGGTGTTTTGAAGATTTGACTCAGTGCTTGCAGATGTCTATCTGAACATTGTGGAACTGCAAAACTAACATCAGTGAATTCCTGTGTAGATCCATAAGGAATACAAAAGTGAGTGAATAGATTTCTCAGCAGCTTGTGAGACCTCTCAGTCACTTAAAAAAGAGCAAGTCTTGCATTCTACATTGTTTTATAGTCGTGCACATAGACCAAATAGTTAAAAACCTGTTATTCTGATAAGATACTTAAAAAGTAATAGAATATACTCTTTTCATTATGGCCAAAATTAAGGGAAATGCCCAGGTGAGGTCTGCTGAAGTGGATGTGACATGTTTAAAGTCATCCATGAAGTCCAAATTTTTTTCTAAAGCCCAGTCCTTGTTTCCTTTGACTGTTTAAAAGCACATTTTTTTCAAAATGATTTACAAAACAAATGAACAACCAAATGTAGTTATTCATTCTGCTTATGTTTGATCAGTGTTATATTATCCTTTATTAGCTCTTATTGTGATAGGTAATTCTTTGCACATGTTCGTTCCTGGGTTACAGCAGAGTGAAAATAGCTGTATAACAAGACTGAAACCAACCAATACAAAATAGCTCTATAAATTTAAACGAGTGAAAACATGACTCACCTCTAGACGGTTGCATCTTTGCTGAGTTTGCAGCGATCCAAGTAGATAATTCATGGCAAGTGCTTTGCTTGGAGTTAGGAACCATGAAAATTAATGGGCCATATGAGAAATACTGATCTCCTAAGGCAATATGTCCTCTCATTTTCTCCATATTCTCATTCACATGTAACGTGCCAAACGTACAAAAAGTAGATTTTGCAAAATTATTTTTTTTTCTTTTTTTTTTAGGCCACAGTATGGCGGCAAATTCTGCCAAGGTTCCAGTCGTATTTACCAGCTTTGTCATAATCAGCCATGTCCAGCAAATAGCTTGGACTTCCGTGCCCAGCAGTGTGCAGAATACAACAGCAAACCTTTCCGGGGATGGTACTACAAATGGAAGCCATATACTAAAGTGGAAGGTAATTATGGCACAGCTCTGACAGCCACAGGCAATTGCAGGAAGCCAGCTATAAGCCGTAATTCATCCATATTCTCTCAGCAAATATCACCCTGATGTAAGCAAACAGAAATTGAGTTGGCGTGTTTGAGAAGTGTTTACTTTCTAGCACAGTTGAATCTGGCCTCCCGTGCGATACTGCCTGTGCGAATATGCGGAATTCATTTTGGTTGTGAATTTAAATCTTTGTCCTTAGAGTGACTCCCTGGCTGTTGCTACTCCTCTCTTGCATTTTACATTACATATCAGTTAGTGTAAAACCAAACCAAAACAATTTCCATGGATTTTTCAGCATGGGAAATGTGAGCTCCCACAATAACACTACCAGAATCTTCCTGCCTTTGGAATGTTCTCAGATTCTGAAACATAACAGTAAATCAACCTTTTGACTTTTCTGCTGGTATAGTCCCATGAGAATGGGAAAACCAACAATGTACTGGCATAAATTTTTTAAAGTCATCTAAGATATCTTTATAAAGTTCCGGTCTCAATAACTAGTTCTTGTCTTTTGCACAAGCAAAGTTTCTTTTTACTTTATACATCTTCATTTTGCAAGTATTTTCAATCAGTGTTCATTTTTGTTAGATACAATGAATATTTTCTGCAGTCTGAAAGCACAGTTTGTAGCTGCAATTACTACTACTTGAATAAAAGTGTCACGTTGTAGCTGCTTTGTGTAGCACCTGTACCATTCGCTTGTGCTGAGACATGTATGTCTATATAAAAAATACATTCACATACACGTTACTTTCATTCTTAGCCTGATTATATTTTCTTCAAAAGTCTTTGAAGACGTTTTGGTAGTCCTAAGAGCCAAGGTGAACAGAGGAAAGAGGAAATGGAGTTTCACAGCATATAGCGCTGGATGTTGTATAATGGGGAAAATAATGCATCTTGTGTAACAGAAATGAACATAGCCCACATTGGTTTTAAAAGTAGGGGCTGTGTTTTGTAAAAGAAATAGGAGCTTAAAATTAGGGACAAAGGGCATAATTTTCAAAAGCGAAATGTCCCCAAGTGACTCCGAACTTGACAATGCCTGTCCTTACTCTCTTAGCTGCTTTTCATAATCTCCCCCAAGATCTACATTTACATTTCTGAAAATACAATCTGGTTTTCAAAATTGCTACAGATGCCTTGCCTCTGTAGAAAGCGCTATTGAAAATCCAGCTGCTTATTTAAGAAAAAAAGGATACAATTTTGAATTTAATTTCATGTTCTGTAAGACTTTGTTATGCTGTTTTATTTGTTGCACTACTTGTATTAAAATTGTGCATTTTCAGCAATTGTGACAATATTTATGATTGCATGACTGGTTTTGTCTGTGTGAAATAAATCAGCCCTTTGTAAGAAGTGTAACATGCCATCCGTGTATAAGAAGAAATTTGACTGACAATGGCTGGGAATTTTATGAGGAAAAGTGCTTTTGTTAGGGGAAACTGTGGCCCCAGTCTTCGATTTCAGCTGAACTGTTAATTTGTGCCCTTTTACATATTTTTCAAATTCTAACTGAAAAATCAAAATTATTACAACCTTGCATTTCTCTTAAGAAAAAAAAATGAAATTTGAAACGTGAGCCAGTGGAACTGAAATCAAGGCCACATCAGCAGACATAATGTTCATGTTTTCACACTGTTTTTTAATTCTTAATTCTCTGTGCAGACAGTCAAACCCACAAGTGTTTTAAAATAGCGTAATACAAGCTAGTGTATTTGGCTATATTTCTACCTATCTTGGGGACTTAATATGTCACCACACACAATAAATCCTTGTAGCTTGTCATCTAGGATGCAGGAAGAAGCAATCGCAAGGTGCTTCTTTTTATTATTATTATTAATTTAAACAGCGTTGCATATCTGCTAATACTTTCTTCTCTTGCTTTCTGTTGTCTTTCTTTTCCCCAGAGGAAGATAGATGTAAATTGTACTGCACAGCTGAAGACTTTGACTTTTTCTTTGCAATGGCCAGCAAAGTGAAGGATGGAACTCTGTGTTCTCCAAATAAATACGATGTTTGCATTGACGGAATATGTGAAGTAAGATAAAAATTCTTCTTACGGTCCTAATCTCTGTATTTTTTAAGTGGGTGATTGGCTCCTTTATGGAAAATGCAATGGTTTCTTCAAATGCCCTTGTGTCTGAGTCCTTCACTTGTGCCTTTCTGGTTGCAGCAAGTAGGGTGTGATCATGGACTTGGTTCCAAAGCTGCACTGGATGCTTGTGGAGTTTGTAAAGGAGATAATTCAACATGCAAGTTCTTTAAAGGCCAATACTTGATCCAGCACAAAGCTAATGGTAAGGAAAGCTGTTCCACATGATCATCGACTCATTGCTCTGCTGTATCCCCATGTAATATATACGGCTCCTTGCTCATTAGGGCAGTGGCTAAAAGTCCAGATGTGAACTGAAAATCACAGGGAGAGTGAGAGCAGAGTTCACGTTTCTCCTGTTTCTTGGTAACAAGAAAGCAATGAGCATAAGTCTTGGTTAGCTCATTTGCAAGCATTCCTCTTGTTTCTTAAACCACATTTTCCCTTTATGTGTGAATTTCCTCTTAAAAGAAATTTTAAGTGAAAAAATAGCTGTCAACAGCTCTGACTGGAATGGGACTGTAGAAGACACAAAAAGCGATACACAGCACAATGCCAAACATGACAGTATTTCCGTGTCCACTTTCAAATGAAGTTGGCTGGAAGCTGTCCAGCTGATTCAGTGGATGATCCACTCCCTGGGAGGTGGACTTTTCTTTAGTGGACTGTCGCAGGCTTCTTGTGAAATAATCTCACTATGCCACATCTTCTCAGACATGAAATGCAGATAATACTTCGTTACCCACAGAGGTATTTTGGGGATCCATTTATTGTTGATCAAAACACATGTCAGTACCACAAGTCATATAGGCCAGGAAATTATTTAGGATATAGTAACACAGAGATACAATGCTAGAAAAATAATCTGAACTGAATGCTCTGTGAAATTAGCTGTGTGCAGCACATGTTGGAGACTGTCAGCTGTATCTCATCTGACTGTAGACTGAGTGAGATCTCTACGTGCTCCGAGAGCAATGGCTCACAGCAGGGAGATCCAGTGGCATACTGGGCTTTGTGAAAGCTCTCTGCATCTCAGTGCATCTCCCCTCATAAACCTTGCCCATGATGGAAGTGCTACCTTCCAACTACTGTAGTGAACTACCTGGAAAACATGGTAAAACAATTACAGTGAAGCCACCATTCATCTGTCCTGCATTTTTCTAAGGTGAATTTGCTTTTCCCTGCCTTTAATCACAAAGAAAAATTCCAGGAACTGAAATATCTCAGAGCTACTCTGATTAGAGGCTGCATAGGGGGAGTTAAAAACCAGAACTGACTTCTCCTTGTGAAAACAGAGTAACTTTGGTGGATCGGAACAGCTGTCTTCAGTATCTTTTAAACTGCATAAATTTCAAAGCAACTCAAAACTGATAAGCCATCTCTATCTGTATGACTTCTGCAAAAGTGTTGCTTACTTCTTTCCTTTCAGACTACTACGCCGTGGTCACTATTCCGGCAGGAGCACGCAGCATACAGCTCCATGAAATGCAAATCTCCACCAGCTACCTTGCAGTGCGCAACCTCAGTAAAAAGTACTATCTGACAGGAGACTGGACAATCGACTGGCCAGGAAAGTTCTCTTTTGCTGGAACAGTTTTTGATTATCAACGCTCTTTTAACCATCCAGAGAGTCTATACGCAGCAGGACCAACTAATGAGACGCTGGTCTTTGAAGTAAGCTTTCTTCTGTTTTTTCTCCCCTTGATGTCTATTACAGAATTAGTAACGACAGCTGTAGCTCTGCGCTGTAGCTCTCAGCAAGATTAAAGAATAGCGTTGAGTCACGATAGTATTCAGACTTAATTGTGTGGTCATGCTACACTGAAAGGCCTTTCACCAGTTTATCAAGGTCTGAAGTCTAGCAAAAACTGTCACAAATTCAGTGAAAAGGAAGGAGCATGAAACGCTCTACAACAATATTTCTGAGTTGCTGCACAATGGTAATAGAGACTATAAACACATCCCATAAATGGTACACCATAAAATTCACTGATGTAAAAATGAAATCTAATATTATTGCAAGGCTTAATGGTGATAGCTCCAAATAATGCTTCAGAAACTGCAGGTGCATGGAGCCATCTTTGCATCTACCTTGGGACAGAGATGGTCAAGGTACCACACATAGTACCCTGTGAAATTCCTGTTGATTCAGTTCTATCGGTGCTATCATATCAAATAATGAATTCTATACATGTTCATCTCCCAGTCAAATTTGTATCACTTACTCTGTCTGCCAGATGTCCTATGTTGAAACTATATTTACTACAAAGTAAATTTCATAATTAAATGGTTAGTTACAATTTTGAAAGTAGTCACTAATCCTTCTGTTCTAAGAAAAACCTTTTCTGCACTTAGGTTACTTTACAAGATTTTCTTTAAAAATACATCAGATGAACTTTACTCCCTGTTAGCTCCATGAGTTTACTTGCTCTGTTAGAAAGCCCTAGTATATCTTTGGCTTTGTAACTGATCTGTCATGTCTGTTTTGATGAGTCCTTCCCCGTGAGACGGAAGGAGCCCTTCCCAGAAGGGATTCAATTCCTTCCCACACCTTCCAGCAGTCCCCTGCTCAGCTCCCTAGCAAACACGTAGCTTTCTCTGCCATGCCCTTGGGGAGCATGAGGACTAGCGCTCTCACGTACCTGCTCCCTGAGGCAGCACCAATCTGGGGTTCTTTGCCCCACCATAAAATACCACGACTGAGAAGTGCTCCCTGCAGAAGTTGGGCAGGAGAGGTCAGCTGAGAACTTGGCATCCCGTCTGCCTTATGCAGCTTTGTTCTGTTAAACTAAGAAACACGGTAAGTATAGACCATGACATGAAATATATTCTTCAAGGATTATTTAAACTTGCCCAGCTATTCAGTAAAGTGTTTATTTGGAATACTGAAGAGCCTTACTGCTATTCATACAGGTTGAGTAATGTACTTAAATGTATCTTTAAGAACCACTAGAGTTCATGGACCATGAACACATGTTAAAGTACTTTAGGATGTACACGTTTTAGAACGGATGGTGTGACATGGGCTAAGGGTGTGTATTTTCACAAATTACTACCACAATTTGCTATGCCTTTTTAAAACATTATTTTTCACCTGATGAGTTTTCATTTTGGGTATGTATTTTAATAGGGATCCTTTAGTCCAAGGACGAGTTTGGTTCACGAGTTACAGACATACTTCCCTGTCTGCAAATCATCTCTGAGATAGCCTTACACCAAAGAAATAAGCACACTTACAAATACTATGAAATGTTAAGCTGAACTCTCAGGAATCTCATTGGTGATAATGCGAAGTAGACTGAACTGTATTATTATAGAGCTAAAGTACGAATAATAAATTGCCTGCAAGATGACTTGGCTGGATATTATGCACATACTTTGCAGAATAAAGATTAAAGAAAAAAATTTAATGCCAAATAACACTTCTATTTTCATCCTATCAGGTTATGCTAAACATTTTTATTAAGATTTAACATCTAACTGGAGGCTATTGCTCCTTTGAGAGCTTATTTAAACTTCCCATATATTTTTATTGAAATACCTACACCACTGGCATTGGTAAGGTTCTAACAACCGAAACAGTTACAGTTACATGTCCCCCAATTACATATACCTACAAGCTGCAGTTAAGATGTTTTTATTCCTTTCAATAATTTAAGCAACATTCAACGGGCTGAATTCTGAAAAAAATTTGCAAATGTTGTGTGTTCAGAGATCTGCATTATTTATGATTTACCAGTAACTCTAAGCAGTAGAAATGCCAGTGAAAACTAAAGAAATATCCTTTTATGAGAAAACTCACATATTGCTGAAGATGTTTGCCGCAGTAACAATGAAACAAATCCTATTTTAACTATAAATACCAGAAACTGACAGAAGGCTGTAAAAAGGAGTGTTTAAGCATACTGCATTGTAGCTTTGTTTTTATTTTTATCTCGGCTGTAATTTTCAAGGCAGCATATAAAAAAAGACCTGCCAGAAATTTTGTATCCAGTTTAATTGATTTTCAAGAAGATAAAGCTTTCCAGGCTTTGGACCTCACCTCCTTCCTGTAACCTTCAGATTTATTTTTCTTCATTTTTTTAATCAGACTGTACTAAAAAGAAATTTAGTGCTTTTTTTCTAGAGTAGGTTGTTTTTTTTTCCAGAAGAATTCAGTGCAAGCCCTTGTAAAAATGCACACTGCAGGTATTGAGAAATTGAATAAATTGCATGTGTAAATACAGGAATTTTTATTATTCCAGTGGGCGGAAAATGTAAGAGGTTTTTGGTGTATTTATTGTCATTCCACTCTGATCTGAAAGACAGATTAACACATCTTGTGCCTGATTAATTCTGTAGTCACAGCTTTGCTAGACATTTGTGTGGCAACCGAAACGGTCCAGGTTTTTGCCTGTGTTACTGAATGCAAATCAGCCTGCACATATCCAGAAAGTTCAGGTCATGCACATCCTCTGAGCAGCATTCACAGGAGAGGATGGGACCTGTGCTCTCCAGGTATGGGTCCAGACAGGTCTGGAAAGTCTGTGCTCAAGGCAATCACTCCTTTGAAATGCAGTCATTCTCCAAAATATTTTCTTGAAAGAGACATCTGAAGCATATATTAAAAGAGAAGAGGAAACCCAAAAAAGAAAAAAAAACCCAAAACTTAAAATTCCCTATTGTCTTGCATATCACAAGTTCAGCCTTGCAGGTTTATGGAATGTTTTGTATTTATATCATTTTGTACAGTATTTTCCTGTGCATCTATTTTTCTACCCTTTTTTTCAATAATTTAGCTGGGCATGTATCATTTAAACAGACTTTGCAGCCCTAAACACTATTCAAAAATGGATAAGAAACAAGAGAAAGACTGATAAAGTGCTTTTTATATTTACCTCAGAACTTCACCAAAAAATAAATACACATATATTTATTTACATATTTTATATGTATGTAATTATGGGAATGAGTCATACCAAAGACGGCAGTGAATCTATAATTTCACTAGGTTGTGGGAGAAAAGAAATACGAACTATAGTAGCCAAATATTTTCTGACGAGGAGGAAAATATTGTGAGATGAATGTGGAATTAAATGTATAGGACTAGTAGTATTTCCTGAGCACAACTAGAAGTTTAAATGCATAATGAGATTTTAGAATTCATTAGAACCCTTTCTGGATTGCTCAAGAATTAATCTCACAGGTGGAGGGAAGGCAAAAAATAATAAACCATTGCCTTTCAGAATTTATGTATCTGTATCATTCTGAAGTTAGTATTATCGATAATTTGGTGATGTGGGTTTGTAGAAACCAATAAAAGCTGAAATGAAAAATATTAATAGGTTCAGAAGGCAGTTCTCAAAATGATCAGGCTCAGGTTAGATGAAATAACAGACAATGGCTAAAGGGGTAGAAATATGTTGAATGATAATCTAGAATCCGAAATTAATATCACATTTTTCACATATGCTTTCTGTAGCGTAATTGTCTCATCTTAAATGGAAACATGATGGAATTTTTTTTTTTTTTAATACAGTTGAATATATTCAGCTCATTCATCTGTCACTTGGTCCCAGGTAATCTAAGGCCAGTACTTTCAATTTAAATAACTTGTGAGTGTTTAGCTGTTAAATGAAAAATATTTCACTTGAAGAGAAACAAACAGTAAATTTGTAATTCATTTACCTAGCACCACTAAATGCTCAAAATACTTTGCAGAAGAGGCTAGCGGAGCAGAAGGGACGTTGCCATCATGGGCCTCTATCAATACAGAACTCGTATGAGGTTCGCTTGTGACGTCAATATCCAGTCCCCCTCCACAACTCACTCAAATTATGGGAAAGTCTGAAAAGGCAAAAGAAATTGAACTGATAGGTGGGCATGAAAAATATTGCATGACAATGGACTGATTAACTTTAAAACATGAGTTTAATAATTTGATTATCCATTCTATCAATAAATGGATGAAGAATTAACTGATTTGATATTTTATTATATGATTTGAGAAAGCACTGTAAAGTTTTTCAGGACGAGATAGGATCAGTATCCCACTAAAGTTTACCTTAAACTTGGTGAAATAGTGAATCAAGAAATGGTGAAATCTTTGTGAAAAAAAGATTTTGCTTTGTTTTTTTTGTTCATTTTGACAACAATAAGTAACAGATGGAAAGGATGCTTTGCAATAAGGCACACGTTCACAGGAAGAGAAGGTGAATGGAGCTTCAAGGCAAGAATATGTCTAATTAAAACCAGTAAATCACTCCCTCTTTATCAATAGGGGAAAAAAGGAGAAAGGAAGCCAGGTGGAATGACTTTACTGATGATCTAGCTACCACTGGGAGAAAGCCAAGTTGCCGTTATATAGCATTACATTTATTATTAGCTACTAGATGATAAATTTGTACTGATTTCCCCTAAGAGAAAATAAGCTAAAGAGAGCTAAGATGTGCTTATATGATACAGATGTTGATTCAATACAACGGATAAAAGGGTTCTCCTTTAGTGAGGAGAGATTAGCTGGACAGTATCCCTCAAGGTTGTACATTTAGCATGTGAACAGTAAAAAAATGGAGACACAATAACAACAGAAGATAAATTTGAAACAGCTGAAGTAGAAATGAGATCATACAGGACCTTTCAAGGATACTTTTTTTTTTTTTTTTTAATGACCTTAGTGGACTTTCTTGAAAACCAGTAGTTTGTCATAAGCTTTTAGTTAAAACTGTGTTTAAAGTCACCTAGAAATACTGAAGGGATAAAGCCCCTTTTGTTTTAAGGTTTGACTTAAGTAACCAACAGGTAATACTTCCTTTCCTAGTGCTTTCCAAACAGCTGTTCTCTCACTGTCCTTTGAAGCTCCTTGTGTTAGTGGCTGTCAAGGATCCCATCTGATAACTGCCCATTCAAGACAACCGTCCTCTTTTAAAACTTGTTTTAAACAGTTTTCCATTAGCATCATACGCTGCCTGCTTAGGTTTATCCTACTGAAAACAGTGTAAATTCATAAAAGTCAATGGAATTCATCTCGGTTGAACAGAGAAATCAGAATCTGGCTTAGGATGTTGGATATTAATTTATTAAACAGCATGTGGTTTCACAGTGGAGGAAAACTGCAGTCTCGCAAGTGTAACAGCCAGGCACTTGTCTTCCACACAGACAAACTTCTCCATCTGCCCTTACCGGTGTAATTGATGGCTCACCGCAGATAGCAAAAGTCTGTTACATCCACCTCATGAAATTATCAAAGACTTACAAAGAATGAGAGTGACCCAGGAAATGTAGATGCAATTAGAAGACTCTGATCAAAGCTACCATGTATGCTGGGCTTCAGAATTCGGGCTCACGCCTATTTTGTAAATTATGCACATGCAGAATGAGTAAAGATGAAAATACGTGAAGCACATGCAGGGCTAAAGAGTACCTATTCCTTTACCTGGCTTTTTCTCTGTGCTCACCTTCACTCTCTAAGTGATTTGTAAATGTCTGTATTAGTCCTGCACAGACATAATGAGTCATTTTTTCAGCCTGTTCGATGCCAGGCATTAGCATGATTCCTTACACATTGGACAGGATATTACAGAAGAAAGAGGAATTTATCTTGTTTAAATTGATCTCTTATAATTCACGCATTGCAAGTAACTTCACATATACACCTTACAATAAAGAACACCTGAAAATCAGAGTCTAGCATAACAAAACAATGTTAATAGACTCTTTAAAAATTTGACCTGCTAAATGGAATATTGTATTGGAAACTTAGGATAGCCGTGGGGAAAAAAAAAAATCTCAAACGAAGGAGCAGATGCACAGCTAGTTTAGAAAATTTATTGGTTTAGCCTCGAAATCAAAATCAGCAGCAAAAGGAAAAGGTTCTTTACTCAGGAGAATTCAATTTATCCATTGTTTTAACATTTTGTGCCCTAAGCAAAAGCCACAGTTCTTTTTCTGCAGAATAGACCCGGCAGATCCCAGCCATAGAGTCTGTGGTTTTCAAACTCAAGAAGCTGTAAATTTTATAACTCTGCGCCCTGCGGTCAGAGCTGCTGAGTGTTGTGTCTGAAGTCAGGTGGTTGGTGTGTTAAAGGTAGACATTAAACAGTTCTATTGAGGAACTGGAAATGTTTAAGGAGGTTGTTTGCCAGCTGTAAATTTGGGAGCAAATGCCAGTTGGCTGAAAAGATGCTGGAATGCATCCAGTTAAGTAGACTAGCACTGGAGGTCTTTCCAAATTTGTAGGTCTGATATCTTGGCTTTACATGCAGACTTCAGTTATTGGGTTGTTAAGGAAGGGCTTTATAATGAATGTTTGAAAATACGATAGAAGACGTTTTATATGCTCATTACTTTGGCAAAATTGCAACTTTGCAATACTATTGCATTCCTGATGAAAACTCGGTTGAACATTCTACAACGTATACTATTTTTCAGCCGAGTGCCAGGGGCTTTAAAGTACACAGTTTTACGCCCTGCAATATTTTGTCTCAGGTATTTTTCCAAAGTTTGATTCTGTCTTTTATCTACATAGCTGGGATGATACAGGAGGTAAAAGAAACCTGCCGGTGATGCGGCGTGCGCTTTGTAAACATCCTCTCTTGTAGTCTGCTGGGTGGGAAGGGGCTCTAGCTTTGGCTGCTGGCCAGGAAACAGGGGAAGTTCACTTGATCTGCTTGTCATAATTGTGTCTACCTTCCAAAGCACAAGAAGGAGGTGTAGCCCAAGGTCTTAAAATGTATATGGTCCATCTTGCCTGGGGTGCAGGTTTTACCCTGCAAAAGCTCACTCAGCTGGAGGTTGCGAGTTTCGTACATCACTCTGTGGTTGTTCTCTGAAGCAATAGATACTAACACGTCCTGTTCTAACTCGTCCGAGATCATTTGCTCCTCATTCCCTTCACTGTATTGAAGCACCAGCAGAATATTCCTCTAACAGGAGTAAAACTGGTTGCCACTTTTATCTTATCCTCCTTCTCCTATGTTCTGAATTCTGTTCAGGATGCGTTAGTTCTGTCTCTTGCCTCTACTATCACAAAGTAAAGAGCCCTTTCAGAAGACAAGTGGTCAGTCAAATACTTCAATGTATTTTTTGTTAGAAAGGCTTTATACGTCACTGGGTTTTTGACCACTGTCATAGCACAGTTTTATGACAGCTGTCAGAATCAAATGAGACAAGGGTAACCCCTCCACAAGGTCTTGAGGTACAGACAAAACCTCCTCCTCTTACATGATTTACTAAAAGGCCAGATAGTATTTCAGCCTCTGCACTTGAAGGAACACAGAGCACCTACTGAAATGAGATAAAGTGCGTCCTCATTGGACCATGAAAGAGGAAATCTGACTTTGACTGTTCATATATTAGCCAGAAAATAAAGGTACTCTCTGAAATCACTCCTGATTACCTCAGATACTGAGATTTGTGCTATCACCTTGGATTCGTAGGACCTTCCAATGAGTAAAAGCAAAAGAAAGCATTTTGAGGTCTGGTCTGTAAGAAGAACCAGGAAAGGAACTGGTTTAATTAAAGAGCAGTTTTCCAAGGCTCAATTCTTATTAGGGTTGACACACCCTATTTTTTTTCTGAAGAACATGTTCTGAAACTTTAAACATTAGGTATTTATCTCAATTTGTCCTTAAGAAAATGACAGTTGAGTGAACACATATTAGCAAAACCTGGTTTTGGTGTTTTTTCATTTTTTCCTAGAAACTGTAATGCTCATGGACTTGAGGTTCAAGATTCAAAGTGACTGTGGAACAGCTGTTTTAACAGTTCGAGTCTTTTCTGTCAGCAGTGACAGCTTTCTAGACAGAAAAAAATTATACAGAAGAGATATTTTCCTTCATCTGAAGGGGTTGTTAAATCTTACAAAACATTGACATCAGATAGTGATGAATAGCCAACAAAAAAAGAAAGGTCCTGAAAAAATTTACACTGGTTTGAATGGAGCATAGCAAATAGGGCACGGAACCACACGCTGATGAACGAGCATAAAGTAAAATACGGAAACTTTGTAATATGCCCATTAGTGAGCACCATGTGCTGTGAGCACTGAACACACAGGAAGAATTTCTGGAAAGCCAGTAGTAGCTCCAGAGATTCAGAGTGCAGCTGTGCAGGGCAGTGGGAAGTTCCACAGCAGACTCAATTCTAATGTTTCCTAATTTCAGTGTGTTTGATTTTTATTCTAGTCTTGTAAAATCGTTGTGATACATACATATATGACTCACCCCTAGAGTACATATAGTAATATTATTTCTATCAAGAATATTCAGCAAAAATAGAGAGATCAGTAATCATTCTCAGATCTATTTCTTCCAAAATGTCAGGGGTATTCTAAGGTGCTCGTGAATTAAGCTTGGATGGGTCAGATGAAAACTTTTGCACAAAGTAATTTATCTGTGCTTGAAGGACCTTCTAATCCGAATCTTCCAATGGAAGTATTTTGCCTTTTACAGTCCTAACTTCTATATTCTCAGTTCAGACCATTATTAAGGGTCACTGACTGAAATGAAGTATTTGGATACTAAGAATGGAAGATACAGCATCCATTCTTTCATCTAGAAAAGTTAACTGTACGCAGTCCAGATCCTTTGTGAGTTCAACATTACTGATCTGGAAGTCACGTACATTTGGTCTGAATTGTCACTGTCTGTTTTCCAGTAGGTATATTTTCAGAGTACTTTAAAATCCTTGGTCACATTTCAAATTGTTATTACATTTCTTGGTTTTAAACAACACAAATGCAAGTTTGTTGCTATTTGATGAAATCAGAGATCGGTTCTACCTACATAGATTGCTTAAGCAAGGTTAGACATCACGTGAACTTAATTGATATTTTATTAATATTTTGAATGGTAATCGTTAACATAGATGAAAACTATACTTAAAATGCTAGTGTTTATCAAAAAGCATATTTAGGAACTGAGGTTAACCATATCTGCTCTTTATATTACTATGAGCAGATCAGTATTGGTGAAGAATTAAAACTTAGTAGACCTCTGTATGTGTAAACTTCTCCACTTTTTCTACTAAGTAGGAACAGAAATGCACTTTGCTGCCAAAATCAGTTACTAAAACAAATGCTGTTAAATAGAAATTTCTCCCCCAATTTAGGTATGTGTCAGATGTTCATGCATGTTGCATTGATTATAATTCAGACTTGAAATGAATACAGTGAGTTTCAGAAAGCTGCCTACGTGAACACTGCAATATAACTCACCATTAAAATAGTAGAGCCCCGAGAGCTAGGCTCTCTGAGTTAAATGACAGAGATTGTTATTATAGTCAATAATCACACTTTCTATAAACTTTCTAACACATTATGCTAAAATCATGAAAAAAGTATTTCTCCAGTCCTGTTTCCCTTCTAGACATGCGGAGATGGGTTCTTACCCTGGACTGAAGCTTTATCAGCTTCAATCATCATGAGAAAAATACCAGCAGAGGGTCTTCCAAACAAAATTTATCACCAGAGTGCAGAGAAAAACACTTTTTTACAAGAAAGAAAAATAAATCTACTTTATACCCTCAGCCTCAAGAACTGAGGAAGCCATCTCTAACCACCTTTATTCCCAGTCCCCACACAGCTGTACTACTGCTTTCCTCAAGCTCCTGCTTAATGGGCAAAGGCTTCTTCATTCACAGAAGGCATTCGCTGTGGCAGGCTCCTCTAGCCTGCACTTTGCTTACTAAAAGAGAGGAAATTTCTCCCACACCCAGATCGCTAATCCATCCACTGCACTGCCAGAGGCAAACTCCAGTAGCTCCCAGTGAGCCCCCAGTGAGCGTGGGGACCCACTCATTAAGGGGCAGTTGCAGGAGCAGAGCACGGAGAGCTGGGGCAGTGACTAACACTGCATGGCTGAGGGTCCTTGGATGATCTTGCACATCTACTGAAGGCCCGTCTTCACCAATCCAGTCAAATGCCTTCTGATTTGAAGGAGGGTTACGCTGAACCCTGTATTTCTACACTCTTCTGTTACATGCCCTGCAGGTGTTAGTCCAAGTGTCCTGAAAATTCTTTCAGAAACATGATGTGAATAAATATAGTATGTGAATATCATGTAGAGTTTATCTTCCTTTAGGATGACAGAATTTTTTTTTTTTTTTTTACCCCTTCCCCTTTTTCTTTAAACAAACCCCATATCCATCTATAGATCCTGTTACAAGGCAAAAATCCTGGGATCGCTTGGGAATATACATTTTCTAAAATGACCAATGAAAACAAGACATCTGTCAAAAAACATAGCTACTCCTGGGTGACGGTGCATTCAGAGTGCTCAGCTACTTGTGGTGGTGGTAGGTAACGTTCCAATTGCCAATCCTCTTCTTTTTCATTTTTTTAAAGCCTCTCAAACATTTTAGATGCCTTTAATTTTGCAAACATGTATCAATATATACAGGGGGTTACAATGAACACCTGGACATTATTTTTTTTTAATCTGACAATTTACAACATAGATGGAAGTACCTTCATACTGTCTTGATAGTAAAAAAAAATCATGCCAGTCTCAATTCATGTCACTTGCAGTGACTCAGGCTTTTTTCTTTAGGTCAATCCATATGCATCTATCTTGCTGTTGAAGTAATGTGGGACTTACTTACTTACTTACTTAAATATGTGCTTTGGACCTGATGCTCCTTGGGAACATAGAAAGACAGCAAATAATGAGTAAAATTTATCTTATCTATAGAGGGTAATTGAAGACTAAAATATTATCAAGCCCTTTACTGACAGTTACACCCTGATCTTCTCACTGTTCAATTACAAATATTTGAGTGCTGGCAGGTTAAAGTCTGAAATCCTATATAAGCTAAGGATTTCTTATTACCGTATTCCTCTGGGTGTTTGCTTTGTGCAGACCAGCTATTTGTTTTTCTAAATCCCGGATTTAGAAAAAGTGAAAGTGATTCTGGGACGTACTGAAAGCAGAAAACGGGCATGTGGGAAGTCCTGCAAAAAGAATTGAGAATTAAAATTTTAGTGGCCTTTAAATTGGAACTGGATTGTACAAAAAAGACCATCTATCTGATACAATTGTCTTTGCTAGCAAAGAACAGGACTGGGGAACCAAGGAAATGCCACGTTACTATGCTCCTGTATCGGCAAAAAAGTCCAGGTGAAATTCAGGAATATCTTGCTAGTGTGTTGTCAGACTTCACAGTGCCTCAGTAAGCTGATCATGGAAGACAGACTCACCAGGAGGCCTGCAGACATAAAATACGACAACTGTATTTTTCTTACTTCCCTTTAAAACAAATGAATATTGCAGCACGGATATAAAGATGATGGCAACAACTGCGGTTCCAAATGTGACTTTTCACGCCTAATGAACCATGTGTGAGCTGAATGATAGATCTCAATTAACTATAAATCTATAACATCACTTCATCTCTTAAAGCATTTGTAGTCTTCTCTGCAATCTGTCCTGATGTTGACAGTAGACAGAGTTTAAGGACAGGAACCTGCAGAACCCTGAGGCCTGTAATGCCGTACCATAAGAAGCTGCAAAATGTTTTGCCGTGGTTTGCAAGTGCATGAGGAGAGCTCTAAGCAAACACTGCTCGGTTCCGCAGGGAATTGGGATTTGCAGAATTGCTAATTTTTGCTGAGGGAAGATTCTGCAAATGTGCTGTTCATAACTAAAATGTTTCGTCTGACTTCAACAGTACCTGTGTTACAGAGAAGGAAATGAATGTTAAAAACGTGTTGCCAAACGAACTCCTATTTGATTTAGTCCAAGTCAGTGGAATGGTACCAAGGATGAGCTTGGACTTGTTCAGTAAAATTCTTCCCTACTACTTTCTCTCTTACATTTTGAGTTAACGTTTATTTTACCATATTTTTTTTCTAATACTTCCATAGGACACATTACAGCAAAAGCAATTTGTTTAGAAGATCATCGTACACGAGTTAATTCCTCCATTTGTGGCCCAAGGATGAAGCCTTTATCTGAAACAAAACTATGCAATACTAATCCCTGCCCAGCATAGTAAGTTCCCTTTATTTTTGTACTTTTTTGATGTACCTTATGAGTGAGTTTGCACGAAAGAAGTCCTCTCTGATAGGCAGACAGAATTGTATCGCCTGCTTGATGAACCCACTTTTATTCTGTAACATAAACCAGTAATTGTTTAAAAATGTTAGTAGTGTAGGCTTCTGCCCAATGATAATAACAGAGGCGGTATTTCTAATGTGGCTCAGCAAGACCTCCTGAGGATTGCTTGCAGCTCTGTCACCATGCTGGGGTTAGCTATGTGACACTGAGTAAATCTAAGTTGCTCAGGGGCCTGTTCTGCCACCTCTACTCACCTTGAATCAATAAGACCATTTCCTGAGTAAAGTGCTACTCCCTGTGTGGAAGCTTGGCCTCATGACTCAGAGTCCACATATTAGATTAGGTTAAAAGAATCTTGTGAAGTGTAATTAGTGATTTTTGGACAAAATGTCCCACAGCGTATTATGATACCAAGAAGAGGGCTATCTAAACCAAATAAATTGTCAACAGTGATCCTGGTGCCCACGAAAATAAATATGAAGACATTGCCTATGTGAACAACCTTATTTTCTAAAAGAAGGTGAGATGCAAAGGAAGACATGACGTATAGATAAGCATTTAGAATCCAGCTGCTCTAAATCAATAGAGCTGCTTTAAAAACAAGGGAGTTACACTGATTTATAGTAGCTGGAGTAGGGGTCCTTTGGAAAAGCAAAATTGTGTTCATATATTTAAGCACAGTATTATGTGGCTTAGAATACAAAATGGGTAGAGTTAAGGACAGATCGGTTTTTTTGCACTTTTGGATCCCTGACTTTGCCAACTTAGCGTTACTTTAATTTTATACTTAAGATCAGAAAAGCTGTACTATGTTGGACAAGACATTTTGACTTCCAGAACAGGAGATGTTTCTGAAGCAGTATGTTGAAAAGATTAAGAGGGTTCATTGGGAAATCAAGACAGTTGAAGATGCATTGAAGCGCACAGGCAGCAGAAGGCAGAGGAAATGGAGGAAAACTCCAGACGTGGTGACATCTGCTGGTTTTACTCTGCGGTGATAAAAGCAATGGGCGGTAAAAGCAATTGGCTAAGCCCGTTCCATACTTCATAAAATAACACAGTTAATGAAGTTTAATAGGAAGCATTCCTCAGCTCCCCCAGTTCAGAAGAGGATGGTGGGGCAAAGCCAAAAGATGTATGTGTTCTGCAGTGGTTTTCTTTTTACTTAAAAATCCATAGTTTGCAATATGTTGAACATACTAAAAAGTAGTCCAGTAATAGTTTGGAATTTCCTGCAAAATTGAAAGACTACTGCAGAGTACACAAAATCCAAATGGCAAATTATATACTATGACCACAAAACGATATAGATAAGGTTTAAATAATGGTAACATGTGACATGAGAGCCCCATGTTCCTGCTTCAGCAGTTTCTTTAGATTGTGTTTAGCCACATGATTTTCTCAATACTAATTTTAAGTAATCTTTGTAGCCAAACACAACCTTTTTGTATGTGACTTATCTTCTGCCAGAACTATTTTTATCCAAAGAACTCAGTATCATGTACACGGAAATGTATTGTCTATGATGTTCCCAGGAGTCTTTTTAAGCTGTTTATGCTTACCTTCCTTCTGATGTGGCATTGTTATGCTATGATGCTCTATCAAAATCATATTCATTTCTATTGACCACACTCAAAATTTCCATTTCTATTAACCAGAGATCCCGACGTATTTTAAACATCCACTGATATATCATCGAAAATGCTGAATATCCATTTTGACATAGAGTGTAGTATTTTTATGCTGAAATTACTCTGATATTCTTAGATTTATGACTTTAAAACATAATTAATGACTTGAACCCTAAATAGAGTACAGAAAGAAAAAAACATGAAAGCCCCAAGTCACCTCTAGGGAAAAACAATTCAACTCACCAATTAATTATTTTTAAAATCCTTAGGATACACTAATGTATGGAGGATCTACATGTAGGACCATGTCTAAAATTAACAGATTGCCATTCAGCTGTGTGAAACTATGCCAGAATATCTGCTGAGGAATCTGCTCAGAAAGTCACGGCATGTAATATTTCCCATAAAAACGAGACTGCCAAAATAAATAAAAAAAAAGTAATATTAATAAATACCATGGAGGAAACAAAGAATGCATAATAGCCAGCAAGGAAAGCAAAACCAAATACGGTAGGCGTCATGGGCAAGAGAAGGACGTGAATAATAGATGAGATACAAACGTGTCAGCTTTGTGACATAAAAGAGGCTCCAGACTTACAAAGGTCAGTCAGGAATAATTACTGCCTAAGAACAAAGATTATTAGTCTGAGTGGGACCAAACTACTGTCCTAACAGTAAGAACACAGAAAGGCATCAGTACTGCACACTGTCGTTGTTGGATTTCAGAGCTGCCAAATCTGGTCATAATTATTTAGTTATTTGAGCTAATGAAAGATACTCTTGGATCACAGCCCAGATAATCTTGGAAAATGGCAGTTTACTAGAGGACATTCAAGTAGGTTTATTGCTCCATCCTCTGTGCAGAGAGGAACTTTCTGGGCAGTTATGGTGAATAAACTCTTAAAATGAACAGTTTTGGTTGCTCTACCAATCGCTGTTGTCAGAAACATCAAGGCAAACTAATTAAAAGTTGTGAAATAGATAAAACTGTAACTTTTGTACTGCAA
This sequence comes from Baryphthengus martii, assembly GCA_013396935.1. Lineage (NCBI taxonomy): Eukaryota > Metazoa > Chordata > Aves > Coraciiformes > Momotidae > Baryphthengus > Baryphthengus martii. The sequence continues at coordinate 126,040 of VWZK01011039.1, forward strand.
TAGTCCAAATATTTATAAATCAGACCAAAAGGAAACTTCTGACGTGTTCTGGAATTACATAACTACTGACTTTTCACATTAATATTTCTTTGTCCTTAAATTAGTACTTTTTATATTTCCCACTACTTTTGGCAGTTACTGAAGTTACTAGACTGAGAGTTGGGATTTCTTCTATTCCCAAAGGGATTTTCCCAAAATGGGCCTTTTATACATTTTTTACAAATTAAAATTAGCTTTGTTTTCAGGCAGATGTGAACAGACAGGCAAATGGGATGTTGTTCAACTTTCACACAGTAAGAAAAGAAGGGAAAGAAAAAAGCGCTTTCTTAACATTAAAACTGTATGTAAGAGCTATTCCAGTGGTCACAGGAGTCATGTCGTGAGAAACTGTGGAAGTAGGACAGGCCAAGCAGTTGGATTTGAGAAGGGAACCTTTTGTGTGGCATAAATTATTAAAAATTTGTAAACCTACTGTTATTCAGCATTTAGCTTAATTTCTGTGCTGGGTCTTTGAATAAGAGTTCTCAACTTTCATAATCATTTAGTCATCCATAATTTCCTTTGTTTCTTCACTTCTGTTTTCCTGTCTGGTTATTTAAGGTCTTACATTGTAAGTAAGCCTTCAAGGACCAAGATACTTGGATGTATGTTTGCAAAATGTTCCACAAGGGCTGGGGACCCACTCATTGCTTCAGTAATAGAAATGCTGAGCAGCTATTGACATTTCAAAAACTGAACTTTTCCTAAGAAATTGGCAACAATTCTTCAGACTTTGGGTAGCTTCAGTGACACGATGCGTAACTGAAGCGTGCCTGTGACTGGAGTATAGCCTTGCCCAACAGCTTTTGCTGGTTAACTTTCCTGTTTTATTTGGATTCTACATCATCTGTCTCCCAAATTTATTAGTCTGAAGACATTTAAATCCTCAAGACACTAATGACAGCATCGCTGATTTTAGCAAGCAAGTTCTTTTTTGTGAATAGAGGCCAGTAAGGTTTGACATAAATACCACTGGACAGCACCGTGCCAACCTCTGTGGCCCCATGTGAGTGCATCTATGCACAAATGCATTGGGAGGTGCATGCTCAACTAAACTGGCCTTGTTCCTTCCCTGCTGCACCAGCTTTTCCCTTGTATCAGCTTAGGTGAATCTTCCTTCTTTGCCCTGTCTTCTGAGCGAGATGTAGAAATAAAGAAATGTAATGAGAAAGGGCAGGGCTTTCCAATAATCAAACTTTATCGATTCACAGAACTCTGTCTATCTGGCTTCTTCCTTTGGTCTCGGGTCTCTTAGTCTATTTGGAGGTCTCTTCAGCAGCTAAAGTGATGAAAGTGATCATCCTACTATTCCTTTGGAAAAGATTTTTCTTCTGAAAACATTTTTCTTCTCCTGTTTTAGAGAGATTTTTTTTTTCAATTAAAAGCGTGGACATGGTTAAAAAGGAATGGTGATTTGTTAGCCAGACCACTACATCTTCCAGACTCTCCACCAGCCTCAATGGCAGCGTGTCTCTAGTCCCCAGGGAATTCCAGATTCCAGGTCAGATTCACAGGCAAGCTGGTTCTGGTAGATGAGAACTATAAATAAATAATACTAGTTCTTCTAGTTGTGTGGCTCACATTTCATCCCTAGCAAAATGTCCCTGGCTTGGAAGATATCGATTATGTAACTATATTTTTTTGATGGCTTGAACAGATTACCGTTGGCACATCAGGAGGGTAGGCAAAGCAGAATCCCTGAATAACTGCCATTTGATAGGTGGCTCCTATGTGTCGATGTTATAAAGCTAATGGGACCGCTGTGTTTCTAACATACCTTTCTCCTTTAAGCTGGTCAGCAGGCGAATGGAGCGTGTGCAGCAAATCTTGCGGAGGAGGGCAACAAAGTCGTCTCATTCAGTGTGTCCAAAAAAGGGCTTTCCAAAGAGAGGAGGTGGTGGCCCATTCCCTGTGTCCTGTCAGCACCCCGACACAGGTGCAGATGTGCAATAGCCAGGACTGCCCACCTGAATGGAGCCCTGGCCTGTGGTCTCAGGTAATTTGAGGAAAAACTTTTTTTTTTTTCCTTTGCTGGCATAATGCAAATATTGCCAAAAACTGAGCTCAAAAAGAATAATATTGCAAACTTTGTGAAGATCAGTATTTTGCAAGTGGCTCTATTAATGACGGTAACATAACCCTAAGTATAGATCAGGTGCGTAGGGATTTGGTTTAGGGGTGATTGATAAAGATAAGAGCAGGGTTAAAGGTTGGACCTGATGCTCTTATAGGTCTTTTCCAACCTAGATGGTTCTATATAAACTATGTATATATTTTAACAAGGCTTCCTAAGTGCTCAGACAGCAGGGCTTGACAGAAGTGGACACATGGTGTCTTTTTTGGTACGTGCAAATAGATGGATAATTTTTTGTGGTTTCATAACTTAAGGATCTATGAATTCTTCAAAGCCATCAACCCCTCTCTGAGGTTATGTCCTACAGCAATATTAACTTTTCTCAAAGATACAGGAAGTCAAGGAATGAAGAACTATTTGGGGGTCAGAGCTGCATATTAGTGCACACACATATGTGAATTGTGAGTTGATAAATTTGTGATTTACACATTCACTAATCGCTTCTGTACTTCAGCCTTTGTTAGAGTAACTGTGAATAGAGTAGGGCTGCCCTTTATTGCCAGGAGGGGCACAGAGCCCCTGGGCAGATTCCTGTGTGTACACACCCTGCTTTACAAACCTGCAAACTGCCCGACGTCAAACCAGCCTGAGTTAAAACACACATACACATGTGCTGACACAAAACTCATCTCTGCTCTTTCTTTCCTGCTGTTGTTGCTGGTATGAACTGTTAATGTAAGGACAGACGAAGTGCTGGGAAATCTGGGATTTAAGAGAGAGCCGGCACTATACTTATATCAAAAGGAGCTACAATATTTGTATTTTTCCATCTTCACTTGGTGAGATTCAAGGTAGATTTAAATTTACTAAAAAATCTGTTACTTCTGTGTACACTTGTAGGTACTGTCATTCTTCAGGTGTTCAAAAACATCTTGACCTAAGCACTCCCAGCTGAGAAGCACAGGCTGCCTCTCCAGGGAGTGCCCTGTAATGTACTATGACAGCCCAGTAACTACTCAGTAGTCCATCGTAACAGTTTCAACCCTCAAGAAGGAAAGTCTTCCAGTGTATGTGAAGGAAACCTTAGTATGGACGGAAATTATAAAAAACAAGTATGATGATTAGATACTTTAAAAAAAAAAATCTTCAAACACATTCACACTTTCAAACTTACCTTCCTCTAAAATAATAATAATAATAAAAAAATAGAATTTAAGAAAAAAATCTATTTTCCTCCTCTTTAGGAGGTGCACAGTTCAAGCTGGGGTTTTTCAAATTAGCCTATGAAAACGAAGTCCACAAGTCCTGCTGAAAGGTTTTGAACAGGCCTATTGAACGAGTTAGCGAAGATTTTAAGATTCAGCTGAAAGCCATTACACAACAGCCTCCAAGGAATTAAGAGGAAAAAATGCAAAATACCCAGGCTCTCTACACAGATCAGAATAATTTTAAATGGAAGGCCTTTTTTTTGTTTGTTTGGGCAAAAGACTAAACCCCCAGATTTTCAGCATGGAGATAGTTGTTTCATCCTCAGCACAACTCCGATTTCATGAAATATTTTTTCAAACATTTGTGATTTAGTACGGAGAGTGGTAGCACAGGATTCTGCCTTGCAGTGTGCCCTTCCATTAGTAGTGAAAAGAGGAACAATTGGAAGAGGACGCAACAAGGTAGAAAACTGGCATTATTATTTCAGGGCCTTTTATTTCACCAGAAATGGCTCACACTTGCATTTTGTTATATGCTAAGGCAGGGAAAACCACAGAATGTCTTCTCAACTGAACCACGGTTCAGCAAATGCATATTTATTCACTGGTGACTTGTTTTCAGCTTCAATTGTAGACTTGGCAATTAAAATACCTTTGGTAAAACTTCTTAACCATTGTCTGTATCAGATTCTGTCTTGTAGTGAGATTCATTTGGTGAAGGAGTTATTTATAGACTCCCTGGGTAGTTTTCTCTGCCTCTGTCTCATCCCTCTAGGCCAAGGTGAGGACAAAATAACAAATAGCTGAGAAGATCTTGCTGTAGGAGATTTTGCAATGGGAGGTTAGGACCGGTTTTTAACTGTGCTATCCAGGGGAAAAAGCATTTTCCTCACAAGTCCAATTGACCTCATCTACGGAAGAGATACTACTTATCTGTTCTGCACAGGGGCTCTAAGAGTTCATAGTTCACACTAAGAAAGCCCTGAGAACAGTGTTTTAGAAGAGACATACAGATGTTATTGTTACTTATTTACCAACAGAATTTCAAGTTTACTTATACTATAATGGCAGCTACACAGCACGTTAGCCATGGTTTCTATGCTCTACTGTAAAATAAAAATTATGTCAGTTTTCATTTCCTGTAGTTCAAATGAATACTTCTTTCCATCACAGTGCTCCAAGACTTGTGGGAGAGGTGTTAAGAAACGGGACGTCTACTGCAAAAGTACCGGTTCTCCTAAGGTTAAAATTTTGCCTGAAAACATGTGCAGCAGAGACCATAAACCTGAATCCCAGCAGACCTGTGTGCTAGGACGCTGCCCCAAAAATGACCGGCTCCAGTGGGTGACTTCTTCCTGGAGTGAGGTAAAGTGGTGTGGTTACATGGCTCGCTGCCTTCCCTTGCTGCTCTTGGAAATGTTGACTCAGGGACGTACACAAACCATGTAGGGGAAAGAAAGCTGAGCTGCCATTTGGAAATCAGGTGTTCAAGGCAAGCCGCCAGAAAATCACACTTCTTTACATTGAGATGCAATTGGATGCACCCTGATGTCTCTGTTTTTCAGGACTTTCACCGAGTTGGATTCATATTTCAATTTACACGTTATGGAACATGGTCTTTGTGGTTTTAGTTACACAACACTTTGTAGCTTTGCATACTTTGGGGTCTCCTGCGCATAGCGCGTTCTCCTTTATCTGCATGCGCTCCTATAGGTCTAAAGGGTGCACTTTGCCTTTGCAGTGCTCAGCCTCCTGTGGCCCAGGTGTACAAAAGCGAGAACTAAAATGTGGTGAGAAAAGCATCCATGGAAAATTGATTACCTTTCCTCAGAGAAGATGTAGAAACATCAAGAAACCAAGCATCGACCTGGAAGAAGCTTGTAACAAGGGAGCCTGTCCATCCCAAACGTTGTATAACATGGTGTCTGGCTGGTATTCCTCACCCTGGCAGCAGGTAGGAATGGGAAACTTTCTCGCCTCTCTCTCCGTGTCCCAGCTAGTGCTCTGTCTCTAATATGTCATGTCTCGGCTTTTATGGAGTTTAGAAAATGAGCAAGTTTCTCTACACAGTAGCTCAAGTAGCATCCCTGAGTGCTTTTCACTACCCAGCATTAAAGAACTAAAGAACAAAAGAAGTGCAATGTGACTGCTGACTCTTGGACAGCATATCCACCATAATTAGAAGGTGAGGGTGCCGTGCTGGGCTTAGAGAGCAGCAAACCTAGAAAAGCTGTGGTGTCGTACGTCACAGCACGAATGCTAGCTGGAGTGGCACAAACAACCCGGCGGGCGTAAAAAGCTGAAGACCACAACCCTGTGACTGTAGCAATGTCAGTCCAAGCTACCTAAATTAAAGCTAGCTCCAGTCTTATGCTGTGCTGCAGTCAAACGTCTGACTGTATGGAGGAGATCTCTCCAGTACTAACAGTCCACAGGTGTCTCCTGCACGTAACTGTTCCCTAAAGAAGGTCACACCATTCAGCCACTGAATCTTGCTGCAGCTGGTCCACATCCATCACGTACTTTGGTGCAGCTCACTTCTTTGTCCTGAAACTGAAGAATGTCCCCTGAAAATGTTATTCGTGCTCGAGAAGCACTTTATTCCATGCTTTTCCCAACACTTTCTTCTAAGTCTTCTTCGACCTGCACTGTGGTTGAACTGTTACATGTCTGTATGCACAATGCATTTGGGCATCTGCGCAGATTGCCTGGAATTCCCTAAATACTATGATTAATTACAGGATCAGTCTGTATTTGTTTCTACATTCTTGCAAACAAGCTTCTGTATTTCTGGAACTTATCTACTTTATGAGTCACATATCAATGAGACACACACTCCTTTAATAACATTTACATGAAACAATGTATGCCTGACAATTGTAGTCAGATGAAAATGATCGCATTTATCTTAAAGACAACTTTTCATGAAACACATACAAGTAAAAGGCTTACTCATTTTAAAATACTTCATAGATCTTCCTCCAAATGCATAGTGCTTTTCCCCAGATACTGCCATAATTATGGTTCCAATGGGAGTTTTATCTCTGTTCAGACAGGAGGATTGGGCCCAGAGGCTCAGAGTTCAAAAGAAATCAGTGCAGACAATCAGGAACAGGTTTCCTAAAATGTACAGTTTCTGTCTCAACGTCTAAGTAAGAAACCAAATTTTTAGCTGAGTCTTTAAATAACCAAACTTTTGGAAGGGAGAACAGATGCTCACGTCTTTGAAAAGTTGGTCCTGATGTGGCTTGCTGAACAGCAACACATCCGATCCTGACCACTCTTGCTTTGAAAGTCTCATACAGAGCCCTTGAAAGTTACTCCTTTGGCTTTCGTGGGCTCCCAGAGAGTCTCTGTAAGGAAAGACGGCTTTCATTTTTTTTCCTCCCTACAGTGCACAGTAACATGTGGAGGGGGAGTGCAAACCCGGAGCGTACAGTGCCTGCGCCAAGGAAGACCAGCCTCTGGGTGCTTGGCCCATCAGAAACCAGCAGTCCTGAGAGCTTGCAATACTAACTTCTGTCCAGTCCCTGTGAAACGAGGTAAAACTCAGCTCTACACGCTGCAGCAGGGTTGGCTGCTTAGAACTTTATATCCAGCAAAAAATCACCTTTTCCAGTTACACCCACTGAAGATTAGTATTTGGCATGTTCCGTCAGAAATGATTTTTTCCCAGACTTTCCAGCTTCACAGTTTACTCTTTGATACTACACCATCACTCTTCTCACAGTAAACCCTCTTAAAGCAGACTTGAGAGTATAACTGATACAGATCTTAAAAACAGGGATATGTTTAAAAAAAAGTACATCAAAAAGTTAGGCCATTTGGTTCTGAGCTGCATCTTTACACTTTCTTGTTTAATGATATAGAAGCTTCCTATGCTGGTATTGGTTTATGGGTAAAAATAGCACAACTTTAGAACTAAGCAATAAGAATTTGCCATTTATTTTTGAAGCTCACCCAAGCTTCAGACTGCACCCATGTCCTTGGAGTCCAAAAATGCTCTGTGTAGAAGGTACTTCTGATTTTACTGCTTCTGATCAGTGTATCACATGCCATCAAGGACCATGAAATTAAGCTCTGTCCCCACTAGTGTGTCTACTGTATCCTCCTCCACCTCCTCAGTGTGTTTTGCAATTCTGAAGGAGCAGGAGGAGCAAGAGGTTTTCTGTCACTCTGAATGATGGAAGGGGAATTCTTTCAGAACCACCCTGGAATGCACCACTGGTGCATTAGCCCCATCCCATATACCTGCTTACAAGCTGGTTACACTTTGTGATTGCTTCTCAATTGCAGGATAAAAGCTCATGGAGGTCCATGTTTGTCCCCTGTAGCAGTAGCTATCTAGGTATGCCAAAGCACTTTAAACATTAACATTCAAAATACCATACATTAACTGTCTTGTTACCATTTTAAAACCGGGAACTGAAAGTAACCTCTATAAAATCAAGGCCAAACTGCAAGAGAAAGGCGGTAACAGAGTTGGGAACAAAGGTCAAGCTCTGGCCCTGCAATTTGTAAATTAACATTAGCCAACCACCCCCCTCGTCTGAACCAATTCCTGGCATTCACTGTGCACGTAAAACCCAGTGATATCTTAACAGACCATTCTGCGGCATCAACTCAGGACATGTAGAGTATTTTAACGGATCTAACAGGGTACCTGAATCCAAACAAGGATAAACAGATGATAAGGGATAAGTAAATAGTTCTGCTGGTTTTATAAGTAAAAGTTCTTAACACTTCAAGTTAACTTTCCTTACAAGTTCTGCTGTACTTTGGAGTTTCTGTATCATATCCTTTTCTGTCACGATATAGCAAGCACTTTTCTTTCACCTCGCCTTCCTCTGCTATTTTTCACGTCTGGAGTAATGTCTGTTATTAATTTTGGCCTTGGCCTGTTTCTCTCTCTCCTCACATCTGCAGGAGCCCTTTCTCCTTTATTATAACTGGGTCATCAGGCTCTAGAGATCAATTATCTCTTCACTGTTCTCTTAACTTTCTGTCTAAACCAGCAAAAAAAGAGAGAGAACCAGCTGTGCTGGAATCACACTGGAGCAAATCAGTCTCTATTATCAGCCATGCAGCTTCAGCTCAGTGATCACAGTCAAGAAATTAATGTTTCAGGGAGAGTTTACACACTTTCCTGGACAAACTGGGTCATTTCCATCCCTCTATTAGAGGCAGTTACGGTCACCGTAACTCCTAGTAAATGCAACTGCTTAAAATGGATGAAAATTTAAACAACATATAAACACTCGAGTAAACAGAAATAAGGAACTAACAGCCTGATCGACACCCATTGAAGTTTGTGGGACTCTTTGTGTTCATTCCAATGGTCTTTGGATGAGGTCCCAAGAGTAAAGTTTTTGGCCATACTTCTGTAATGTTAGCATCGCACTGCCATTGTCAAAAGGGACATAAAGATTCACTAGCACTGCCTCCTCCATGCTTAGAAAAATGTTTTTAAACAGTAATTAGTAATTTTCTAAAATTTACCCTTGCATCACAGGGGAGCTTCTTCCTGACTTATTCAAAACAGCTTTTCTCACTTTGTGCTGTGCTCGTTTTTCATCTGTCGTCCTCTTTGGGCTCTACGAGGGGCAAATTCTGTCTGGTGGGTAGTAGGTGAAGTAAGGTGAAAGCTGGTGCTCAACTCCCAGTTGCATCGCTCCTGACGCTCAATTCAGAAAAGAAAGGCATGGCTGTGCAGTGGAAAGGCTGCACTTCAGCACTGAGCTTCCTAATTCCTGGACAACTGTTTGTTCAAGGACACTATTTTCTTTACTTAACCTTTGCAATTACAGACACACTTATGTTTTTTAAAAACTGAGGAATAAAATGACATCTTTTAAAAAATACATGATTGAATTATTTTCATATTATTCAAACAAGTTCGAGGGTGATAAAGGTATACAACATCACCTCGGCCATCATGTAAAAGGGAATCAAAAAAAGCAAAGTGGTGACTAATTAGAAGAAGTTCCTATAGGGAGATGGCGATGACTCTGTCCCACAGAATATAAAGAAGCCGTCTGTGCTGCGTGAGGGAGCATTTATCTTCCGTGACTCAACTTGCTGATCTGAGAACACAGACAACCGTGGCTCAATTTTTCTTCACTGTCTCCTTTTAAATTCCTTTGATTGACCATGTAAACAGTAGTTCTGAGAGTCGAATGGAATCTCTTCCCATGTTCACAGGAGATTTCAGTTTAGCTATAAATTTTGCTAAACCTCATTTAAATGTCCTACTGCTCTCTCAGACATGGTGAATTTGTTTATAAATCATCCATATGAATCATCACTCCGCTCTTTTAAAGAAACATAAAGCATCCGCTACAAAACCGTAGGAAGGAGCAGCTATGAAATGTTTTTAAAGTGACTGGGCTGTGTGTGTATAAATGATCTGTACATAAATTGAAGTGAAATAAAATCTTATTTGAAAAATATGGTTTATTGGCATATGTAATGAAAAGCTCGGCTTTTCAGAACTAAGCATTGTCAGCCTGTCTCTTTTCCCATTGCAGTTAATTAAGATGTCACCAGTGTGGCACAAAGTCTGAAAAGTCAGACTCGTATCACCTAGCTAAAGCGTCTAAGAAGTGAAATTTCTTGGGCTCCCTGCAAATAAGTCCCTCTAGAAAGCAGAGAGCAGAGCACGTTGTGCACACCTGAGCACAGAGTAGGGTCCGTGCATTCAGCTTCCCGTGCATTTTGCGTCTACGTGCACACACACGCAAAGCTGACACTACAGCTTGTCGATTCCTTTAGCCTCTGACCCTCCTATTATATTAGCGCTCTCTGTATCAAATGAACAGATTTGGTATTTTAACAAATTAAACATCTCTTCAAAATTAAAACTGAAACTAGTGGTTTTCAGCTGAAAGCTAGTTCATGGTCCCTCTTCTTTGAATTGAGTCACCCACCATGTTTTCAGTATAACCAAGTGTGTGCCACATGACTTGCAGTCTTGCTAAAACACCGTCTTACCCTGTTGCTTGGATTTCTCTCCTTCAGATGATCCTTCCTGTGTGGATTTCTTCACCTGGTGTCACCTGGTACCCCAGCATGGCGTCTGCAACCACAAATTTTACGGCAAGCAATGCTGCAAATCATGCACAAATAAGAACTGATAGCAACATGTTATCTGAACCCTTCAGTGACGGGATTCGCTCCTTCAATTCATGTTGGAATTAAGTTTGATTTGAGGCAAGATACGGTGCCACATAGACCACTGATGGTTCTAAGGGAATGTCTGAGGTACAGTAAGTGTTGGATAGATGTTGAAAAAGGAATGTTTCTCTTTTTCTCTTTATTTGCTGACCTCACTAAAGTACAGGGTACTATGGATCACTTGAACTCCGAGACTCGATGGGCAGTTCTTTCTTTAAGTGTCATTTTGCACTGTCATATGTTATGAGGAAGAAATTAAGGCAAGGAACCTTTTCTGGCTAATTTTACCAGAATGCAAAGCAAAAGAAAGTGGGAGCTCGAGGAGGAAGGTTGGAGTGGGGCAGCACGGCAGATCACACTATCAAAAGTGTTTCCTTTCGTATTCTGTTACGATACTATCGTGCCAGGGTCAGGAAGCTGTTCACTGCCACTTTCACAGAAAGACCTTCAAATGGCTGTTGTCTGGAGAACACAAGAGTCACCCGTGTGACCACAAGAAGTAAATAGTGCACTACAAAGGTATATGGTGCTTCTCTATTAGACTTGCTGCTGGAAAAGCAAGTTTTGCATCATGCTAATGTTTTTATTGTTTTGAAGAATTCATTTTCTGCTTTGTATAGAAACTCAGAGGTGGTTAACTAGTAACTTGAATTGTATTCCTAGAAATATTCAGCATTAGAGTATTTGGACTTTCAATATTGCTGTGTTACAAATAAAATAGAATTTCGTATTTCAACTAACTCAAGGAACTCAGATTTATTGAGCTCAACGGTTATGTTTTCAACTTTCTAAGCTCATTAGATATGTAATTTTAAAGTTTAAACTTGATATTTTAAAGTAGTTTTTTTCAGAAGTTAGGTTGTTTGAATGTCAAGATACTGAAGAATGTCTTCCTTTCAATCTCAAACTTTCTGCAAATTTTGATTAATCTGTTACTTAGAGGAAATAACAAGAATATTACAGTTCATTAATTCATGCTAAAACTCTCTAAATAGTTATTTATTCACACAGGTTATATGAAAAAAAAAATGAAAAAAAGAGAAGTGGATGATTAACCAAATAAAAGTCAATTCTATTTTTATACATTCTCCTAATATTTTTATTTAGTTCAGAATCCACCAGCAAACAAAAGAAATGTAAACATAATTATATTTGCAATCAGTATCACGACGTTCAGTGACACCGTATATCAAATGGTACCATTTTAAAAGTTTCTGCATTGAAGAAATACCCAACCCGTTTGCCAAACCCATTCCGCGACAGAGCTGTGTTCTACTGTAATTTCCTGGGGACTGCCTGCGAGGGACATATTTATCTAATTCCACCCAATCCCACAACTTCGTTTGATGAATGTAGTTCAGTTTTACTGGTTTTGTTTTTTTTTAAAGTATCGTTTCAGTTTAAGATTAGCCAGCTCAGCACTAATACCAGACAGTGGTCACTTAAAATTAGCAGTTCCTTCTGCAACATCTTAAATTAAACACATGTATTCAATGATACTTTAAGAAATGGTGATTGGAAACACATCTCAACCTACACCGCTCTGTCTTGATATTGGACGTTGTGTAATTATAACCTTTTTTTCTAGGAAAACTACAAGGGGTTTTTGTTTTGTTTTTATAATTGTGTCCTTTTTATTATTTGATGTAAAATAATTAATTTATTAATGCATAGCTGTTCCTTTATATTTCTTTGCTCACTTCCTTAAGTGACAACTGAGGAAAGAAAATGGTAGTGTCACAAAGTATGAATTATGGTGTAAAAAAAGCAAAAACTATAAGTGTAATATTTAATTATTTTATAAGCTTTGTAATAAAGTACTCTAACTGTTTCATTATATTTGGAATTGTAAAGTTCATGAATAAAATATGGAGGTTATAAGTAAATATCACGTAACATAAGTGGTGTATGCATTTATTTGCATTTCTGTTGATTGCCCCATAGTAGCTTTAAGTAAAACATTATCCTGTTTTCTTCTGCTCTGTAACTGGCTAATGCCTGTGACTGAGCCTACGCCAGTTCTGTCAGGGGGAGCCACAAAAACTGCCCACGAGAAAAGCCTCTTCTTTGGGGCAGTGGAAATTCAGCCACCACAGCTCCGTGTGACCTCCTTGCCTAACCAGGCCCCTATCGTTCGGGTCTTGTGTGGGTTAATATTGGTGGGGAACCCTCAAGACAGTGGATTTGAGTGTTAACAAGCTGTTATGATGAATGGGATGGAGGTCATTCCTTTCAGGCACTCAAAGTCGGCCGTATGTGCTAAGGTCATGTGAAACTTCTCTACTTTTGAAGGTCCCATTATAGTGGCAAGCAAGGAATGCACGACTGGTTATTCAACAGAGTGAATATATTGTAGTTGCCTTTTAAGAGCAGGAGATGTTTCTCGTTTGACTGACTACCCTACCAGTGCAGCAGCTGGCTTGGATTGCGCCCATTTCAGGCACAAAAAGACAAAATGGATGTAACTTCACCGCTTTATTTTCCTAACACCACAAAAGTGAAACTACACAAAAATACAGTGGCTCTCCTGTATGCAAAACAAAACTGACCTACTGCTTCTCTCACCAAAGACAGTGGAAATTTTGTATCACAGACCCAGCATGATTCTTCCTTTGCAGGTATTTATCTGCAAGGTGGTTTGCAAGATAAGAATCCTCAGTCAACATAACATTAGGTGTTACAGCCTCTCCCATCTGCCTGGAGATACTTTATTTTCCTAAATGTGTCTCAGCTAAGAAGTTTCTGAGCCAATCCCTGGTAGGGACTCCATCGATTCACGGGATCATTTCCTATATATTTTCTAAGATGTATTTGCTGCTATTCCCTCCATTCACCATCACTCAGTTCTCCAACAGCAAGCTACACAAGCATCGGTGATAGGAAATGCAGAGCACGCTTCTGACTTACTTTCAGTATAATCTAGTAGGCAATAATCAACAATACATCAGTCTGCTTCTGAAGGATGCCCAGCAAGAGCTCTTTTGAACATGATTTGGACTAGTGATTTAACTAATTAATATTGCCCACACAAGAATTCAATCTCTAAATTGCTTTGTGTTCTGGGCTAGAATTTTGGAATTAAAACGAACCGATGGTTGTCAGTGAATTACAGTGTTGGAGATGGATGTTGAAAGAGGAAATATTGCACAAAGATGTGCTATTGTGCGGTTGGATCAGTCCCAAGTCCACAACTGTTTTATTGCTGAGCCCTTACAACGATATTTGGTATACAAAGCTTGGCAGTTTTCTAGAAGTATATTGCTGCAAGGCTCACTTTAGAAAGCAGAATGGGGTCTTTTCACAAAGGAATAGCTCCATTTCCTGTAGTCAGATTTCATCACTCAGGTAAAGGATCCATCTGCCTAAAACTCAAACAGATATTTAATGAATGGCTTGATTGTGTAAGTCAAACTCAACTATCTCAGATGCCCAGAAGACATGGAATGTTGGAGACAGATGAACATTTCACTGCATGTGGTTTTACGGTAACATGATCCATATCCCATATTTCCTTTATTTTTCAGCAAATCCTATTCAAAATCACCAATAAAATCATATAACGTTATTTCTATTGTAACAGAAGTCCAGCCCTGCTGAGTCACTAGGATCCCATTGTGTACACCACTGTATACACATGTCATGAAAGGCTCTCAGTCCCCAGAGTGCAGCAAGAAACAATAAGGAAAAAACATGTTAACACTGAGCTCATTGTGATTAGGAGAAAAAGTGTAGCTGGTGGCTCACTGTCCGTCCGGGCACTGCACAACACTTCAAAGGCAGCTCCCTGCAGATAAGATCTGCGTGAGCAATATCAAGGAACTTTATATTGATTCTGTTTCGAAAGCAAATGCTGATTATTGCTGAAGTCTGAGGGGATAGTAGAGGGGAAAGGCAGTAGAGAAGCTGGGATGCAGTGGAACAAGTCAAAAATGAGGTGTGTTCAAGGCTGAATCCTAATCAAGATAGTGACTAGCAAAAGCAGCAAGCAATACATACGAATCATTTGAACTGTTAGCCTGGCAGTTATCAGGGCCTACAGAGATGCGGGGTTTTGGCAAGGCAGTAAGTCTTCCTTCTGTCAGAAAAACGTTTTGAAATACAGAGATGCAGCTGCTGGAAAATACCCTAAATTCCTCCTCAGCCAATACTGTATGAAAATCAGCCACATCAAGCTGACCTGCCTACTTCCTGCACACTGGGTACCACTATCACAGATATTCTTCGTCCTCTGCTCTTCAGAGCAAATCCAGGTCCAGGCGGGGCTGGACCGTGTCCTTTGATGTGTACCACATTCCACAAAGTTCTCCACCTTGCAGCTTACAAATGACCCTTGCTTCCCACAGGAACAGGCAGTGACAGAGCAGTGGCGGGGTCGCATTGACTCTCAGGCAGATGCAGGCTGCCACTTACAGCAGCTTCATCGTGTTGCCCGTGGGAGGTCACCGCCCCTGCCCAGGTAGAGGTGAGCAGAAGCAGACTCCAGTCAGAAGTGCTTGCCTGCTAACAGCCAGCACACACCAGGGAGGGCTAAGGGAAGCACTGTACTTGTTTTCCATCAGAGATACCAGGGGAGAAACAGCCTCAGTGTCCCAGCTGGGCTCTGCTAAAGACAGAACCTGAACTTCTCAATTTACAGTACAATGTAGTAATGTCAAAAACAGTTTTCCTCATGCTCCCTGAAGAAAAACATCTATTGTGAGAGCTATACTTCAAACTACTAAATATTTTATGTACTTTCTGTTCGATAATAAGAAGTATTCAATCATGAATAGAATCTGTCTCAATTTCTGGATTCTGCCAACGGAGGCAGGAGCCTTCAGCTAAGCCCTAACTTCCAGGCTTACTTTGTAAGCATTAAATCAAGCTATTGTCACTATACATTTCAGCCTTAACACCCTTGTGTACCTACTGCATCTTAAGAGAGACCTTTTGCATCCCTTAGGTGACCTGGGCTGCCAAGCATTAATTTGTTACGTTCTGTTGTGGCAATGTTCTCTAATCCTTCTGTAAAAACATAGGAGAGCTGATACAAAAGCTCCTTTAAAAAGAATATGAAAGGGAAACGTTTACCCATGAAGCAAACGGGTTTCAGAGAAACGCGTACAGAAGAACTCCCTCTTTGGGATCTTCACCTTCTCATATCATCATAATATCTGAATTAGGTCTGGCTCATAAGAGAACCTGAAGGCATTGTCCCCAAAAGCAGGAATCCCTGCCAACACCCCTGTGCATCCATGGAAATAATGGCCCTCTACTAGCTCTCTTTAGATTACAGCTGAAAGACATCCGCGGAACTGAAGAGCTGTTCTTGTACAAAATATTTAACCCTAGGTACTCTATAATTACTCTATAATGCCCTTTCTGACCAACGGTCATAGTTCTTCGAGCCTGGTAACGTGTTGCAGCCATCCTGACTCCTCAGCTGAGGCACCGCAGGACACTGCGGCGACATCCAGGGTTCCTGCCTCAAGCAGAGGGAGGCACCTCAGCACAGAAGGGGCCACATTTTCCTTCCGCAAGGAAAGATGAGAGCAAACGCCATTAACGTTTCCTCTGGATGCAGTTAGGACTCGTCTCACAGGACAAGCCACTCTGGTGCAATGTGTTCCCCAGAGCACTGGAAATCACGTTTCCGCATTGTATATTCAATGTAACTGTTGAGCAAGTAAAAAGTAATTGAGGTCTCTATTTCCTCAAAATGCACCAACAAAAAAACCCCACATTTTTATAAGATACTAAACAAAATACTTTCTGGCTCTAATTTTGGGGCTTTTGATAGCTGAAATATAACTTCTGACTCTAGTTCGCGCTCTGGTAGGAGGGGTTGGACTACATGATCTTTCAAGGTCCCTTCCAATCCCTAACATTCTGTGGCTGAAAAAGACAGACTAAGTTTTCTAGGTATATTCTAGGTATATTTTTTAATATCTGAACTGACCACCTCGCTGATTTTTATCCACATACAAATAAACCCTGCAGAAAGTGCTCGTAGATTATTCATTGCATTTATTATGTCACTATTTATCCACAGGAGCTGAATACAATTCGGTACACAAATTACTATTTCACTCCCCACAAAATGATACTCCCAAGTCCATTAAAAGAATTTTAACTTCCAAAGAATTTACTTTAACTGTACAGCACACTCCATTGACAGATAGTACTCTAACTGATCAGAACATTTCATTCCTAGCCAGAGATATTGCCTGTCAGCAGAAAACTCATCAGCTCAGACTTTGTAAAAATACCCTGCAAATACCAAATTGCCCAGAACTACCATGACTTATTCTTGTCTTTGCTGGTGCGTGGGGAAAAGTCAACCAACGAAGTAAATAACAGGCTGTAAGCACAGCTCTCTCCAATTAAATATAGTATATCCTTCTTCAAACTGTATCATTTACCACAATTTAATTTTGAGGGTTTTGCAGTCCATTTCTAAAGTACTAGTGGCAAAACCAAAATTACATGTAAACAAACTGGAACATCTAATTTGAAAAGCATTCAGCTATTGAGTGAGACCATCAGACGGTATATGGGCTACTATGATTTACATCTGCCACATTACATATTCTGAACTTGAACCGGCATTGTGTCTTGTGGCCAGTTAACATCTCATGATGCCTTTTTTATTTGCTTGTTCCTCAATTGCAATGGAATTGCCATGAAAATCATGAAGTTATTATAAGCTTATTGTTATGATAAATGTCGTAACTTGCTTGCGCAAGTGTTGGAAAGAGCCTGCTCTGCTCTAGCTACACCAGAACTATGGTACACTCGCCACACTGACTCAAGAGCATACCAGTGCATCCCCAGGCAGCTGATATAAAATGCTTAACTCATCAAGATACATTTAACATCTGGCACACTCATCAGCCATTTTATTTATTCCTTAGCACAGTGATTCTACCCTAGAGCTTACACATTTTTGAGAATTCTGCTCGGTTTCACCAGAGGTAAGGTAGAGCTAAAGCCTCCACGCCTCCCTGTCACAGTGCATGGCTTAGTTGCGAGCATTCATGAAAAAAAACTCTCTGGGCTAAGTAGCTCAGAAGCCAGAAGTTCACACAACTGCTTATGAAACAGGTGAGGGTTGATGCCAGAGTTATTAATTAAAGTTTGGGATTATAGGGCTCCTGAGCTTGACAACAACTGCAAGGTTGAAGGGAGGCCAGACTGACTTTGACTTTGGCACTGAGTTTGACCCACTCTTCAGTGTTCTGCTGGTCTGTATCAGGAGTCGAGAATGGGTTTTCCATCTGGAAGCACAACTTGTAAACAAAATAGAAGAGAATTTATCTTCTGGCTTACAAAAAGCAGGGACAAGATAGCATTCAGGCTTTGCCAATAACTCTCTTGTTCTTGATTGAGTGACTTGCTCACATTTTATTTACACCCAATGCTAAATCTATAGGTAAGAAGGAGGATTTGTTTTTTCCACCTTGTTAAGATCATCTGTACATTTTCAAACACCTTTCTGGTATTATTGCATGTATTTTAACCTCTTCTACAATCTTTTGTGAATTACAACATTTTGAGTCTTTGACCTTTTGTATCAAGTCTGTTGTAAGGTGGTAGATAGATAGTGTTTTTGCAACTTCTTGCACTGGGGAAGGAAGAGGGGAAGGGGAAGAGAAGAGCAGGTGGTCTTTTGGTTCATTCTGGGCTCTGTATTTATGACATAGCAGTTTGTGGTGGTCAGAGACTGGATTTGATACAACAAGTGGTCACTTTCAACCCTTTAACTGCCTCTAACACACTACATCCACTATCACAGAATCACAGAATGTTAGGGGCTGGAAGGGACCTCGGAAGACCATCAAATCCAAGCCTCCTGCCAGAGCGGGATCACCTAGAGCAGATCACACAGGAACGCGTCCAGACAGGTTTTGAATGTCTCCAGAGCAGGAGACTCCACCATCTCTCTGGGCACCCTGTTCCAGGCTCTGCCACCCTCACTGTGAAAAAGTGTTTCCTTGTGTTTACACAGAACCTCCCATGCTCCAGTTTGCACCCATTGCCCCTTGTCCTGTCATCGGATGTCACCGAGAAGAGCCTGGCTCTGTCATCCTGACACTCACCCTTTCCATATTTATAAACATTAATGAGGTCACCCCTCAGTCTCCAACAAGCTAAAGAGCCCCAGCTCCCTCAGCCTCTCCTCAGAAGGGAGATGCTCCACTCCCTTCATGAGCTCAGTGGCTCTGCACTGGACTCTCTCCAGTAGTTCCCTGTCCTTCTTGAACTGGGGTGCCCAGAACTGGATCCAGTGCTCCAGGTGGAGCCTCACCAGCACAGAGTAGAGGGGGAGGAGAATCTCCCTCGCCCTGCTGGCCACGCTCCTTCTAATGCATCCCAGGATGCCATCGGCCTTCCTGGCCGCGAGGGCGCATTGTTGGCTCATGGTCATTCTCTTGTCCACCAGGACTCCTAGGTCCTCCCTCTTTGGTTAGTTCGGTTAAGTGGTTAATTTTATTTAGGGCAGGCACAACTCACATCTCAGGTCTGCACAAAGCCAAGTACAATCTGTTGCACTTGTGTTGACTGATGCTAGTAACAGCACTGATCTGCTGAGAGACCGTATCTTAAGGGAGGTTAAAGGTCTAACCTTCTTTTTATAAGGCAAATTTTAGAATCAGCCACCCAAACTCTACTTATCCACGTATATACAATAAATATTGTATAGTTCTTCCAGGCTGTTAATCTAGCTTGTTTTGTTGTGGGTTTTTTTTTTTATACAAAGAATTAATTAAGGTGGAAAAACCCAAACTATTTAATACATGCTATGTCTTCTTATTCAGGCAACGGTCAGAGTAAAGTAGTTCCCCAGTTTCCTAGATTACACAATCACACTTTGCCCAGGAACAGAATACTTCAAGAACTGGGTTATTCTTGGTGCTGGCTTTTGTAAATGTTCTTCTCTGAACTTCTCATTAACCTTCTGAACCTCATGCCTACTGGATGGATCCCAGCCAGCATCCTTCAACTACCAAAGGACTCTTTGAAAGGAGAGTTTACACCTCAGTTTCCAAATTGTGTTACCGTGGCATACTAACTATATAGAAGAGGAAGGCAAACAGTGGATTTGCCTATTTAGAAACAGCAGTCGATTAAAAAATAAAGTACCAATAGTGTGAGAATCATACAGTCCTGAAACCTTCAGACATTTTGGCACATAGCTCTGTCTCTCTCGGACAATTGCATCCCCTTTTTCACTACTTCTCTACTCCTGTTCCAAAGCTCCCCCCCGAAGCCATCAGGGGGTGGGGAATGGAGTGGGTTGTGAAGTGTCTTGGGGTAATCCACTTTGACAGGGAACTACGCTGATTAAAAATTATGGCTTTGGAACAGTAAAGCTCCCACTGCTGTCTGTGTACAAGTTGCTGCTTTCTATTTAAACCTTAACAGTCACATCTAATCAAGAGAAAAGAAGGACGTTTTTATGAATTCCATGAGAAAAATTCCCCTCAGGTGTAGGTTGCACGGTTTGATCAGCTCCAGTATCATGTTTTAGCGTTTTATATTAATGCTGCAGATTCTGAGCCAAAAATGCTAGCTTTCATACTCGCCTGATGGCCAGGCAAAAACATTTTGGCAATTTGTTAGTATTTCAGCTAAACTTGCAATATGCAAATTAAGATTTACGGCAAATGAAGGCTTAAAACTATGCATTTATCTTCACATGGAAAAGGTATCATGTAGTTGCAAGGTGCCAAAAAATACCAGAGTTGGGCAGAGAACAAGCAACTTATAACTGCAGAAGGCACCGGAGAGTTGTACATCAGCATTTTGTGTCCTGATGACAGGAAACAAACTATTTCACAGTCTGAGATTTCCTGGAAGATAGGGAGTTGACCCAGCCCTCAAACTAAGTATCTGGTTTCAGTGTTTCCAACCGAAAATTGTTAAAGTGTCAGGTAAATCTAGGTTTTTCAACAAGGCTAAACTGAAAGAAAAATTACTGGTTTATGTAATGTAAGTATCCTGTTGAAAACATAGTGATGGGAAAAAATGATTAAATACAGATAACATTTATATTCCCCATTATTCTCTCCTTTTATTCTCCAAGAATAAGCAGCTAAGACCATTGTCAGCCACATGTCGATTCAGCTTTGCTGCAGTCACATTAAGGCAAAGACAAGATACTGCCTATTCCCTTCCTCATCTTTCTGGGGTACTACAGAGTAACATAAACCACATAAGCATGATTCAGAGGTGCTCTACAGAGATGCGTTCCTGGGTGGTCTTCTTCCCTGCTTTATATTCTGTAGTGCTGAAGACAATAGGATGACACATGGGCTGGAGATAGATCCATGCATACTTTCCTTCATAAGTCAGGGTTTCCAATGAATAGGATTGGAAAACTGAGATACATGCCCAAAGTTCAGCTCAGCCTGAGCCTTGGGGTCCAATTTTCATCTGAATCAGAAGTAATTTCCCTTAAGTTAAAGGATTCAAAACCATGCAAAATCAGCGCATGCAAGCCAAACTCAAGCCACATCTGTAATATGGACTTTAACAACAAGAAGGATGTTAAGTGAACAGCACATATTTTTTCCTCAGTCTATTCCCTCACATTCGAATCACTATTTCCAGATTTTGGAAGCTGCTTTGTCTCACTCCTGTAGCTTACTGGAACAAACTAGCCTTAGTTATGCAGAGTCTACCTTATTCCTTCTTTTTATCTAACTCCTACAAATACCGTATACATTTCAAAAAACTGGTCTTGTGAGGAAGACATTCAAGCGAGGTTTGCACTTTGTTGATATAAATACTTAATTTTGTCTCAGAGAACAACACTGGTTTAATCAAAGGGATGTGATGTCCACTATGCGTGGGGCTGGGTTCCCTCTGTCTAGACCTTGCAGCCGGTTCCGGGTACCTGCTGTGGCTGATGAGAGGGTGCTCTCCAGTGTGAGATCAGAGAATGGCACAGCAGTGAGAGAGCTGCTTCAGTGAACAAAAGAATATGATGTGTGTTCTTAGACAGCCACCTAGTGAGCTGAGTGAGGAATCAGGAGCTGAAAGAAAATTCAGCAAATTTACAGAGACTGGAGTTAGACTACAAACACAGTGCTAAAGCAGTGCTAACATTAGCAACACATTTCATAGGTGTTTTGCCGCATAGTCAATGTAAGAGCAGAGCAGAAGCGTTCTTGAATTCCTTAACAGCTGTGAGACAAGATTCCTCAGCACTTTACAATTTTAGAAATGAATGTTCAGGTGAGAGTTCAAGTATTAAAAAATATGTCTGAGGGCTAAGTGAATTTCCATTTTTTTTTTTTATAGGAACAAGTACATAGGTATGTTTATATATGTCCACCCACTTCTAAATCAAAACATTACTGTTGACTGAAAGCTCTCACACTGTGCAATATGAAAAAAAGGGGCAAAGTCCAGAGGGAGATATCTTTAGAACTGCCCTTGGGAATTTGCACAGAGATCCCGCTTCACCGGCATGTTTGTATCCTATCATTTCTGCTAAGCTAAATTTGAATGTGCTTGTGAAAACAGCATGAAGTCTTTTGAATCTGTGTGATTCTGTGACTAAGACAAGAGAATACCTGCTAGTGGTGTGTGCTAAATTCTAAGTCTATGAAAGGAAAAAACAAAACAAAACAAAACAAAAAACCAACAGTTCTCAACCACAAAGGTCCACAGAAAAACATTCAGGTATGATTTCCGAGTTACCCTTTGTAAAGTTATTCCAGGAAAACCTCTGATAAAGTTACACACTTCTGGTTTCATATCTGTGCTCTGCACGTTCACAGAGCCACAATGTGCAATTCTATCCTCATGTTAGAAAGACACAGAATCCATGGAATTATAATGAAGCAGCCAGAGCTGGCATCTCATCAGTCCAGTGGTTGCCTATTAACCACTGCTTGCTAAATTACTTCTTGCTATGAAGACCACTTGCGAGAAAAAAGCTCACAGATGGTGTCTCTCTGTAACTGTGATCATTGAGAAGAAAATGAAAATAAAGATCAGTTAAAATAGAATTAAGACACTAATGGAAAACCTTATCAAAACCATGGTTCTCCAAAGTTTCACCCAATATTAATACGCCACAGAATAGCTGCAGGGTGGTGAGTAGGTCAGAGAAGAAACAAATAAACCTTGCTGATGATACTCTGCTTGGGATGCTGTAGAATTTCTACTTAGGTATTTACTGCTCCCCAAAAATCAGATACAGAAAACTGCCATAGCTGCAGATCATGTCAATCCTGAACCATTGCTGCAGCCTGGGACATACAGTTTCTTTGTGCTCAGAGACTTGCAGTTTGTAATCCCCTAGTTCAACAATATAATAATAGAGGAAAAATAGCTATGTGAGCTTTGAATTCCTCTCAGAGACATCAGTTCTACACGTCTAATTAAATATCCTCAACACACAAAAAATAATTGTAAGGAAAAAGAAATCTCCCTCATGAGGGCCAGACGATTTTAATTAGGTCTCACTCAAAATCTTCCTAGACTCACATGGCTCAGCTCACTACAAAACGCTCAGTCACACTGAGATCGCACGCTGTGCTCCAGGCCTCTCCTTTCCTTTTCACACTGGCTGCAGCTCTTCTGTCCTAATTTCTCTGGTCATTAAGAATTTACTGTCATCCAGGCCTCAGAGCTCCAGTTCCGAAACTCCCCAGATATATGGGGCTGGTTTCATTTGCTGATTTCTTTCTCATTTTTAATACCTCAGGAAGAGCTAGCCTGCACATATGGCATGCTTCTGTGTAGAAGCTGAACATATGCACAAAGGTTCCACACAAAATCTATGGAAGAAGAGAAACCGTATTTATTTATTCCAGATAAGAGTTACAGCCCCTTTATCCTCCCACAGACACAGTCAGATCTGCTATCAGCCCAGCAACTGGAATACAAACTCAGATCTCACTGCCTTCCTTAGAGGGCAAGAGGGGTTAAATCTTGGTAGCAGCTCACCAGGTCCTGAAGGGTATCACCAGAAGAAGTGTGGGTACCACTAAGAGAAGAGATCCTGACAAATTCACACTTCTGCCATCTTCCTGCACAAACCTCAGTTTTTATCTCTTTTGTACTCAGGGAGGAATTTGTGTCACGATGCTGTGGTGTTCTGTGACCATGCTGAGACATGTGAGATAAGCACTTTTCAGTGTCCCAGTTCCAACTCAGGTATTCAAGGCTTTGGCATTAAAGAATTGAGGCGTCTCTAAAGCACAGTCTTCCACCTCCCCCTTTCCCAGCCAAACATTAATAGTAAGTATTAAAATTTATACTCCAGGAGAATTGGAATGATACGAATACCCAGTTTGCTCTAAGCAGATATTTACAAATACTGGAATTATTTCAACCACTTCAGTGCGACAGATATTGATTGTCATAGATAATGAAGTCCTGCAGTTTATTATTCTGTGATTTCTCCTTTCCTGGTCCTGAGTATTTTTAAGCTTTTGGTATGATTTTCTTTTGTCTGTACTATCAGTTCAAACTGTATTAAGTGTCACAAGCCTCATTCTGGCCCTGAATGACTTTTGCTTACTACAGTATTTTATCTGTCATCTCAAGGGTTCATTCCAGATGTTGCAACGACTCGTGAATGGTTTTTGTTTGTTTTTAAATGCCAATTCAGGGAGCCTGGTAAATTAGATCTTAAAATATTAAATTCTAGTTGTTGAAAAGACTTACAACATGGAACATAGATCTTCTGAAACATCTCCACCACAGTGTCATACTTCTCCACTTGGGGTCACCTACATTGCTCCTCAAGTGGCCACTGGTTCCCAGTGCTCCCCTGCTGCCGGAGTTCAGGGCTCGCAGGTGCTGCATGTGACATTTTGGTCTGAACTTCTGCCAGACACTTCCGCAGCTGCTGAGGTTTCCAGCTCTGCCATTAGGAGTTCTAATCCTCCATGCTGGAGGTTTTGTTTTGTTTCATCTTACTTCTAGTACTGCAACTTGTGCAGGAATTTTACCAAGAAATCTGCTTCCAGTTATTGTTCAGTTACACAAGCCTCTTTAAAAGAATAGTCTCTGTAGTCTTCATGACTCCTCTGTATGCTTCTCCGGTCTAGTACAGATAGCCACACAGACCTTATTAGCAAAATTTAGAGGCTTTTCTCTTCTAATTATTAGAGGTAGAAGCAACAAAATGAGATTAAAAGTCATATTTAATTTGGCCAAAGACAGAAAGTTGCTTAGTGCTATTGTATGAAGGCAGTATTACGCCAGAAATTACAGTTATAAAAGTACTCTAACCTGAAGCAGTTCCTTTAGCTCTGAAGCCACACCTCTATAGAGCCTCCTACCTACATGTATAATTCTTGCTTTTATGCAGCTCACCTGACGTGCAAGCTAAATTCATCCCTATCAGATTCTGCAGCAGGTATTGCTTGAGAATGTATAAAATATATTTCCTTTATGTTAGATATGAAAAAGTTATACTATATGCTTTTCTTTTACATAGTACCTGTACAGCACTAATTTCTACTTTATGTGATTAAAATCCTTTCAGTGATGATCCCTAAAACCAATCCTTCAGAATACGCGAGTTCCCCTGGAGTAGTTGGGCTGTATGTTCCCATCATATGTCTAGGGGTCCCTTTCTGAGAGTATTTGACCTTTATTCTTGCAAGGTGGACGAGTACTGTACGTTTATAGACACCTGCTACGGAGAAATCTCTCTTCTGTGATGCCGAATCAGGTGGGTTTTTCCTCTCATGACCTTTAGTTCTGACACAAGCTTGTAATCACCCCATGAGGGGCCATAAGACATTGCAGAATTTAAGCTAGCAGAAACAATAATGTGAACAGCTTCTGAACCTACGGATAGGTTCAGGCATAGCCTGCAGTTTTGCTCTAGGACTTCTGTTTATTCAATTGATGATTTGCTCAATACCATTGCTCTGCCATATTAAGTGAAAAGTCTAAGCAGGAACTGATGTGTGCTCACAAAAGTTGCTCTGCAGACAGGACTTGCCTGAGATTCTTTGCAGGCAGCAAAGTTTTGGTGTCATATCAAGAATACAAGAAAACCCTCTATATTTGCTGGATGATTTACTTGCAAACACCGATTCATTCTGTTTTAGTGGAAAAAGCCTCACAGACACAAAGTTGTCACACTTTTTGAGAAACATGAGAAAAGTTGACCCACCTGAGAAATTAAGATATACCTACTGGTTTAACAACATTACATGGATTAACAGTGTGCCTGCAATGATAATACCACAGGGCTCAGATGACAAAGCTACTGAGCTTGGAGATAGCTTTTCTCTCTTGTCAGCGTTGCTCAATGCAGAGCCTATCTAGTTTTGGAAAAAGTCTTCTATTTTGGATCTGAAAGAAATAAAAAAACCCAATCCTCTGTTTTCATAGATTTAGGAGATTTAAATTCAGACAGTCTGTGAAACTTCATAGAAACTAAAACTTCCCACAGCTCATCTAGAACTTGAAAGAGGTGTTTGCTCATTCTATTTGATGTTTCACACTCTTCATGTGAGACAATTCCCTCCACTGATCTCCCCTAGTGGTCTTAATTTCAGAACAGAAGTGTTGTATCATAGAAGCAGACTGCATGGTGAGATGGTAGAATAAGTTGGAGAGAAACTCTTATGTCATATTGGAAAACTTTGAAAGCAAGTTACAGGTGTTTAGATTATTGCAAAATGAATGATAATTCCTTCCTTTATGCACTTTTTGGACATTATTAGAAGCAATGCTCTAACAATCATCCCCAGAAGTGTGCCATTATTGCTGTTCAGTTAGGCCTGAAAATTTTTTACCCTTTTTCTCCCCTTGTTCCTGTATCCACACATCAAGAGATCTAGAGAACGAAACTGTGAAGAGGCTACCACTAAAGGGCTCTGAAACTATGGGAAGAAAGAGCTTGCAGATGTCCCCCAACTACAGCTTGTTGCTGTATAAGCATATGAGGAATTGATCGAAGGTCAGTGCAAGATTCGTAAGAGCACATCATACAATACAGGAAAGGCAGGGAATGACAAGACAACTCTTCAGGTAGATCTGACTGGCTCGGCCTGCTTGCTAGATTAAAATGTGTCCAGGTTAAACCTAAGCGGTATAAAGTCTATGTTACACTGCTCAGAGCACACTAGAAGAGTTGGCTCCTTACAGCTACAGTTACAGGTCAGGAGAGGAGACGGCCTACTTAGGTCAGACAGATTGGGTGAGTCTGCTTAAGCGCACTGCCACCTTCAAACTACAGACCAGAAGCAGCTTTGGCTTAATTCAGATCATGGCAGAATCAAGATGGTTCATAGGGGAAACCTTGCATGAAGAATGGCACAATTCTTAATTTAATACCTTCATATTTCTTTTTGTGATTTCACTGTAGCTCTTATCACTCTCCAGCCTTCTGAAAGCACTATATAGAGGTACATGGCAAAACAGTTGCACTACTGTACGACGCAAGGCCCTTGCTTCCTTCCATGAGGTAAGCCTGTACGTAAATATGGTTCAAATGTTTCCAGCAAGCGACAAAACTCAAAAAGGAACCTCATATTTCTACTTTTTCATGTCACACCTATTTCTGAGGTACCTTTGCCAGTAGCATCTCCTCTGAGTTGGTAAGAATTGAAGCAAGTTTATTAATGTTACACCTGCTCATTTAACATATACCTCCAGAAAGGTGTATAATATATACCTCTAGAAAGGTGTTTAATGAGAGTGCTTTTCATAGTAAATAGGCAAGCTCTCTAAACCCCACCTCACGAGCCTACTTCATTGAGCCAGGCACTAAACACGGTGAATAAATGAAAAATTGCATTCACATTCTTTGCCTGAAGGTTTTGCACATATGTGGATCTATTCATATGCTTTAAGAAAATATACTCTCACAAGTAAAAACATGAATGTGTCCTTAAAACTGCCCTTCTGAAAATAGCTCAGCCTATTTGTAAGAATTCCTGCAACTTAGCACATGCTTCATCTCTAGCTGAGAGTGTTAGCCAAGTAATAATCAGCACTCAGCAAGAATTAGAAAGCCAGTTTGTCACAGTGAGGTCATGGGGAAGATTATTCCTGCTTTATGTCTCCATTTATAATAAATATTCCATGGCCTGTCATGGAAAGGATGTAGAACATATTTATACTTCCAACCTCCCTTTTCACATACAATTCATCAACTTCTTCTGGTACATTCAATAGGAATCTATTCCCTTTTGTCATTTTTTACATTCCTCCTGGCTCAGAAGAACTAATAATCTGCCCTAGAGTGCAATGGAGATACTGCGTATCTTTGAAAGTTAAATGCAGCATAGACCTAGATTAGCAAAGGTATTTAGGTATTTCCTTTTCAGGTAGAACATAACTGCATAAACCCTCTTCTCAGAGTCAAGTCAAACATCTGATGCACTCACCTCATATTTAGGCTGCTTATGACCATCTGTTGAGACACCATGATTCAATTTCACAACTTCGTCTTACTCCTGTCCAAGTATTTATTGCCAGATAACTGTGAGCTTGGAAAAGCAGCCTACATGACAGTGTAATGGCTATCTTTTCCTCTCTCAGAAACACTTTAAGGAAAATCTAGTGCATTTCTCAGAACAGAAACATTCTCCTCTTTGAAAAAGGCAGCAGGAAATGTGAGCAGTGTCTCACTGCGTGGCAATGGGCTACTGGAATAACGTGCGGTAGTCATTACAGAATTAGTCCTACCCTAAGGGATCTCGTAAGAACATCCTAGATAGTGCAGTTATCTCTGCATCTGCACGTATCTCTGCCTCTGCACGTAGAGGTGCCAAGGAAAATGGTGATAAAGTTGGCTATCGAATAGCTTGATGGGAGTACTATATGAAAACACTTTCTGCAGATGAGATTGACTAAGCTGGGGAAATCAGTAACCCAGTTCATACTCAGGGAAGCCAGAGCAATTAGACTAATCTATAATAAGTGGTTTCCAACATGACATCTCCCATACCCAGACAGTCAGAACTCAGCAGACATTAGACAATTTTCCTGCAACCTCAGATTCTCTAAGGGAATATGGCAGAGGAGCTGGTTGTGGTATTTTTTACACAGACTGGAGTCTCCTCACACCAGGAAATTCCCTTGAGAACAACACAAGCCAACACCAGTTTGCAACCTAGTGTTGTAAAGTTTGCAAAACAGGCGTAAAAAAAAAAGCTTAGGTTCTTTTCCTTTTTACTCTGAACATCTTAGCAGCACTGTGGTGACCATGCAACTTTAAAAATAAAATAAATAAATCAGATTGAGGAATGCATTATAATTCAGATCCCAAACCACCAAAATGCTACAAAAAGGCAGAAAACACAACATGTCAGCCAAGATTTCAACAGGATGGTATCTCAGAAAGGTTTATAGCATGAAATCGGCCAGCAACCTGAGAAAGCATGCATTTATAAGACATGAAGATACATGTTGTATCTGTGTCCACTATAAATATACAAGTATTTTAATGCATATTGTTGAAGTAAATTGAGTACAGACATCTATTTCTTTTTAAGAAACATATGGGAATGATCAAGATGGAATTACTCTTTTCAGAAATTCAGACATGAAGTTTTGGGGAACTTCCAATTGTACTCCAAAAAAAAATTGCTTAGAGAGAAAACAATTTTTTTTCTATGAAGAAAGTTTCTAATCCTACATTTCTTAATCCTATAATTCTTACCCAAATGGCTTTCACTGAAGTCTATTGCATAAAGAACTATTCCCAAGTGACTGAAAAAACTAGTAACATATTTAAGCTTCACAAATAAATAGATGTTTGTCTTGAGACAAACTTGAGAAATAACTTGCACATGTGTGTGGTTTTTTTTTTCACAATAGGGTAGCAATTGCTGATAGGGGTTTGTGGCATATCACAGGTGAGCTGATTCTGCACTGATATTCAATGCCTAGCAGCATTTAACTATTTCACAAATAGAGCTAACAGAGTAAATGAGTGCACCTATCCTCAAAAGAAGAGAGGACAAGGATTCTGGAAATAGCAAGGAAGAAAGATTGTTTTTCTTCCCGCCCTAAGGCTGAGAATCTGTAACTGTGGAGTTTTTCAGCCAATTCACACAACTGTTATTTCAAGACAAGAAATCAGAGAAAGGATGAATGAATGAACAGCAGTTAAAAAATAACCACACTGAGAACAAAGCAATAACCACATCTAGATGTTGAAATATGTCAGAATTTGTATTTTAAGTCTATAAAATCACCATCTTGCTCTGAAGACAAGTACCTTTGTCTCCATCTCCTGATCTTTTCTTCAAACATTCACAGTTGCAGATCTCACCTGGGTCATTTCCCATGTCTCTGCCTAAAAGCTCTTGACATCAGCACCTGGTCATTAGCTCTGGCTGTCTAACTTCACAGTAGTCATATCTTGTTTTCCATATCCAGGAACTGTCAGCATCACATCATTCAGTTCACTGGACACTTCCACCATTATTCTAAGCAGGATTATACGAAATTTTAGTGGTTCTGGTTTGGATCATTTCAGTCCCCTAACATAGAGCTGCTGATAATCTGAGCAACAGGCTTTGGATTCTGACATACACATCCACAGATTTTCATGCTACATGGAAAATATTGGTGTTTAGCTGAACAAAATGGCAAGTGAGGTTAAAACCACCAGCTTTTGTGAGCCTTTCTGAGGCTGCACTGCTTTAAATCTATCAGCATGGTGTATAAAACAAACAGTTAATACTGTTTAACTACTCTTATCAACCAGCCATTTGCAGCTGAGAGAATAGCATTAGCATATCCATGCTCCAGTTGAAGAGACAGAGGCAGGTTTACGTCCCTTCTAAAGTAACACCTACTACTGGGACCAGACTGCTAATTCTAATTCAGGAAAGTCACCTTAAAACCCGTATATAATCCTACCTACCTTATTGAATCCTTTCCCATGCTAACAAAACCTAAAAGTATTTTGCTGAATAAAGAAGATAATAAAAAGTATCAAGGGGCAAATCAGCTGAAAAGTGAGAATAAAGATTAAAAACTTGCAAGACAAAGATATGAGCACTGAAGAAAAAGAACCCTGAAGCACATATCCAATATCACAGGTAACGTATCTTTGGTTAAGATGGGCTACACAATAGACCTATCATAAAAGTCTTCTACAGACCCATGAAGAACTGTATTTTTAAAATCCTATAGAAAACACTGAACACAAACCCAGTTCGGTGCAACTACTATTTTTTCTTGAAGTAAGTTAATGCAGAAAGAGTGAAGCACTCAGTTAAATCTCTGGCACTTAACAGCACTTAGAAAAAAACCACAATGCAATCTTGGAAGCCAGGCAAAGACAGATGGAAAGGAACAATAAATGAGTGAGTGGCTAGACACACAGAAAAATCTCACCCAACATTTTATCTTCCATCTGCTTCTCCTTGTAACTGTACCTTTACACAGCCAATTCAAGCCCCAGATTTCCCTTTCTGACACTGGAAAAAGCACAAGGAGTGCTTATGACAGAGCTGGAATGAATTTAAACACAAAAAAAACCCCAAACAACAATATTTAAATCTGAAGGTAAGCATTTGAGAGCAGAAACTCTTGAGAGGCTTCTTCAAAATAAAACATTCTTGTTGTTTTGTTTTTTTTTCTTTTCTATATTGTTCTTTAATCTTTCTCCTAGAGGGGGCTCTGAACAACAGCAAGAGATAAGCAGAGAAGAGATGAAAGAAGGAAAGATGCAGCTTTGAAAAAGTAAAATCTGTTTCTTTTTGTCTAGCTTTCTAGTATCACCTGCAGCAGTATGGGAAAACAGTAGGAAAACTGCTAGGGTGGGAGCTTTGATGCAAGGTTGTGTTACAAACACTACATTTTTGCACGGCACACAATACAGCCTACTTCATCCTTCTGATGAGGCCTAATGATATTTGACACATAGAAGTCAATATACACCATGTTATTTCAAAACAGTGTAAATCAACATTCATTTAAACTCAGGTTGCTCCTGTAGGGCAGATGAGGACAAAGCCCCAAAGTGGTTAAAAGCTAGGTAATTACTGAACCAGCTGCCAGGCTCAATAATCTACGGGAGGCAGTGGAATTCTTTAATGGGTTTTATACAGGAGGATTAGTGCTTGTGCCTTATAACCACAGATTCTTTAAACATACATATGGTTAATATTTTCTCCTGTCATCAATGTGCAGTGATAGTACGAGACCAAAACTTCATCTTTCTCTGCACAGGAAGAAATACTTTGTTACCTAATAAATTAGTTCTTCAAGAAATAAGTGATAAACAAATCACACTTAGGGCTGAAGGTACATTTCTAACATAGGCCTAGATTACTTCAAACAAAACAAACCAATTCCAATATGTTGGACTTGAGAAGTTCTGACATATCTACACCATACTCCATCTATTGTAACTATCACTTTCCATCCCCATTACTGGATTCAGAGAGCATATGATAAAACCATTTTCAACAGAATCAGCAAATTTAGAACCCATTGAGTTTATTGATGCAAAGGATAGAGGGATTTCTGGTAGCAAAAGAAAATTTACACCTTCACTTGAAACTTCCACTAATTTAGATTTCTTAGTTAAAAGCAGCAAAACACTTCTGAGTTGTCCCTGGTGACCAATTCCCAATGCGAATGGGGTTGGCAAGGAGCAGTGAATCAGTGCAAAAAAGTTCCACCGCTATTCCCTGGCACAGATGTAATGTGTTTTTATGGCAAAAATGAACTGATTTCTGGACCATTCTGTAGTTAAGCATTTCAGAGTGCTGCAAGGATTTTGCAAGAGTTGCAGCACCAGATTTTATCAGTTGTGTCAGTTTGACTGGGTTGTATTCTAGCTTCAGAGATGCCAGCTATATAGTACTGGTTTATTGCCTGTACCTCTGAGATAGACCATATTAATCTAGCTCTAGAAATGTACTTAGAGGGCTGTAAATAAAAAGCAAAATTTTGCAGGATTGGGACTGCACGTTGTGCATGGCAAGAGGGCACATTCACAACACAACAGCAGTAGCATTTTTTTGGCCCCTAGTTGGTATTACTGTTTTAGCAATTGAATAGCGATGGAGGAAGCTACAGCAACTCTGGCTTGGGTCATGAGGGACATCAGTGTACAGGTTCAGACAAAACCTCTGCATTTCCATCTCTCTGTGTGCTAGTTCTGTATCTTAAGGAACGCTCTGAGTAGCAATAATATACAGTCTTTTGATTAATTATCAAAATTTAGTACAGAAAAGACTAATTCTGCCAAGCAGAAGCTTTGCATAATGCACATCATAGCACATACAGAGCACCAAGACGGTGCTTCTGAAGATAGGTACTAACCTGTGTCTAGTGACTGTCTAGCATTCTAGCATGGCACTTATTTTACAGACTTGCTTGTGTCCAGTATCACAGATGACAACACCAGCTCAGCTAATGGAGAGTGTACTTCAGCTGACATAGCCGAGAGCTCCTCTGAGAGCAAGGGCTGCAGAGTTTGCATTTCTATATTGTGTCAATCCTGATCTGACATCCATTGAAGGCTGATGGAAAGACTCCTGTTGACTTTGTATCAGGCCCTTGGTGTGGTTAGTTGCAGTGGCAATTTTTCAATGCTGAAGTTCATCTTTATGCTACATGGATATTTCACAACTTAAGGACCCCACATAAGAGAGGCTAGGGAAAGTTATTTTCTATCCCTTTCTGCGCTCATTTTACAGCCTACCACAAAAAAAATACCAGCTTCTCCAAGTCATTGAGTAACCTTCCTTGTTTTACATGCTTTTGTTCTTGGAAAAAAAAAAACAAAACCCAGACAAAAATATCAGTAGCATTGTCTCATTATTAAACAACTACTTCAGAGCAATGATTGTCTTATTTTTCCCAGTATTTAGCAGATCCAAATTGCATTGTGTTGAGAGTTGAAAACAATAATTTAGGGAATTACAAATTCCTAGTCAAAACCCTTTCCTATTTCAGGCAAGTCCCTGTATCACACAAAGCCATGCACTTCCTCCATCATGGCCCAGGAGAAGCAGTTCTCTCAAGAGACTCAGATGAAAACCGCTCAAATAGCATCTTGTGCTAAATGCTTTTAAGACAGTTTCAGCAGCCTGATACCTACCCCTCCTGCTCCCCCTGGCTTCTGAAGTTGCTATTGCTTCTAAAATCTGCATGATACATGTAAAAATTATTCCTTTCAGAACTGTAGTTATCTGGTGTTTTGCCACATTATTACTCTGATTAAATATATTAGTTCTCAGCAGAAACTCCTACTGAGAAATCATCAGAAACTGAAAGCACTTAGAAGAAATAGGCTGTAGGTGTAAACAGGATTTTCCTTGTCTTCCTTTATTTTTGTATTTGTAAGTACATCCATAATATGATATGTCACAACTAACATAAGAAATTTTCGTTACTTAATCATCTTACACGATATTCTTTGTCCCTTCTAGCAGCCAACCCTTTCCCTTTATTGTTTAGCAGAACAGTGCCTGCACTTAGTGACAGTGCTGTGACCAAGGCTTATCAAGCGACAAGTCATTAAAATTTGAAACCAATTTACTGTAAGTACATATTCTGCTTTGTAGTTTGGTGCTGGTTTTTTAAAATTAACATAAGACGGCATTATCAGGAAAATGAGATATCCTGGAAGATTGTTTCAAGAAGATGAGGATTACAGGCTATCCATGGAAACAATCTACTTGAGGTATTTCCTAGACATGCTATCACTGTCATAGTGAAATTTCAATGTGTGAGGCAGATAAATAAGGATGGCAACTGAGCTGCAAATTGACCTTGTAGGCTTGGGATGGATTTAGTCACTGCTGCCAAAAAAATTTTCAGGTACATCAGAGATTTGTGCCCAGGGGTCCTCTTCTTACCCAACTAACTTGTAATCACAACTGTCAGTTTCAGAACATTTATATGACCCTGTGGAGTATAATGCGAGTCAACCATCTGAATGTGAAATTCGTTAGACAACTGCAGCATGCTCAGTGGGAGCAGATTGTGAGACAAGGGTGATGTATAAGAGAAGATGAAAGAACAGGTTAAAGGGTTCCTGCACTGGTTTTGCAGGTTTGGGAATAGGTGTGCACGTATTATGTGTCAATGTGCCTTCTCACACACCTCAGAAGAGATCATTTGGATGCTGTGAAAACTTCAGCAGTAACAGAACCTGACACCTATCTCTTCCAGTATCAGGGTATAACAATGATTGCACTACACTTTAATAAGTCTTGCCATTCCTTGTTTATCAAGGACATGAGGCTTTGAAAGCACAACTTGCTAGATTATAATTTTGCTGCGAGCAGCCTTCACCACACCACTCTACCCATTACCCACGGCACCTCTTAGCCTATACCAATCACTTATCTGTAAATCATTCTGATTGTGTAAAAGGGTTTTGAACATGACTAAGTTGTATCTAGTACTAGTAGGGCTGATGTATTACTCCTCCCACACTTCCACTTGTTGTAGCCTACAGTAGTCCAAGAGAAATCTATTGATACAGTTAAGGGCTTTATGTAAAAGTGATCCCTTAGGCAATGAGAGACTACTTGGCAGGCCTTTGCTGAGTTATCAGGTACATTTTTTTTTTTTTAAGTCTAATTTTACTTCCCACTTCTATTTTTCCCCATAATTTCTTATTGCTGAGGTGGGCACTTACAGAGAAAAGCAGTACTGCCATTAAAAGAATCAATACTTACGTTGCACAATACTTACTGCTTAATTCTGTTTGCATCCTGTGCCCTTCACACAGCACGAATAGTCATCAATTATGAAGATCCGTCAGGTTTGTTCTTACATGAGATCACTTGTTCTGTTCAGAGGATAAAGCAAAGTCAGCAAACCAAGAACATATCAAGTCATCTATAGCTTCAAAGCCTACAGTCTGTTAGAAAGACAATTATATTTCCTATATTCTAAACTCATAGTTTAAGAACAATGGGACAATTGCCTTCAGCATGTTTCTCAAAATGTAATCAAGAATTACAACATACAGGTCAAAAATTTCTGAAA
Source organism: Baryphthengus martii (assembly GCA_013396935.1). NCBI lineage: Eukaryota > Metazoa > Chordata > Aves > Coraciiformes > Momotidae > Baryphthengus > Baryphthengus martii. The sequence goes on from VWZK01011039.1 coordinate 161,473, forward strand.
AACTTTTTCTAATACTGTTCTTGCCTTAAGGCTTTCCCCTAAAGGCCTTCCTTCTGTCATAAAAACAGCCAACCAGAACAGCACTTATCAGATCCTTTTTATACCGGATCAAGAGAATGACTTCATTTTCTACAGCTGGCCCAGTTCGAGTTCTCTGAGAATTACAATTAGGGCATGCAGCTGTGGCCTTCTCGTGCCTCTCCACGGCAATGTCAACTTCAATTTGCCCGAACTAGCAGATGCCCAAGTGCAGTATAACAAGTAAAAAGAAAAGTAGCAAGTAAGAGCAGAGCATGGCTTCCAGATCTCTAAGAGGTGGTTATTAGTGTGATTAAGCTCTAGTATTGTACTGGAATAGCTTGGATATCGTGTTATTAAATTTGCAAATGCAGTCACTTGCTGACTAACAAGGCTCTAGTTCCATAGATGTGCCTGCCCAATCTAGGCAAAGGTAAGGTCCAAGAGAGAGCTTTCTTAAGGTTTTATGGTTGTGCTTTCCTTCACAAGATAAAAGACAAGAGTAGAATTTCTTATAGTGATTTTCAACTAATGCTTTGAAGGGGAATTTCTGAATATTTAAACTTTTCCTCACAATGGGAATTCTAGTATTTGTAGCCACTGCCAGGGAAGGATCTTTTACTACTAAACTGGTTGAAACTGAAAGTGCACATACTGCAGAGTCTGGGAGAGGTGCCAGAACTGTGAGGTCTCTGCATAGCTACAGAACAGGTATTGTGCAAGTACAGCATGTTCAAGATATTTTCTATACTCTGCAAACATCTCATCCTAATTTGGAAAGGACTATGTTGAGGGTAAAAGGTTTTTTCATTCCGCATTTCCATCCAGCAATGATTTAAGGAGATAATTAGTACCAATATTTGAGGTCCAGATCCTAAATAAGCTTAAGCACCTATTATCTAGTGCCTGCTGAAAGTCATGTACCTTCAACGAGCTGAACTCAAACTCTATTATAAAAGGTACAGTCCTAGATATTGAGCCTTCTCTTGCTCTCCAGTTAGAGGAAACCCAGGCACAGGGAGACCGGTTCACATTTGTGCTCAGAGCTCACAGGTGGGAAGAACATATAGGACTCTGAGAATATGAAGAGGAACTTGACCCCAGGTACCAACACCAGCAAGGTTTAAGCTACTTGGATCTTCAAAACTCTTTATGAGCTATCACTTAACATTTAAAGTCTTGAATCAAATTGTTTCCATTAAACTGCATTAGGTGCTAAGTATCTGTCTGGAGGGTATACACAACAGCATCAACACCTTTAAGACATTAGCTCCTGAGCTAAAGAAGGAGTTTAAAAGAGGCTTTTCTCTGTCATTCTGCCTCAGGGGATTCAAGGCAGAAACTATGGTCTTAAACCACATAGACCCAATCCTTCTAGCTCAGCATGCTCCTTGCTAGACCTACACAATGTAGACATGTGTTATTTCCAGGGCCAAATTTTCTTATTTAAGAAAACAAGAAAATTTAAACTGCAGAATGCAGTGGAGATTTTCCAGACATAGTGGTAGGACTGCATTTAAAGCTCAGCTTTTCTTGTTCCTTGTTATTCTCCCATGTATCTCATGCACAGCTCTCTCTTAAAATGTCAATAATCTTAAAATATATATTCGCATATATAAAATAAGAGTATGCATCCTACTCTGAACGTGGCCCAATGACATTTGTATTACTGTGCCTGTCCTGAGTCTGCTGATATGTTACACAAGTAATGACAAGCTGCAAAGAAACAATTTAGAAGAAAAGAAATGCAATTCTAAATGTGTTATGCTTATCTACATTTGTAATTCTAGTCATGGATCCTATCTGTTTGTAAATTTCAAAGCAAAGTATCTCTGAACTTGCTAAGTCCGTACGGATATGTTCATCTTTTTCTTGCTGCATAAAATTAGACACATACCAGGCAACTGTGAACTGATTAAAAGAGCCTCTCCAGCAAAATAAAAGAAGATAGGTCTTGTTATCAACTTGGTTGCTGACTCTTGACAGAGGTAAGAATGTAAGGTGCACTGAGATGTTTATGAGATTCCTACTGACTATTATGAGAACTTTAAGAAGTGGTTATATGCTGAAAAGTGACTGAATAAATAGCATTGTAAAGTTCCAAATGTATTTTCTCTCAAAGTCTTAGAGAATAAATTTGCCCGCTTTACAGGTAAAGATACATTTTCTCTTGCTGACAGCCCTGCAAACTCTGAAAGTCACAGCTGTGTTCTCCTTGACTTGTGCATTTCATTACTGCTCTTCTGAAGTGGTGTCTTAGTTAAAACTCAATTGTTAATGTAAAAGAGAGAAAACCATCCAAACTACTTCCCTACTGCTCTGTTGATTGTACAGGTCTAATGAGAATAAAAAGAAAAAAAACGAAAAACGTACGCAGGAACAGATCTAACACGTATGAAGGAAACACCATATGTGGCTCCATTTTTGATCAGAAGGAGAGAGGGAACACAGGGACAGACAGAGGGGAGCAATGACCTGTAGGTTTTCTGAACAAAAAAGGCTTTTCTCACGTGCTTCAGAAGCCCACCTTCCAGTCTAGGTTGTTTATGCAAAAATTAAGGAATAAATTCCCCCAAAGTAAACAACTTTTGCATTCCGACCATGAAAAATACCCTGTTTGTGTCCAGTTCAAATTAGAGGTAATTGTGCAATCTTCCTTACGTATACTACTGCTATTACTGGTTCAACAGTACCTCTGGAGCGCGAGAAGTTCAGTCGTGGCCCAAAGGCAGCTTTGTCCCAGAGCCAGCAGAAGAAAATAGCTTATGCATCCTGTTCGCTTCCTTTGCTCAGAGATCAGAGCTGGCAGTTTCATTGGTATCAGCCAGTAGAGCTCTGCTGCTCAGAACAGAAAGTGAGTAGCCAGAGTTTATTTCCACACTGTGTATTTTGTTGGGTCGTGTGGAGTGTCCTCTCATGTTGATACAAATGTGTTTTAACGCATATGAAGAGCTATGCCGAGTGCCTCTATGATGTGCCTACCTCAACTGATGCCTCTGTGGAGACAAGTGTTCACAACTGCGATGGCTGCAGCTGCTGTGGGCTGTGAAGAAAACCTTCAGACATTTTTGCTGCTGCTCTGAAGTCTTCCCTGACTCTAGCGGAACACCTCTCTGGAAAACCTCTCACTTCAGTCATGTACATGAAGACAATTGGTCTCATGATGTACTAGGAAACTCAGTAACTTGCAGTACATTTACCCATTTAGCTTCAGATATAAATCCTTTAACAGACTTTGAATATAAAAAAACAACCAGTGCACATCCTAAGATTACTATAAAACTATAACCATAGCTATGGGAGCACACAAATCACTCTGAGATTTGATTTCTCTGAATCATAAAGGTTCACCATAAAAATCTAGTTATGAGCATCGTTAAAAAGTAAGCTTCAGAGCATGAAATGTTAGAGACATTTGCAATCTTTAGAAAAATAGTGTCTTGTTCAAGATCAGATTTTAACTCATCCTCTCTAAATTGTCTGAATGCTGACTTCTTGCCGGCAGGTCAAGGAGACATGCAAAAATGTGAGCAAAGTCTATTTAAAAGTGCCATGTAACAAACACATCCAGTACTGGAATGTCATGGTATGCTCTCCTCAGAAAGGGATTAGGGTCACATTTTGAAAGATAGCTCATTTCTAAAGATGTAGATAAATGCCTATTGACAGTTTCGAAAATGTTTAGTATCTCACTCTTGTCAAAATCCTTTAAATACAGAAGGATCTGAGCTGTTTTGAAAAATCCAGGAGGTACTGAGCATGGCAAGTACCCAAATGACTTCAAAAGACTAATCATCAGTGCCTCTAAATAGCTGGCAAAAGACATATCGAACAGACCCCTTACACGTTTAAAGCACCAGATAAATAGATCACAAAACCTAATGGGATATTTAACATTGCTCTGATTCTGTTCCCTTTGTTAGGATACATCATGTTGTGTCATTGAAGTTGACAGCAGTATAAAGCTGTGAAATCAGTATGAAATAAAAATCATGCCCAATATGAATATGTAAAAAATATAGTGACATTTCTTGTTTGTAAACAGCTAGGATGTCATGATTCACCTTGGGTTGAGGATTTCAAGATTTTGAATAAGAAATGAGCAGAGTTCTTCACCAGATTTAATCACCAGGTTCCCAGCAAAATCTTTTCTAGTGGTGCACACGAGCTCCTGCATGAGCACAGGATGAAAGCACCTGGAGAACTGGAAGTTCTATTCTCCATGGATCACTTTGGGGCTCTTGACTTGAGTCTTCTGGATTCTTCCTTCAAACTACCCCCTAAATGGCAGCAAAATGAATATGATGCATGGTTTGAGGAAAGTGCCTTTACCTGATGGTCTGGGTTCAAAACTTTCAGGGAAGTTAGAGAACTTGTCTGAAAACCTATTTTCAGTTTGAAGAGAATTTTAAAACATCTAGTAATTCGTCCTATATTATGTTTAGAGCTTTCAGAGGAAGTCTGGATATTATGTAGCTGTGACGATTTGACCTTGGTGGGAAGTTAGGTGCTCACCAAGCTGTTTTATTGCTTTGCCACCCCGTTCCCCTGCTCTCAGATGGACCAGGGGGAGAAAATAAGATGAAAGTCGTAGGTTAAGACAAAGGCAGTTTACTGAAAAGTGAAGCAAGGTTGTTTTGTTCTCTACTTCCCATCAGCTGGTGATGTCTGGCCCGTATGGGGAAGCAGGGCTCCAATACGTATGGTGGCTGCTCTTGAGGACAAACCAACGCCCCCTCTCCCTCCTCCTTTTTTCTAGCTTTTATTGTTGAGCTGACATCATTTGGTATGGAATATCCCTTTGGTCAGTTTGGGTCAGCTGTCCCGGTTGTGTCCCCTCCCCAGATCTTGTCCACCTCATCCCACTGAGGGAGGGGGAATGTTGAAAAAAACAGCCTTGGTGCTATGAGAGCCCTGCTCAGCCATACCCACAACACAGGGGTGTTGTCAACACCTTTCTAGTTCTCAGTACAAAGCCCAGCACTATGAGGCTGCTGTGGGGAAAATTAACTCCAGCTCAGTCAGATCAAACATAGCAGTAAAACCTCAGCTCTGACGGACCGCTTTCATCTACAGAAAGAATTCTGCATGACAGAATTATTTCAGCATCCTATTTTCTAGATGGGAAAAATGAAGCATGGGAAAACAGTACGATGCAGGAAATCCAGAGCTTGAACTCTTAGCATCCCACAGGTGGTAGCTTTATCCACTAAGCCACATAATACACTTTCCAGCAGACCTCCATCAAATGAGGAAATATGCAATATTTGATGCCTATCTGGTAATAACACTAAACACCATTTAAATGCCAAACATTTTAGTGACCTCAATTTCAAAGAAACTGAATATTCCTGTTAATCTCTACCTTAAAATTGCAACTAGCAATCAGATTTAATGAGTTACCTAAATAGTGATACAGGGTCATAATTTTCAGGCCCACTCTATTTGACTACTAGTAGCCTGTTTACTAATACTTATTTTTTCTCTGGCAGAGACACAGTAGTTAATTTACTCCTACTTTGATGGAGAGGGCAGATCTGGATCCACACTCCCTCACAGTCTGGGACTATCTGCTTCAAGAATTGGTTTTAGCTATAAGGAAATAACTGAGACTTAGTAATTTTTTTCCCATTTCAACTTCTACATTTCCATAGGAATTGGAAGGCCTCGGGATATTGCCATAGGAAATTGTAATTATTTACTTTTTTTCCCATTCTTTGATGCACATCTAAGTCTTATGAACCAAATATGATAACAGGTCACGCTCTAATTTGTTCATTCCATTCCACAACAATGCTGTTTTGGGTTTACACTGTCATAGTTATTTTATTTATATTGGCCCCTTGCTCAACCAAGTATTTTAAATGCCTTGAGAAATTCAGTAACAGGAAAACTGGGATTAGACCAAAAGGCCCGTATGGCACCAGTGGCATCTTCTTTGGAGTATGAATAGAGATGGGGAGAATAAAGCAAAGATCTCCGCGTGGAAAGAAATATTCAAAGCTTTAGTTCTTAGCAAAGACTTTAGATAAACAACCCAGCCAAAATCAAGAGATTGCAAAATGCCTCTTTTCACAGACATATGGTCACTTCTCATCAGATTCAGATCTGATCCTATCTCTCTGAAACATGTGTATGTTGCTCAGTTTTACAGATGGAATATTCTACATGCATTTTGAAGAACACTAGAGGGCAATGATGCATGAGATATTCACAATTTCTGAGCCTGAGAATATTTGAGATGGGTCGTCTTCGTTTCTCAACAGTTAAGCAAAATTCATAATTTGCTTCATTTGTTTACTTTAATTTGAATAGGACTTGTGCTGGGATAGGAAAAGAGTAAGAAAAAGCTTCACAGAAGACTGGAAATGAGAAATCATTTCCTTTTTTTTCACATTGCTGTGATACTCTTAAAAGAAAGTGAGAAACTCTTGGGAAGTATATCTGCACACAGGGAAGAGGGGTCTCTTCCAAATAAAACATTAAAGGACATTTTAAAATCTCTGAGTTTATTTTGCATTTTGGTGAAGCACTGACAGAGAAAAAACTCTTGGAAAACAAAGGAGAGAAGAGAGAAAAGGGAAAACAGAAGGAAAAGGGGGAAAAAGAAGAGAAAATAAAGGTTTATAGAGGTCGGTAGAATTAAAAAAAAAATTTCATTAGCAGTATCTTACCTGCACAGCCCAAAGATTGTCCTTATCCTTACTGTCAAGTTTCTCCATAAATTTTAAAGATAAAACTAGTTGATCTGTAAACTAAGAGCTTGGTAAGGGAGAAGAAGAAGGGTTTGGTTTGGTTCTTTTTGTTTTTGAATCTAATTTATCATCCTTTCACATAGTGTCTCGGGCCATACATTATTGTTAACAACTTTGCTTACTCAGATTCCTGTTAGTAAAGCATATTGTCTACAACTTGGGCACTGTATAGCGCTGGAAAGAAAAAAAAAATATCTTTGCATCTTACTGCTCTCAAGTCTCAATAAATTCAAGGTACCTGAATGGCTTTTTGTCTTGGAATTTATTGATCTGGTGATTAACATCTTCATGGTGCATTCAGACATCAAGAGAAGGTTTTGCTTCAAATAAGTTTTCTTTTAGGACAGTTAAGTGCAAAATTAAGGAATCAGGATTCAGTATGGAAGAGAGAGATGTAAGTGTGAAGTGAACCTTTAATGGTCTATAAGAGAGAATGACTGCTTAGAAGAGTTTTTATAGGAGGGCACTTTCTGCTATTTCAATAATATTAATAACAGTAACAGTAATAACACCTACTTCCTACATTTCACTTCCCATCAGCAAAACTTAAGTAATTATTTTCAGTTCTTATCTTAAGGGAAGCATTACCAAAGAAAGGAATGTGATAATGTGATATGTTTTTTCTATTATGTGTGTTTTTAAGCAATGCAGTAGGATTGATTTTTTTGTTCTACTGAGGCAGGATGCAGAGAATGACCAAATAGCAGATAAAACTCTTTCTGAGCACCCACATTTTAGATAGATCACTGTAATTTCCTTAGAGGCGAGGCAGGGATCATGTCATGGCCACACAGGACGTCTGGCTCCTTTGAGTAGAAAAAGAACATGTTTGTTACATTTAAAAGCTTCACTCTTTCTGCTTTCAAATATATAGTCCAGGACTAGCATGAGGCCACATTAGTATGGCATGTTATTGATTGCTGATGCCACCTATTAGTTCAAGCCAGGCAGCTTAAAACCAGAAGATTATGTTCTTTTTAAGAAGTCTTAAAATGCTCATCAATCTGAGCGGGCTTAATTTATTTTTTCCTCCTATAACCAATAGAAAATTATCATGCCATATAAAATTAATTCAGGTCATAACAGTGCAGCTGTGTAAGTTTGAGGACAATTCATGGAGATTGCTCAGAACAGACTCTCTGATTTCATGTTGCCTTTAATGAGCCTTTTGGTTGAAAAATTTGTTATGATGCACTTTGTTTCCGGTATAAGATGAATACAGCTCCTGTGTTTGTGAGCCTCTCCAAGATAATTACTGAAATTCAATTGTTTCTACTTTATGCACCAATGTTCCACAGGTCTACGTTCACTTTGTCACTGGCAGGGTACGAAAGGAAACAATAAGAATATTCACATAGGTCTGGTTTCCCTGGAGAGATCTTGCCTCTCATACTGGTGTTCTTTCTGCTAATCCAAACGTAAAGATGAATTGTAACAATTCATTTCAGCTATATATTATTAATTTTAAGCAGTCTAGTTTTTCTTTCAGCCACTTTATATTACCCACATGTAATGACCCTTGCCCACATAAATCAGCCAGGAAGATTTAATTCCCTTACTGATGAACCCAGTTCTGTTCATTTCCAGCCTCTTCCTGCAAAACTCTGAACATAACGCTGTTTTTTATTAGTCTTCTTGAAGAAGCAATGCATAACTAAACCCTTCAGTGAAACTTGGGAAATTGCCCTTCAGCTCCTAAATGCTGACTGCTAACTGCAGGAATTTTAAGTGTTTTACTCTATTGTATTTAGCTCTACTATGCTAGATTATCCTTGATTCTTGCACTGTCCATTTCTGTTGAATGAGGTGATAATTAAACACATGCAGTCTATAGAAGAGAAAGTGTTATTCAAAACTAACCAGTAAAGGTCACAGAATAAATACATTGACAACTTGCTAAGAAAGGAGATTATCCGAAGTCTTGACTTGGTGTTATTTCAAATCCCAAGACACAGGAGAGTTTTTATTCCCTCTCAATTCCTTTGTTGTTTGGGGATTTCTATGTATTGCTTAGCTTTAATTTCTGTCAAAGCCATCCAATCAACTCTGTTGACTGCTTGGTAAAATTCCCTTCTACACTTGGGTCGGTATGTACTGAAGAAGAAGGTTATCTGCACTATTAAACCTTTGACTTCTTGTCTTTTGAAGAGATCATTTTGCATTTTGCTATGGCAGAGCTGTAATTAGATCTGTTAATTAAGGACAGAATGAACTTTTTAAAAACTCTAAACCCCTTTGCATTTTTGATAAGTTTGCTTAGGTTGCTACTGACCTTCGTACAGGGTTTGCCACTGCTTATTAATTGTTAAATTTTAATTAGGCACGCTGATGAATGTGCTAGCTTTTGCAATAAATAAAAGGTAGCTTCATTTATAATCAGATATTTACCAGTCTACAGTGAAATTATCTGCTTTCGTAGAACACAGTTAATTTAACATATTTTGATAACAGTAATTGGTGGTATGTAAAACTCAAACCCAAACAGATAAATATAATGACTCCTTGGTTCAAAGATTGGATTACCAGTGCAATCGGAACTAGGATACGGGATCTTAAAAACATTCCACACGCACTTGAACTACATGACTTTAACATCTGGTCAGATATACAGGTATTTTTACTGAAATTATTTCAAAACACATTTCCCATAGAAGAATTAGCCCTTCTTACAGAAAAAGCAGGTCAGATTGGGAAGATAGAGAAGTAAGGTGCTGAAAAAGAGGATCACCTTTCACACTTAAGGGAAATTAAAACTTGCAGCACTAGCAAGCAACCTTTCTTCTTTGCCAGTAATGAATATGAACTTGTGCCTGTGTGACCCAACCAGGGACTCCATAGACTAATGCACCAAGAAGACTGTGAAGCAAAGTAATAGGAATCTATCCCAAACTCCCTTGAAATCAAAGGGTACCAGGAATCAAAATAATTCTTTCAGATTGACTTATTGACCCATATCTGAAAGAAATATCAAGTATCTATCTATCCTGTTTGATTACTCTAGTAGAATTAGTAACCACACTGTTTAAATTGAACCTCCTGCCACTCTCACCTCTTGCCTCTTTGAAGGATCATCAGAAAATGTTCTGACGATGAATGAGATATTTAATTAGCCATGTCCATCACCATGAAGACAAAGTTTACAATCACCAGCTTCTGACACAGCACACTCATGCGTGTTGCTTTATCCCCAGTCTCAGTGCTATCACTCTAAGGTGTGCAGCAAATTGTGAAAATAACAGAGACAGTGACTGAAGTCCTGGTTGAGGTAGAGGCAAGTGGCAAAAGTCAGCCTTAATTCCCACACAGTCCTTATGAAACTTCAGAGATCAACAGCCAACTGCTCTGCACTGCTCTTATCAGGACCCACCACATACATAATGAAATGCTACTGCCGATTTTCCAGCTGTTTCAGTGTGCCTTGAAGAACAAGCATGTACGATTCCCTTTTTGCTGGAAGTTTATAAAGTATTTCTTCCCAAGGACTGGATAATTAGATAATTATCATGTTGTCTGTATTATTACTGATGAAATGCTACCTAAACTTCACTGGGGATGGTCCGAACAGGTTTTGAAAGCTGATGAAGCGCACTGCTCAGAACTGCGTGTGTAGTGCCAGGGGGTCCCTGTCCTCTGACCATCTCAAAGCATGTGGCCACTGCTGTTTGGTTTGATGCCAGTTCTTCAAGTGTCGAGTGCTGCTTTCAAGACTCACACTGCAAGCAGCAGGGCTAATGATTGACTTGCCAGGGTGATTTCAGACAGTCATGAAAGTACTACATTTCAAAGGCTGGTGCTTTGGGAGCATTTTACCATACTGCGGGAACATTTTGCTAGTGGTACACCTAGTTGCTAACTGGAGAAGTCTCTCTTACAGTGAGAATACAGAGACAGTAGGCAAATTCTTTTTCTGGATCCTAATAAGTATGTCTTCCCAGAAAACAAGTTTCAACAGATTCCTTTTGTGGGACTCAGTGATATGTGTTTGATTATCTCCTGACATTGAATAAGAGACCTAAGCCAATTTTCAGAGCGCGTTCAAGAAACCTATCTGCTGTTAACCCTGTTTTATCCACAGATATTCCTGGCAAGTCTACCAAAAATCAGCTTTTTTTCTTTTGAAATCAGGCAGGAATGCATGCCTGGCTTCTCTTTTCCCTGCAATGAAAACGTGATAGAAATATCTGGAAGTTTTCCCCCTTTTGGACATAAACCAAACATTACATCTTAAACACAAGGTGGGGCACGCTTCATCTGATAGATACTTCGAGACACAGGCTAATGCATCTTATGCAGTGCTGTTGGTTTAAGTGAAGACCAACACCCTAAAAATACAGTTGTTACTGCAACAGAAAACAGGGCATGAAATAGAGGCTGCGTATCAGTCTTTTTAATAATGATCTCCTTGGAGCTGTATTAACGAGCTGGAAGTGAGGAATTATGGTTGAGCAGAATTTCTTCCCCTTGAACTTAGAATAGCAGCAGGACATGAAGGAGCTGTAATAGAATGTTATTTTACAAGAAGTAAATAATGTAATAGAGTCTATAAGGATGTCAGCAGGAGAGTTAGAACTGTCATAGCATAATCCTGACTTGAGCAGCAATGTGTGAAAAAGTAGCCTGCAGCAGTTTTTCTAGTACTTCAATAATTTCTCCTTTCTCACTGATCTTTGTGTACTCTACTTACCTTGTCAAAAAAATGTTTTGCCTTATGTTAAAATGCAAGCTAAAAGAGGAAAACGTATTCCCAGAAATCCCAACTTTCAAGCGTACATATTTTCTTCTCTTTTTGAGTTGTATTGTGGAAAAGATGGAAGAATTGTATTCCCTTCACCTAAGAAACACGAAGAGCAATAAAACCATAAATAAAAAGAAGTCTGCATCATTGCTGCTTCTTTTTCCTTCTGACTAATGAATAATTCAAAAAATTGGCAGTATTACACTTCACATCCTTGTGATATGATGGCAGTTCTTCCAACGAGTCCTCAAATGTAAGCTCAAGAGGGTCATAAAACTACATGTTTATCGTTACTGGAATACAACAACATCTTCCAAGATACTGCAGCACCCTTATGTCATTACTGGAGCAAGCAGAGAGGACAAGTTTGCAGCTAAACAAAATGCTAACTATTAAACTAAAGTTACAAAGAAGAGGAGCGGGGGCAAGTGCCTTTTTTTTAATTTCTGTTTTCTTATGACGTCTGTTTAAATTTTCTTAAACTATTGTTCCAGGAGTGCAGTACAGACTAGGGGACAAACTAAACAAAACTTTCAGGATGGCTTTGCTCCTGCCTTGACATCATGCAAAGAATTCAGAATGTGTACCCCCAGAAGAATACTCTCACAAGCCTTACTGGGCACAAATTCAATTCCACTTTCTATAGGATCTTTGCTTTGCTTTAAAAAAAGTGTTGCGTCTGTCGCTACTTTGCTAACTAGTGCTCTTGTCGAACTCAAGATCCTATGTAATTCTCCCACCCTATCCTAGTCATAGCTTCAGAAATACTATGCCCTGCTTTTGATTCAAATTGTATTGGCTTCTCCAAGCTTGAGACAGACCTTTAACACTACTTTTGTGTAATGTGTTTGTATGGAATATTTGTCTTGGTTTTAAGGAAATACATTAAAAACCTTTCCCTGAGAGTATGAGATATTGCATTGTCCTTGAAATTGTGTGAGGTCCTTCAAAGCCATTTAATCTCAATTAAAGCAGAGCATACAAGATAAGGTGCTCTGAAGATGCATTAAAGCGTGTTACAGTGCCAAGCCTCTGTGCACTTTGACACATCCTAAAAGCACTGTGGCATTGGTTTAAAGGTACGGTTCAAAAATCTCCTTGCGACCCATTATCCATGGATCATTAGCATAATTCAGAACTATTACAGTGTACTGTGCCAATGTGTGCTAACAAGAACTGTTAATGTATGAAGTCTTGACATGATAGATTGTAATGCCTCTGGCTCTGTCATGTCAATGGAAGTTTATGCATTAAATAAAACACACCAGGGAATTAGATAGCTAAGAGAGAGGAAACGCACTATAAAGCCTTTTAATTCAAAATCACCATTTGTAATCTGTGCTGGAACTGAAAAGTACAACCAAAAGTTTGACCTCAGATGGGCGGTCAGAAATTTATTTGAAATGAGTGTAGTGTTGTTCTCAGTACAGTCCTTCCACCACAGGACGGCATCCTTCATATCATTCCTACTGGGATGCTAAGGGGTGTTGGCAAAATGAAGCCCAGGCTACCCTCACAGCTGAGTGAGCACAAGACATTTCAGGGTGACATAAGCAAGTTCATGCTGCCATTGATTTTGCTGCACTAATTCAGAGGATAAACAGAGGACTCAATTCTCCAGAGTTATCAATCTGGCACCTTTCAAGCACATTTAGATTGGCAAGGGCTTTTGTTTTCTGTTTTCTTTTTTTCCTTTCCTAATTACATGTTAAGTGCAGCAGTGTTAACAGATGTCACTAGAATATAATTTCCAAGGATTTCAAGAGCAAATAACGCTAGGAAAAAAATTGATTCACAAAGAAATGTTTAGCTATCATGATCATTGAGAATAAACTACATTATTTTCCTAAATGCCTGGTTCAAATACTGGTTTTAGAGTTATTTTGTCATAAGATTTTGCAAAAGATGCCAGCAGTGAAATACAGCGTTGAATGACAAGCACACAGAAAGAAGATGGTACAATACTGAGAATTAACCAGCCACAAAGATGAAAGGCATTGGGTCATGGTTTTTACAGTGGTCTAACCTCTGTAATATGGTACATATCACAAAATCCTACTGTGGCAGAAAATGCATTTTTATTTGTAACATACTAAAAAACTACCACGAGTACAATAATATCCTGGCTCTATTTCCTACCTGCTTTTTGGACTGAGAAAACCATGTTTGCATCTCTATCCTCCTTAATTTATTAATAGCGATTATTTATTTATTTATTTATTAGGCAGCTCATCTACTACATAAGTCTGTTGTTAATAAATTTACAGCTGGTTTGACTGGTAAACTTTTAAGAAAGCACTATGTAGGAACCTTAAGTAATTAATACAACAGCATGCCTAGAAAATAATGAACTCAGAAGCACAAATTTCCCACAGCTTCCAAAGAAGGTGGTGATAGCTGCAAAGATCAAGCCTCTCTGAAAGAAGAGCTATTTTAATACATCTGCCTACATATGGACATACAAACTAAAACTGATGCTCACAACCTTAATAACCTCAATCATAATAATAACTGAATAGTAGTTAAACTTCTTCCTGGAGTTCATCACCACTGTCTCTTTATTTTACACTAATATACGAGTAATTTCCAATACGTATCTAGTTTGGACATAGCAAAGCAGGTCACCAAGAGTGACCAACATCACTCAACTCTTCGTATTTCGTGTTTGTTTGACACTAGCCAGGTCTACCGCCACAAGTAACAATGATAAAAGTAGAATAATCAGTTAAAACTGATTTCTATTTAAGGTGGGAATATCCCTGACCCTTATGAGAAACTCTACTGTTCATCTTCTACTGGACTGCAGCGCCTGCAGCTGTATCGGCACATCGAGTTCAAACAAGTGTCTTCTGCACGTCCTGAGCTGGCTGTGAAGAAGGTCTAGCCTGGGAGCCATGCCGTCAGGCCACCCAACAGCCAGCTGAAACCTGACCCGAAAGAAACTAGCTTGTCTGGCCAGCTCAAAGCATGGTGAAACAGATGCCTATCTCTCTGCACTTATCATAGCTTTAAATTTTTTTTTTCATTCAATTTTGCCTGTAGACTTAGGGATGAGATTTGCTCATTTTGCTCATTCTGAGCATGGTCTCAGGGAGTTACTATCCCACTTGGGGAAACCCATTAGCACCCTTTCCGCTGACATTGGCCCACAGGCCCTGAAGTCTCCAACACCAAAGCAGAAACTGGCCAACACCCATTGCAGAGCAACTTCAACTGTGTCTAATGCTCCTTCTGCTCCATGCCACAGAAAAAGCAGTCACAGCAAAACACAGAAAAATGTTGCACTTTTACCCTTACACTACTGTATCCTCCTCGCGCAGACCATTGTTTAAAATGTGAACAGAATCTGGGGTTTATCTTACTAGTGACCTGTTTCAGGCACATATTCCCAATACGTCTGGAACTATTTCAATGATGAACTGTAGATGGAGTTATTAACCCATCAGAAGTATCTGGCAGAGGAAAAAGAAAAAAGGCCCTCAATCCATTCTCCTCTGAAACATTTCTAATCTTTGCAGTTGTTTGTTCATTTACTAAAAATAGTATATTCTAAAGCGTGGAATGGCAGAAGGCTGAAGTTATTGAGATAACATGTATCAATAAACCACCTAACAGATATGACAGATACCTGGTTTGGAAACGCCACGTGACTTCTTGTCCATATGCCATTATCTCCCCTCTGAACACCTCTTAACAAATTCTAGACCTGAAGAGAAAGAACAAAATCCATAAATGCAACAGGAAAAGAACAGGAGAGATCTCAAGATAAAACAAAGCAATAAACATTCACAACAAAACACTTTCTTGAAAACACAAATAGCCAAATTTGCTTGACTAAATTTTATTCTTGTAGAAGCTATAGCTCCTCACTGTATATGTATATATACACATATAATTATGTATTCCCCAGCCACGGGTTAACATCACAGCTCCCTCTCTCTGTGTTTCAGCCTTGTTTACACCTGAGCTTCACCTGGTTTTGAATTTGGGTAATAGTCAAACCCCTGTTCAGTAACATCCCCATCGCACTAATACAAACAAAACTAGCTTCACTTTCCAAGACATGCCCATTGACTACTGAAAATATTAGGGTGGCTTTCTCTTTCTTTTTAATAGAGGATCTTCTCTATTGTTACAATACTTGCACACTTCTAAGGAAGCAGAGCACCCAGTCAGCAGTAGGTTAAGAAAATCCCCTGGAACTGCATCATAAGCAAGTTTTATTCCTGTTCAGTGATTTATTTAAATGCAGTTATCTCTGAAGGATAAGAAACAAATCCTTAGAGTATTCACAGAAGCAGAGAGTTAGGGCACAAGGGGATTTTTCAGTTCAAGATCAAATTAACCGACTTTATTCTGAAGATGGTCAACTGGGATGGTCAGTCAAGCATTCGTCCAAGACTACAGAACATGAATTGCAGAGGAACTCCGCTGATCTGAAGGGTTTTTGAGTAATCTGAAACATCAGCTGTGGGAGCAAGTGAATTAGCAGAGACTACTTGAGCTGAAAACCAACAGACAGTCCTAAGCAGCAGCCTGGAGAGCTGTTTGCTTTTAAGATACTCCTCACCTCCTTCTCCCCTGTCCATTTTACAAGGGGTTTGGTATGCATTTGCTTATCACTCTCAGCAATATGAAGCTATCATAGTACAATCTGTATAAATAGGAAAGCTGGTCTCATCTCTTCTAGCCAGCTGCTCTCAGCAACTGAACGCCCAGGCAAACATGGAAGTGTCTTCTCACACCAGGAGATCCACAGGAGAACCTCTAGAGCAAAGAGGACACAGAAGCCAGGGAAGCACTGCTGATGTAGTGCTCTAAGCAGGAGACGTTGCTCTGTGTTTATAGGACCCTTGTACTCCACTACCAAGCACATTCGCCGCAGGGCCTGAAGGCAAGTTGGCTTAAGAGGTCCTCTTCCTTCAGCCAGACTGTCTCTGCTCCCTCCCTGTCTGCTTAGTGTCATAAACAAGGGCCAAGAGAAACAATTTGTTTGAGGTCACTATTACTTGTATGTTTCCCATGCTCACCTAGATCTTTCTTTATGTCTTCTGAACATGAAAGAACATGTTGATCACCTCAGTATGGCTTTCTTGTAAACACGTACATGCCCCTATTCATGCACACTTCCACTGTTACCCTCATGTCAAACCTTCAATTTACACCACAGCATTTTAGGAGGTGGACTAATTCTGAAAATTGCCAACACAGACATTCATTATAGTCAATTAGAGCAAAGTGGTCCTAGTAGTTTCCATGTAAGCCTACACAATAGTTAAATACGTGAGTTTTCTTATGCAGATAATGCCACAAGATAAATTGCACACAGAAAATTGTTCAGATTTACAGGCAGTATGAAGATCATGCCTTGTAGCTATCTTTAAAGTATGCAAAGTTACCATTTAGAAATAAAATGCTCTGAGAAATGTTTGTTATAATCCTTATGATACTGCAATTATTTGAACTGAAAAACTCCACACCTAGCAAGACAGTAATTTGATGGCTTGCTAAAAGAAACAAGCCATAATAATGTATTCATGTTAAGATCCCGCATTAAATGGAAGAACTACTTGAAAAGATGTATGTCTGATTCTCTGCTGCCCTAGGGCCACTTTAGACTACTCTGATAAAACAGCCTTAGATCATCAGGGCTGTTTATGCAGTGTAGCAGAAACGGGAGTTCTGGCTAATATTTATAAACCTGAGAATGTAGAGCTATTTTTTTAATGTATTGTATTAAAACCACTCTGGAAAGGCTAAAGGAGATTTAACAGAACCGCTGATGTGGTTATGCTGAGGACTTTTGCTGCATTGTGTAACCCATCCGTTTGGTGAGGCACACTAGAGGGCTCTCGACACCTGTACTCACGTCATCCCTCTCAGAGCGATTCTGTAGGAACTCTTATTTTTGGACCATAGTTTCTGTTTATGCTTTAGACAATTTACCTCATATAACCTGAATGATAGTGTATAACACCCACTTATTGAATTAATTGTTTAATAGACCAATTAACTTCAGCTATTTCTCTCTATAAGTGCTCAAATGAGATCATTCTCTTCCTCTACAGAATATGACACTATTGTAATGAAAAGCTAAAGGAGATTGGAGAAGCAATGGAGCATTAGCCTTTCGAGCATGATCCAAGAATTATTGCAGGCAGTGGGACTTTTCATGTTGACTCCAGCTGCATCAGGATTTCCAAAAAGCCATTTTGCTACAACAGAGATGTTCATTAAGCTGTATCATTTTAACAGATTCATGTATCACTCCACCCACTAACACAGAGTTTACCTTTTAGGTTGTGTATGTGTTAACTAGTCTGTCTTACATTTTGTATTTCCAGAACACTCAACTACTTGGTTTATTAAGCATTTTCCACACTACTTACATATTAAGAAAACCTGACCTGCACACTCATTTAGCACTCACTCAACAGTTTTTAGAGCTGAACGTCCAAGGAAATGCTGCCGCAGACATACTCAGGGTAGCATCTGCTCAGTGAGGCACATAAATTCCTTACCATGTAATTCAGTGTCTTTGGCTGACTCCTGCCAGAGAGCCTGCAGAGAGATCCACCTCAGGACCATCACCAGCTCTGCAGTAATCTGTGACAACGAAGGCAGTTACAGCTTCCAGCCTTTTATGCCACTCCTCCACTGGAATTCATTGCCTCCTGGCAGCAATAAGGGGACCCAGAGTGTGCTTCCTCAGGCACTGAGGATTGCACATGGACTGTTCATGACAGCACAGCAAAGGGCTCTCACCTTAGCTCTTAGAAGCTTTCATTTCTCCCTCCTTTCTTCTCCCCTTATAGCCTTTATTACCAGTTGTTGCAAAGAAGCAGAGAAATTCTTGGGATTAAATGTCAAAAAAACTTTAGATCTGACTTAAGATCCATTGTCATCGGCATACAACTTGGCTGTATTAAGTGGATCAGTGAGCACATGCCTTGTATTTGTTAAAGTCCCTCATAGTTCAGAGTCCTGCAGTCATCTAGCTTATTTTTCCTCACAGTAACTAAACAAGCCTTTTCTTCTGGTGTGTGGAAGTGCTATTATCTCCATTTCCATTTGGGAAACCAAGTTAGAGCGAGACTTAGTAGTCTGATAGAAGTCCACTCACAACATTTAGGGCGGACCAGAGGCAAAGTCAGGTATGGAAAAGACAACGAAAGGCTTGGATACTCAAGTGTCTCACCAAGCAATGAGGCGTCCAGTCTTCTTCCTACATGGCAGCAAGTTCTTACCAAACAAAATGAAAGCACTTTTTCAGTTACATTACAGAGTTCAGTATCACTAAACATTACAGAGAATAAAAACGTAAATGGGTTCAAAGAAGGAATTAGAAAAGCTGATTCCCATGGAAGACAGATCTGTTTGTCTAAATAACAGACTTTTTTTTGTACTGAACTAAACACATAAGTGCACGTGCAACAGCAGCAAGTCCAGCCCATCAGATGAGGGGGAAGTTCACTGTTACATACATATCCCTTAAACACTACCCTCATCTTCCACCCTACTCACTCTGGAGACAGGATATTTTGTGTTTAAGTTACCACTCCAGGTGAGAGGAGAGAGAGGAAAGCTCTATTTCATGAGGGATATCTAGTAAGCAAGTGCAGTTATGGTTATATAATGCAAATAGGATTTGCAGGGAAGGAAGATTTATTTTTATGTTTCTCCTCTAAGGTTCAGAGACTTTGGTCCTATAAAAAGTATCATGTCTTATTTCAGACCGGATGGTTCAGGATATGCCATGGAACTGGCAAACAATAATGGTGCAGTTTGCATCATGGACTGTTCACGACAGCAGAGAGCATCTGTTGTAGGTTTAGTGGGCTGCCCTGACCGTAAAGCATGACACCAGAAAACTAAGATTTTTCAAGTCAATCCAGGTGGTTTTCCCCTTCCACTGACAGGAAATTGGGCCTTTCTGACCTGATCCATAGGCCTAATACATACTGCACTGCAAGGTATGAAAATCAATACATCAGCAGAGGAGAGACATATCAAAAGGAGCCTTTCTACCTTTTTCAACCCAAGCACAGCAGAATGGTTTTAAGGGCAATTTTGAAACTAAGGGCACTGCAATGTTTTTTCTGTTTTGCAAAGCAAATGCCAGTTCTCCAAGTGTAATGCCAACTGATGGCAGCTCAAGGCTATATCCACTTTTATTGCACGAGCGTACCAGAAACTAGTAGTGCTGGGAGGTTGCTGTGGAAAATGAGGGGATCTAAACAATTACTTGTTTACATAAATATTCTAAATATGCCTTTAGTAAAGCACTGTGGTTATAGAACTAATTACCCTTCTCGTCTCCTTACTGACTTCTGTGGCTGCACTTACTCCTTTTTAGGGCAGATTTCCCATTTTTTTCATATGGATCTGTATATGCCCTGGTTTTTATTTATTAGCACGTGAGGGTCAAACCCGATATGTGTTTTTCTCTCCTCAGGATCCTGTTACAAATACTGTATTTATTAAGCAAGTATATTATTAGCAAATGTAGCAAAAATTAAAAGAAAATTAAAATAAACCCAAACACAAGCAGTCTATTTAGATGCTTATTCTTATTTAATGATCCATTTCAGTGCATGTCTAGGCAGATACACTGCCTTGCAGTTACAGAAGACTGGACTCAACTCACACCCTTCCACTTTCTTAGGTCACGGAGCTCATTGTCTACCAGAGACTGCTTTACCCAGTGAATGTCTCCCCCAGCTCAGCTTTGCCTTTCAAGGAAGCTAGATTTCTTAAAAAAAACCCAATGTATCTTTTCATTTTTCCTCTCATTTTCATACCGCTCAGTCACCCTTGTTACACAGTCTTTACCTGCTTTTTTTCCAGCATTGATTTTTGAAAGCTGGCAAAACTCTAGCCAACTAGAAATAGCAGGAGGAAATGCTTCTCCAGTTCAGTTCAAAACTATAAGCTGTGTGGAGCTTTTTCCTCAAAATGAGAAAATTCTCCTGAATCAATGTAAACACTTTGTTCATTTCAAAACACTAATGTTTCAGGTTTTATTTTTTAGGATTCTTGTTTTTCTCACAAGCTTCTAAATTACATTTAAGTAAATTTACCTGTAAGCAAATTCAAATGATTGTTTTCTGAAATGTAAGAAATAAAAACTTAAGGTTTTTAGGCAAAGAATCTTCTGCATCTGAAAGAAATCTGTAACTCATGTTTATTAATTAACTTGCAGCTGCTCTTTTAGCAAATTACTATTGCTTGTTCATAGTTCAATTCCCACTTAGGCAGATGGACCATCCATGAGGATGTCCACGTGATGGTCTTGCCATTATTTGCCATCTTAATGGCTTAACTGCTCTTGTGCTTGCAAAAAGATATGTAGAAAGTATCTATCTGTGTGATAACACACCTATGATACTGAACAAACTCTATTTTGGAATAGCATTGTGAGAACTCCACCATGACCATATTACTCCTGAATAAATAGACAGACTAACACTATTAGAAGCCTGTATTTTGCTGCTTTTACTCTGTGTAACTTGGCTTTAAATGTGATATAGTTTGTCTCTGAATATTTTGATTTAGACTCTTAACTGATACATATTGTTACCATCACCAAATCTTTCAGATACATGAAGGAAACAACATTGAAAAGAGAGGGAATTTTAGATAAAGCTAGTGAGATAATCTTTTGCTCCCAAACAGATGTTGCACAATCTTTAAAACACATGCAGCTCAAGATGTCAGTTCCTAAGGTCTTAATTCTTACAGATAAGAAAATTAACACAACCTCACCAAACAAAAGTTAAATCAGCCTGCTGGATTCCTGGATTTTAAAGTAAAGACAGCTATGACTATCCAGTTTGATTTGCATTGCACAGGCCAAAGAATTTCATCCAATAAATCCTGCTATAAAATGAATTATTGCTTCCTTCCCTGTAAGCAGTCCTTAGATCCAGTAAGTTGTGGCTGAATTATAGCGTACCTTTCAGGAGAGCATCCAGCTTCCTTCCATCCTATAATGCTTACAAGGCTAGGCACAAAGCCCAATAAGCCATCTTCTTTTCCATTTCATACTGCTAGACCTTAATGCAGCCATGATGTGAATGTAAACTTAGGTTGTTGTGACATACTGCTCCCATATTCCACCGCCCCTACCCTGGGCCAGAATTCTACCTTTAGTCAATGAGATAAGTATTTCTTCAGAAGTGATGACTGGGGTACTGGGAAGAAATTAGTCAGCAAGAGGATCATTATCTACAAAAGGAGTACTTCCCATTTCCATCTTTTCCCAATTAGTTTTGCAAATGGTGGAATTTGAAAAGTGAAGCAGAGATTAGAAGGAGAAGTGAAAAAGACAAAATAACAAAGGGCAAGAACATGAAAATATGTCAGATTTCTCTTGTACCACCCACTGGAAATTTTTGAAAATAATACTCTGAACTTTAGGAATGTTACCTACAGTCTCCCTATATTGGGACATACTACACCAAGTATAACTCACTGACAGCAGTGAGTTACACACTTCTGGAGGCTCTGAATCTTCTTTGCCTGCCTCTGTATATTTGCAAACATACTGCAATATATAGAGAGCAGGTATATTCCTTATCTAGATACCAGTTTTGTGGGGTGAAGTTGAACATTACACATAATTATGTCTAGATGAATGTAGACTGAAAATGATCCTATTTATTCTACTAGTAGGCATCTGAAGTCATCCTGCAGTTTAATTTGTCTTTCTATTACATCATTGCAAAATAAAATATGTTTAATAAGCAGAATTCAAACAACTTCAGGATGGAGGAGAGATTTTTGTTGTTGTAGGTGTTTGCCATTGGTAACATAAGCAAATAAAAGAAGTCCCAGCTGCAACCCATTCTCCTGCCTGATTCAAGATTTTAATGTGAAAATGGCTATTTTTAGGCTAGAGCTCATTTGAGGTTGTTCTCTGTCCCCAGCATGTAGCTGATTGCTGATAACCCGTTCAGGGGAGTGGGGATGAACTCGCGCAATCTGCAAACATTACGAATCAGATTGACTGAAAAGCAGAGCAGAGCTGCAGAGACCTTTCTGAGATTTGAGTCTGATCTCTGATACTCTGCCTTCTCTTAGAGATCCACTCTTTAGTTGTAAGAGACGCTTCTTTCACATTTTAAATAGCTAGCAGAAAATAAAAAGGAAAATGCCCTAAAATGCTTTTGCCAGACTAGTCAATGCATTTAAGATTAAGTGAACACTTCTATACATCTGTGACCTTTAAAATCTGTTAGGAAGGTGAGATGTTAGGATTTAGTCTCAGCCAGGTGATTGATGTTTTTTTCCAACTGTAAAGCAAAGCTATATTCTGTAGTCTAAAGCCTATTTATAATCCTCTTTAACAGCACTTGGTATAAAGATACAACTCATTTCTTTGTGAAAATAGCCTGGCTCTGCAATAGTATGATATATTTAAGGAAAACAAAGTAAGGACCTCGAGCTTGCCTCCAAGATATATATTAAAGAACTGTCAATAATTGGCCTGTGTTTGCAGGAATTTTGTTAATGTGACAGCCTGGTAGCATTCCTGTAAGATAAGAGCCAGTAAGAGTGTTTCACTCATCCATCAGCAATGACAATAAACAGGAACAGAAGGAGCTTTGCAGGTGGGGCATTTGTTTCTCGAGCTGCTCCCAAGGATACGTCACTTTATACCACTTGCAAGTAAGTGCCGGTGCCCAAAAAGCAGTCTGAGGGTCAATTGCCTATTGACAGTAATGCTTAATGGAGCCCCTTCCACTCTGCTTAACCTGCTGTGCTCCACTGCTCCATTCTTCATGTGCTCAAGGAAAGGTACACATCCAGACATAAATGTGCACGCCATCTGATGAGGTTTTACCATACAGCTTTTTTTTTTTTTTCCAGTCTGTAGAAAAGTAAATGGAAAGAGGGAGAGAAGGTCTCTCGCATTCATTGAAGTACAGAAATCACCCAAATTCAACAGCTTGGCACCACTGTATCAAGTGGAAGTCAGAGCCTGATTGGCCTGTAGATCTAACTTCCCATCACACTGATCCTGCTCTCTGTTTTTTCTTACCTCTCATCTGACAGTGGATTGCAAATCTCACAGTAAACCATTAATAAGACCAGGCCATGTCCTTACATGGCATGTTTTATAACAGTCATCAGACATTTACTCTGTTTCTGGGAGGCCAGACTGATGTATTTTTTTTTTATTCTTCATTGTGTGTTTTTCAATACGGAAGGCTGCAAATAACACATTGGAAAATGCAGCAAAAATGACAAGCAAAATCTATTTGCTTTACTTAAAGGGATCTACCTTAATGTCTGTCCTGATCCACTTTAATCTACTGACATATAGAGACAACTCTCTACAGGTTGGATAAACATTAAGGGCACATTATGCACTCAGGTTTCAATCCTACCACCACTGAAATTACTTGATTTCAGTCTCAAAGCTGCAGCAAAAATTCACAAGGAAATGCATCCCTGGTGCTTCAGTGCAATTTCTTTTTGAGATTTCCAGTGAAGAAAGAGGTGGGAACACCGCCTGAGTTACTGCAGGCTGATCCCCCTGTGCCCTCAGTCCCTCCCTGCCAGTCAATGCAGACGGATGCCTTCCTGGCTGCTATCCTCTTTCACTATCCTTTTGTTTTACAAGGTGAAGCCTGCCTCAGTGCTGGCATTCAGACTGATGGGCCTGTCTGCTCCCTCCTGAGCAGAAACATTTACCCTTGATCTTTACCACAGGGAAAAGTTCCTTGCACTCTGCAGACACCAGTTTCTATCACTATTTGCATGCCTTTTTTTTTTTCACATTCAGCAATTAGAGGAGTTAGTAGTGAGATTTTGCTCAGGGGATTTTAACATGAAAGGGATGCTATTGAATTTAACAGTGTCACCTTCCTTTTGCAACATAAAAACATGTTTGCACAATGACAAAGTAAAGTATTGCCTTTGAGCACAGACAAGAAGCTTTCTAGACTATGGATGTCCCAAGAACTAGGTGCAAATGAACTCAACAAATTTAAAAACACAGAAAGGTTTAGGCTCTGAAATGAAGTCTCAGTTGAGCACCTACCTATCTCAATACCACTGAGATTTAAGTACAGCGCATACTCTCCAAAAAATCTCAACCAAATATACATTTGAAAAGGGTCAAAAGACAAGTAAACTTAAGGGCAAGGTGACCAAGCCTAGGGTTTTATGTGGGCGAGGAGAAGGAAATACTAACCAATCTCTCAAAAGAAATACTGAATCAAGACAGTGGAAGGAAGGTCTCATATTATTCTGTGCAGTCAGTTTGGAATTTCCCAGCTGCTCTCAAATCATTGCCGGAAGATCACAGTGTATATTATTTCTTTTATCTCAACCTGATACAGGATCATTTGCTGTTATATCTCGATATGAAAATGTTAACTGTTAGTGCTGCACCTCTTAGGGAAAGAAGTAGAAAAAAGCTCAAGAAGCAGGTAAACATCCCTGCTACTAAATCTTTCTCTGCATGTCCAGTGTTTCTATTTTGGTTCTTTGCTGAAAGGAAGTACAGGACCATACCTAAGAAACATGACTGTCAGCATTCATTAAGACCAACGCTTAATCTCAGTTGACAACATCAATGTCAGAATCGTAGCTGTGAGCTGGCAGCATTTCAACAGAGGATTCTTCTGAGCTCTTACACACTACTTCAATAAATAATCCTACCGGGAAATATGGAGAAGAGCATTTAAAATGATTTTAGCTGGCACGTCACTACAAGGTTGAACCATCATGTAGTGATGTGCCCACTGCCTAATTCCACTGTGAAATGTTGAAATACAGCTTTTAGCTCCACAGAAGCATGTAGGCCTCTATTTACATGCAAATTAATGCTATTCATGTGTGAACTACAGCAGGTACTGACTCTGCCAGATGGAATAATTTGGGGACGGGCCCATTCTCTTTTGCTGAGGGCTGCATGTATTCACACATGCTGCAGATAATTGTTGGAATTTCTATGTCACCAGAAGTCCCAATTAAATAACTATTTAAATAATTTACTTTTTTTCCAAGTGAAACATGGTCATGCATGCAGTTGCAAAGACTAAAAATGATGATAATCACACTTACACTACCATGATTAGAAATAAGGCCACTAGCAACAAGGGAGAAGCAGGTGGTTCAGAGCAGAATATCCGGAAACCTCCACATGTCACTGCCCACTGATCTTGGACACGCCATTTCATTTCATCTCTTTTTTTTTTTTTCCCTCTGGTTTTATCTATGCACCGTTCACAGACAGTTTAATACTTTATTCAGTTTCCTGATCTGAAGTAGGCAAAAATCTCTCCAAACATGACTGTAACAGACATTTACATGCATTTTGTTGCATTAGCCCCCACTTGACCTTCAGCAGCAGTGAGGGTCATTTGATTTTAATCAATGGCAGCTCCTTTCCACAGAATTAGGATGATACTGCAAAGCAGTAGGTGGCTAAACTGACTGATGAAAACAGGCCTAGTTTGGCTGATAGCGCTTTATTTGAAGCACTGATATGCTTAATATTTGTTCCATTATCATCAGCAGAGAAATCAAGCTACCAGTGTGTGAATCTCCTCAACATGTGGCGGCCAACCTTACACACGGCAGCAACAAACACAAGACCTGAGAGAAAACAAATGACAGAATCAGCTGATCTATTTACCATTAGAAGCTACAACAGGTTCTTTAGGGATGATTTTCATTCTCTTGAAGCTGGAGATGCAGAGACAGATTTTGACAGTTGCACAAAGGAAAGGATTTAATTAAACTGAAGAAAATGAGATAAACTTTGCATGACAAAAGAAAGGAAAATATGCCTATCTTTCAGAAATAGGTTGGGGCTAGATGTGAGAGGCTCTTTTCACCTCCCACTCTCCTTGAACCCTCTTTCTATAGCGGGTACAAGTCATACAGTAGGGGAGCAGCCTGGCTGCTGCCGTCCCGCAGGGTTTGCGCTCAGTCTGCGTCGCAAGGCGGTATCACAGGTGCAGGTCTCTGACAGGGCCGGTCTTCATAGGCTCGGCTGGGCACAGCCTTGCTAACGGCTCTGACCGGCCCTCCAGCAGACACCTTCTGGATTTTGCCCAGACCAACCTGCTTCTGCAATGGACATCAGAAGTGTTACTACAGGAAGCAGTGAGAAAGGAGTTATGGCAAGCAAATTAACTGTGCATTCAAAAATCCGTAAGTGGAAATGACCGAAAAGACTACAAAGAAACAAAATTAAAAACCCACACCAGAAAATGCAGCTAAATAGGCAGCCATTAGGAAGGTCAGCAGAGCTCTTTCCTCTTCCAGTTTCTCCGATTCCAGAGCCATTTGATGAGCATCTGGCTTTGCCGCTCTGACCTCCTGGAACATTCCCAAATGCCCTTACATTTCAAGGTCTCTAGGGCTAGAGGATGGTTTGCTTCACCTGTAAATGTTGGCTAGCACTGCAAAACATAGACTTACTATGAAATCACTACAGTGGAAAATACAGCATCACCTTCCAACCATGGAAAAAAAATTCCTTTACTGTAATCCCTAATTCGCAGTCAAAAATATTTCTCCTTAAACAGGGTTTCTAGAAGGCCATTTTAAAAAGAGATCAGATAATCATAGATTCCTGCAGAAGAGAAAAGAAAAACCTGAGGTGTGATCATCATGGGTAAAGTAGCACACATTCAGAAACTAATGCCTGAATATTTTTTTTTCTTTAACAGAGATGAAAAACCACCAGGAGATAGTCCATTTTGGACTTTTTAATTTCCCTATGTGCTTAATTCTAGGACACTAGCTTTGTTTTGGTTTTTTTTGGCTTTGTCAGTTCTATGGGATAACATAATTAGGTCAGACAGTAGAATAAAGGGCACTACCATGAAACTGATATCCGTATTTGTGAATGTTTGTCTCCTCAGCTGTTTTGCATGTGTTTGTGACTAGAAAGACTTGATTTGCTTGCCTAGCTCACCAGGAGCTCATCGGCTTACACTGACAGACCTGCCTGATATGTGATACACTGAAAAAAAGCCCTAGCAGAGGAAAAACAATGAAAAGTTCTTCTGTGCTGTACACTTCCACGGGCACTAAAAACTGCTCTCCTAGATTAGACGAAAAGATCACCTGGTTTTGTCCTTGGTCTCTGAGAGTGACCAAGGAGGGAGTACAAGAAACGGTGAATGCACGGAGAAATGCTTTCTCTGCTGTGCTCAATAATTCAGTCTCTGTGACAAAAGATTTGAACACAGACTTGCTTTTACTAGCAATTAATAAGCTTGACCTTAAACACTTTAATCACATTTTCAATTTATGTTTGATTTTATTTTCTAAAAATCCTGTAGCAATGAGTACCACAAGTTAATTCCACAATTTGTGAAAAAGAACTTTCTCTTCTTTCTGTTAAATATACTCATCAATAAGATTGCTGGTTACGTTTTTGTACATCCATCTTGAAAAGCAGTAAAGTAACAATTTGTCATGCTTTTCCCTTATATTGTTTATGATTTTGTCCACTTCCACCACATGCATTCCCTTTCACCTATTTTCTAAGCCAAAGACTTCTAATCTGTGTGAGATTTCCTCCTATTTTGAGCATTCTTGATGATTTTCTCCTGTTTTAATATTCTCCCTGAGCATTACTTTGGACTTCCCAGTGCTAAATTTTGTCTGCTATTTCATTAGTTCTGTGAGGTTAAGGACTAAACTTTTCAGTTTGACTATCCTGATAATTTTCTTTTTGTCACTACACAGGAACCTCCTCTCCAGGATCTCTGATAATGTGTTGATTAGTACAAATCCCAGCTCAAAGCCTTGGAGTACTTCCCTTCAATGGAAAAGCACTCTCTGTATTCTTACTTTATTTCTTATCTTTTAACCAGTTTTTAACACCTTTAAGACCTCTCCTCTTATGCTTTGATAGCTTAGTTTCCAGGACAGCATCTCATGAGAAACCCTGTGAGAAGTACTGAATGGAAATCACCTGTATGAAGAGTTTTCTATCAAGAATTAGAATATTCATTCAGGATCAGCAATCTATGGAAAGGACAATTTGGTTTCGGGAGAAAGGGAAAAGGAAACGTGAATCATTTATAGGATGTTTTCTGACATTCTCTGTCAAAGAAGATGCTGCAGATGGCATTAAAACATTTAAGTAGCTTAGCTGATGTTTTAGTAAGATCTGGTGAATAATGAAATTGATAATTTTCTCCAAATTCTATATAATTCCACTTCTACTTCTTTGCTTTTTAAATTGAAAACTAAAAGAGGGATGATCTAAAAATGAATAGAACAAGATGAATCTGCCTTCAAACACATTTGGGTGAGGCCGAAGAAATGTGACCTCACAAGAGCCAACATTCAGTGCTGGAACCCCTTAGCAGCTCCTGTCAATCCTGATTCAGAACATAAGGCCTGCTCAAGGTACAAGCAAGACAGACCAAAAGAAGTGGCAGACTCTCTCCTTTGCTGGTCTCTACTCCACTCTAACAGCAGATCAGCCTGAACTGCTCTGGCAGACGCTGCGCTGCCATCAAGCATGTGTAGGACGTACAGTTTTGGGCAGAGGCCACATTCCCTGGCAGCTCTGGCAGTCACCTCTTGCAGATCCATTCTGGCAGCAACAACCACAAGAAGTTCTGCTCTAGTAGTCTTCCCAGCTTGGCACCTTTCCTTCCCAAAAGCCTAGGAAGCAATTCAAATAGAGAGTGCTCTGATGTAAGTCTGCTTCCTTTAAAGCCCAGGAAGAAGAGAGTAGAGAAATACAAAAACATTAAAGTAGGTGGGAAGTGAAGACCCCTCTTCAACTACTCTCCTCCAGTCAGAGTCATTCTGAAGACCTCTCTCCTCCAACCTCTCTCTGACATAACCCCACTAAGCCTCACTGCTGACATTCTCAGTTCTTTTCCCACTTACTTGCCATAAGCACAGGGATCGCTGGCAGTTCTCCTCCACCAGCAGAACCCACCCACTCTGCCATCCTTCTGAAACTGTTTCCCACTCTGCTAAGAAGCTGTAGAAAAGCAAGGACTCAATGGAAATTTATACTGCTGACATTAAGGAGGTCTTTGCCTGCTTGAAATGTAAGTTATCGTAGTAATTTGGTGAGCTAAGCAGTCATCAGAGAATCTGTATAAGCAGGCTTTCATATTCTACTTCCTTCTGGTCACGGCACACAGAAAAATAATATACCAAGGAAATGACCTCATAAAGATGTAACATAAGAATTAGTAATGTCGAAAATAAATCAAATTCTTTGATTATTTTCCTATAATTTCATTAAAAGAAACATTTTTCATCTTGAAAAATCCAAGTTAGCTTCTATTTTAGGATCTTGCTTTACTTCTTGATGAATAATCACATGGAGATAAAATTCAGATTCCTGTGTACTAGGCATTTAAGGATAAGAAAATATCAGAGGTATATTGCTAATTCCCTAAGCCATACGTTGCGAACATCAGCATTAAGATTACACTTAGGAGACATCTGCAAATACTAAGAACGGTAATAGTCATTGAATAAATTTAACACTTCCCTGTACTTCAAATAGAACAAAGTATTCATTCTTTTTGCAGATGCCAAGTCCACTCTGTTTATGTCCAATTTCATACAGGAAGTCAGCAGAGAAGCTCCCTACAAGGATATATGGAGGTAAACAACAATTTTAGAATAAAAGCTAAAACCAGAAAATTTAAAAGGCAAAAAAAAACCCCTAAAAATAATCCAGAAACAGTTAATGTAAGAAAATAACTGCTCCTTAACAAAATGGAGAAGGATAATCTCAGAATAATTTACCAGAACACTGTTGAAATTTTTCTTAAGTGTTTTGTGTTGGCTGGGAGCCATTTACTCCTGCGCTGCAATCGAAGAGAACATTTGCCGCCTTGGTTTTCGACTCTAATATCTCATAGCACAAGCAGAGCTTTTGTTATGCATCAGCAGCTGCCAATATTTTAATGAAAGGCTCCAACGAAAATGGTTGTCCTTTGCTTTTGATTTATTTTAGCTGGCAGCTCTTCAGAGTTTCACTCCCCAGTTTAAACCCAGTCTGCTGTAGCTTCTTCATACAGCTCTTCAGCATCTCCCAGTATTCTCCCATTACAAAATGACAGACCACATGGTCAGAACCTCTCAACAAACTTTCTGGTTTCATTTAGTCTGCAAGACTCTTGCTTTCAGCAAACAAATTCCCAATTCTACCCTCATCTCATATTAAACTGGAAGGAGATATATTCCTGCTGAATCTAGGCATTTCCCACAGTCTCTGCTTCTGTCTTTTCATCCTATTGTTTGCATTTGTTTCTCAACAAGTAAGGCCTTTCTTTGCCTATTAGTTTATTTAAGGTTTTAATTGTAGCGTAGTTTGGGGTTTTTTTTTAGATTTTTGTATGAGTGTGTAGTTCACTAACATTCCATCTTGGATGCTGTGATAAGCACAGGTAAAACGACAAGCACAAAAAGTCAGCCTGTACTTAAGACATGTCAATCTGCAGAAGGTAAATACATGTCTACATGCTCTCTTGAACTTTGACACAAATCTTTGTGGGCTTTTTGCACTGGACTCTGCTGATGTCTCTGTTTTACACTATTGGTAACAGCAGAATTTGATCAGCTTCCTTTTCTGGTGTGATATTCCTTGAAACTTTGTCAGGAAGTCAGTTGCCAACAGGGAAAAAAGCAACTTTGAAAGATAATAAATGTCAGTTAATTTGTACAACAAGAATAAAAACTGAGGCTGATTACAAAACAGTTTAGATAAAACGGGAAACACTATGAACCATATTCCTACCCATGACACAGAATTTAAAAGCACAGAATTAGCCCAGATTAAGAAGGGTCTTGGAGAGATTATATTATTTTACCCATTCCTACCAGTTTTCACATTTTATCTTGCAGTGATGGTTCTGTGGAGATATAACACCGCTTGGCGTACTAAATAGTGTCACTGTCTTCTGATTCTGTCGAGTTTTAATGCCGACTAGCACAAGGAAATGTTAACCTCTCCTGTTCTCACTCCTCCAGTGTGATTTCTAATGCACCTGACACAATCACTTGCAAGTCCTTATTTCTCTGTAATTACATTAACATGATGATGTGCCTTCATCTGGGGCTTCATCAGGATTTCATCTTGTAAAGAAAAAAAAAAAGTCGATCATTGAAGTACCTTTTTTTTCTTACGAAACCATCTTCAAAGCCTTAACCTCAATGTTTCCAGAGATCTGTCAGCTTAGAAGCAACACCTGACACCGACAAATTATTGCTATTATCACATCCAGGGCAATCACTCCTCCCTCCCCTGCCATCCCAAGGTTTTCAGAAAACAAAAAGTAGGGTTTCTTTCAACTTTGAAAGTTGTTAGCCATGAGTGTGACTGAGATTTACTGCATTACTCTACTGTAGTGTCCCAGGAAGACTTGGCAGAGATTGATTCCAGCCACATTGAGGATGACACATATCAAACTCCTTCACAGATGCTTAGTCACCCATCAGATTATATAACGTTGACCCTGGAATTGCTGAGAACTAAAAGGAGTAAAAAGAGAGCTGGATGTGTTTTATCTGGGATGCCAGGTCATTAAGACTATTCTGGTAAGATGCAACAGAATGGTATGATGCAGACTTTCTACTTCAGGCTATGAACTTGTCATCTTCCAAGTGAAGTGAAGCCAGTCTGCTTAACTGCCTGAGCGATAAATAGAACCTCCTTCCTAGCACATCATAAAAGCAATGGACAACTTCTACTGAACTTCTCCTTCTTGGTTCTCTCTTCTAAAAGTGCCCTGAGTTCTGCTGCAGTGCTTATTTAAGAGTGCTCACTGTTGATGCTTCTAATTAGCTATGGTAATTGTGCTATCTTTTACACCATGAATGAATGCCATTGTATGTTCACTAATACAAAGTCATAACTTCATGAAGTGGTGAAACGTAGCTTATTTTTTTGCAACCTGAAACAATGCTTAACATGGGAAAGAAGAAAAAATGTAGTTATTTCCTAAAGATTTTCCACCATATGTGATTAAGTAAACTGGAATGTGAGCAAATAAGGGACCTAGATCACTGCCGTAGAGCTAAGACATTCCTCTGATGACACAGTCTAATGCTAAATACATATTTGATTAGGTGTTCCATTTTAAGATGGTTTCTTCCTTATAGCAGAAACCTGATTATTGCATAGGGCACAGAATAGAGGAAATACAGCAAGCAGCCAGTTTTGACTCTGTTATTATACTCTGTTCAGGCTCTACTACTAAAAAAGTGTTCTATAGTTATTAAAAAAATGTATTGACTGTTTATTGAAAATCATGAAGACCAGATATTAAGCTGACTGACTTCTTTCTTTCTCTTGATATTCACAGAATTAAGCAGCTGGAGCAATCAGATCTCCTATACCTTGCAGGTCATTAATTTCAGTTATCTGTAGGTGCAGCCCCAAATCCTGGTCTAGACCAAGGCACCTGGATTCCCAACAGACAAATCCCTGTCAACCACAGGCAGACTGTGGAAAAGCTTAATGGTATGTCACAACATGCAAGGCAGGAGTCACACAGCAGTGTGAATACAACCGAATATGATCTGAAAAAAGTTGGCCCTTTTCCTATGGCAATAGACTAAAGCCACATGTTGAGGTAACTGTACGTCATGATCCTTACATCCTTCTCTGCTGTTTTTCAGTTGCCTCAACTTTGAAGTAATAGTAAGTTGCCTTTCTTGCCAGACAGTTAAAACTTCATTCCTGATCACTGTGTCATACCAGTCATCAGGTTTCTTTAGAGAAAACACACATTAAGGGTGGAAAGATGATCTTTGGTACTCCTGCATTCTGAGGAATACATTTTTCTTCTTACGAATGGCTTCATATTGACCTAAATAAAAACATGGGTTTATCTTTAGTGTCCTGGCACAGGCCATACACTCAGCTCCAGCCCTCTTTTTCCTAGGTCTTCAGGCTTCAAGTTGACAGAATTTGTGTCTTCAGTTACTGCGACAAAATAATGTTTACAAATACGGAAGATAATCGGGTCCCTTTAAAAATCAGGTTTATGGGAACTAATCTAAATGTGAGGTTAACTCACTTTTAAAGCTGCAGCTTAAACTGTCATTACAGTGAAAAATATAAAGGCCTTTAGAGAGAAAGGAACATTAAGAGGAAGGAACTGAAATATCAGGTTACAGACAGAATTGTTTCCTGCCCAGCAGACAAGTAGTAGAGCTCACCGCTTCATCTTCCATCCCACATGAACAAGTAGTTGATGACACAACAAACACAGCAAAAGTGAATCTCAATACTGCAAATGGTGTTATGCCAAAACACTACAAAAATCAGACTCTGAGGTTGTATAAGCTCTTTACAGACAGGCATCTTAAGACTGTATAATATTAAACAAGATCATTCAAAGCCTCTAAAAAACTTTAAAATTTCTCTTACTCTTTCACTGGCACGTTAATATGGCAATTCCCAATATTTGACTTGTGAAAGAGCCTGGAATCTAACAGTTTTAGCAGCAGCCTGTAGCTGGCTGTTCCTTATTGGTCCTCTGTGAACATTTTAAACACCCTTTGTAACATGATGAAAGCCATACCTATTTCAAGGCCAATTTGCACAGAGGGAGTAGTTAAAAGTTTTGATTATTGGGACTGCAGATGGTGGGGCTGATTCTGGGAGTAGCAGTCTATTCTCCCAGTCCCCAGCATCTGGAGACCACTGGCTACACTGGCACCCATTTTTTCTGAGCGAAGTCCTTTTCATCAGATAACAAATCTGTGAGTCACATTGTTCATTTCAGTAATTCAGCTCCGTGTCACATCAGCTTTGTCCCCATCTTTAAATATATTCATGCCATCTGTCTCACGGTCTCAACTGGTAAAACAATTGCATTGTAGGTTACATACAATCAATTCCCAGTTGTTCTGAACAGCTTGAGATGTCTCAGTGGCCTGTGGAAGAGTCTGATAAATGATTTTTTATAGGAAGATGATCAGTTTAGGATTCCCTTTACTGACATTTCAGATGCCAGGAAGTTCAGATTTTAGCTCGATATCTTTGCACTTTTTCCCCATATGGTTTTGGCGCCTCTTGCAAAGAAATGTGTTTCTCTCCATATGTCTCTTATCTTGAGTTTTCAGTGTCATCTTTAATTAGAAATTGAAAATCACTTGGTTTGATTTATATCAGTATTTGTCACTGCCGCTATTGTCTTTCAGACAATCATATTCAGATGTTAATGTCAAATTAAAATTATTCTTTATAGGGTCATAAATATGAAATATGCAATTAAAATGTTCCCATTAAGAAATAACAGAGAGAATGACAGACTCTTGCTCACACTGCTTCAGCAGCACACCCAGTCAGCACTGTCCTCGCGAGAGAGTGCTGGGAATCTCTTGTCACTCAGCCCTACCACAGCAAAACCCTAGATGAAATCTGTGGCTGCAGGTGTGACACCGTTCAAGTTCAGACACCAGGGGAGTTAAATTTGCTTTCAGCTCTTGTGATCATGATGAAATTGTCAAAGTGAATGATGACGCATCATCCACATGGAGACTGTAGGTGGTCCTCGCTGAACGCTGTATATCGGGAGCAATTGGGTCCCCTTACAGCCGTGGGAACAAAATTGGAGGGGGGGACGGGACACAAAGCAGTGGTCCCTGGCTGCTCCCTCCTGGATATGAAAGGTTAATTATATGCAGAGAGAAAAAGGAAAAACATGGAAAAGCACAGGTCTGAACAGGCAGGCAACTTGCTATGCAGAGTTGTAAGCAAAATCACTTTCACTCCAATTCTATTTCTGAAAGTACACTGCATTCCTAATTATTTTTTTGGACTTGAAAAACATCCAGCTTCCTTATGAGGTAACTTCATGCTCACCTGTGGGTTCCAGTGAAAATAGGTAGGTCCTTGCCTTGAAGCCTCTGGAAAGAGCTGGGTTTTGTCCTTTTCTTTCAATGAAAGGAGCCTGAACAAATGCGTAACTTCATTTTGGTAGGTCCTTTTTATCCTGAGTCTAAAACCAGCATCTCTCTTTCATAAGGAACCCTCTACAGTAACTTAGCTGACCCTTTTGTTCTGTTACACATGAGCACAGTAGTGTGAGGATCTCCAGCATTCACTCATTACCTTACCCAGAGGTGGTAATAGGGCCTCAGATAATCCATAAATAGCGCTGAGCTATGTGTGAAGAGCTGTACACAAAAGAAGCCTTTTACAATGAAGCATAAAACAAGGTATTTGATTTATCCTGCAAATCACAGGAACAAATGCTACATACTCCTGCACACTAGCTACTGACACGCTGTCTTCAAACTAGTTATTCAAGACAGGTATTTTCACATTCTCAGAGATCAGTTTTGTCATTATGAACGACTGCAGCTCCCTGTATCTTCAGAGCCTACGGTATATCCCTCTTCCCCGCAGTCCCCCACACATGGTGGTGGCAGGCAAAAGGGAAACTCAAGGTTCCTGGAGGAATATGGGAAAGAAAGACTTTCTTAGGACTGATGACATGGAGGACAGACTGGTCGTTCTCAAGGGAGCAGGTAAAATTCTCATTTCAGCTAACTTCTAGAATTTTCTTGAATGCAGAGAAGAGGTCACAAACTCAAGCAAAAACTGCCCTACTGATTTCTCTATCTGTGATTGACAGTGTCCAGAAAGATGATAAATATCTTCCAGAAATGGCCAGGCTTCTACTCTATGGGAATTCTATTTCTGTGTAAATTTTGATCCTTCAAATCAGTTTTAAAGTAGAATTTCTTCTGCTCTCAGCCATTCTATGAAGCCCTGTTTTTGTGACAAGGTGCTAGCTTTCTTGGAAATTGTTTTACCACCTGAGTTGCTCCAGTTCTGTGCAGGGTTACGGGGACATTGACCATAAATTAATGGTATTTGAAGCACTGCTTCTGGATACTGACCTGAGTCACATTTTTGGAAGGCACTCAGGTAGTTCTAGCCTCCATATTTCCTTCTCTCCTGCTAGGTAAACTTAGAATAAATCAGGGTATTTTACTGTGATACAAAAGAAACAACCCATTACATTGGGTTTCATGGGTCAGTGCTTTGAAGTCTGTACCAACATAAATCTGACGTAAAATGTATTTCCTAACTACATGAGGAGAACAGTAAGGAATGTGAAAGGAGCTCAGAGGATAAGTAGGCTAAAACATGGATAATTGAGATAGGTTTTCAGTAGACATTGCATTCAATGCATTCTGCATGAATAAAATGGGTATGTTCTTGAGCCAATGGCAGCACCACCTTGTCTGCACAGGGCAGAATGGGACCACACAGACTAGCACCGACAGCGTACTTGCAAATTTCTGCTTGAACAGGCTATGCAAACACAGCATCTTAGATCTGTCTTTTGGAGCACTATCTACCCTGTAACACAGCAACTGTGTAAGAGGGAGAGATGGTAAGAAGACTGAAGGACTACATTCAGAAATTTGTCTAGCAAGGCTTAAGAGAGGTCAGTGAAACCGTGGAGTCGTAAAGTTTATCGAGAAGCAAATTAAAATGCAAAATATGGGGGAGTCATACTTCAATGTCACTACAAGAAGTCTAGTGAATATCAATCTAAATTAATTTTGGCCTCTTTAATCAATCATCTCTTTATGAAATACAAATAAAGCCACATCAGTATGACATGTTATTAAGTAAGAAAAGAGATGTGCCCTAAACTTCTGGTGACAATTTACATAAATGTCATTTGAGGCAGCAAGGTTAGGCCTCGGGGAGAGCATTATCATATTCTAAAGATCATCAGCAACTTCACTGTACACAAACCATGAAACAAAGAAGATTGGTGCCCAGGAACTGGAGGGTGCTGGAGGACTGAGACAAAGGAAAGTTAATTTGGCATCTCTGTAAATCTTAGAGATGTTTTCATAACATAAAAGGAATGTAAACAAGTCATCAAAAGAAAATGGCCTGAAAGAATATTTAGTGCCATTTTTTTTGAAAATAAGAACTATGATCCTTAACTAATACAAAAAGAAAAAACCTATTTTAATAAAAGGCTTGTGTAACTAAGGTACATGGTTACTGTATTTATTGTATTATACTATTACTGTTACAGTAGTTGTATTACTGGAACTCTCAAGTGACCAGAAGAGAGTGGGACCCTGTTACACCACATATTAACTGTAAAGGAAAGTCACACTGGGGATTTTATATTCTAGCGTGGAGGAATGGAAGGAGACTGATTTCCCAGGGCTATACTGAACGTGGCTGGTTAAACCATGATTAAAACTCGGGAAATGCCATTCACAGCCAGTGTCCTAGTCAGTACACAACCCAGCTTTTGCACCCTATATGCCTCTGATAGACACCATGGGTATTCTTCACAAAAAGGTCATCAGATCACACTGAAATCTCAGTCGTAGCCAATTTCTCTCATCAGGTCTCTAAAGTGTGTTTTGCTTTCCTTCCCTCCAGCCTGCTTATCATTTATTCCCATTCTCCTATATAAAAAATGAACAAAGACACTTTCTAAATGCCATTTCACAGCTTTAGGGAGCTGTATTCAGGAGAGTAATGTGTGATCTAAGGCAAGCTGAGGAGCATTATTTTCCTATCACCACCCCACAGATGATGGGGAGTGACAGATTACATGTCAGTCACAGCACACTAGGCAAGGGGCCAGTCTGCCAGTAGTTCTGTCCTTTCTGGCTTGAGCCAAAGCATTGTTGAGAGTGAAAGAATGGTTTATAAATAGCTCACACTGAAGTCAGTCTATCATACAGGCTGCAGATCAGCTTGGTCTTTACTCAGACTGTTCAAGATGATGTCTGTGTGCTCATGTACATGCAGGTGTTGCACACACAACCTGTAAGGATCATGTCCCAGGGCTATTCCCTTCCTAGCTGTCGCCTTTCTTTGCAAGAAAAATAAAACCTCCTGAGAGCACGTTTAACTTCACTCCCTTCAATGCTTTCTAACTTCCCTCTTATTTGATAGATTCCACATTAATTTGTACTTTCTTAGAAAGACTTTAAAAAAAAAAAAAGTATCCATCCTTTCCCTGAAAAACTGACAATGAAAAAAGAACAATACCTTATTAGCAATCTTGTTAACAGACTTCCCACAGAAAGTGTAATAGGTATTCAGAAACAAAAGTGAGCAAAATCTTCTGCCAAAATTGAAACGAATCAGTCTAGAGGCATCACAAATGAGTCATTATTTTCTAACCCTTCCCTGAACATTCACACACAAAAGCTATATGGCTTTTCAAGACTTTCTGCTTCTATTATGAAATTCAATCTATCTGAAGCAAAGCATGAATGTCCTCAGTCTGCTGAGAAAAATTTTAGCAGTCCTAGAGGCAGAGTGGGCACATGACATTTTTATGCAGCAGCATTCTCTGTTCTAGATGACTCCTGAATTGCAGTGGCGTGATGGCTTTATACAAAGGGACTTGAAAAGGGACTGACTTCCTAATGCATACTCCACCTGTTTGTTTTTTTTAAATAACCTCTCTGAAATTAACTTTCTGCATTATCCATTAAACTTGTTCTTGGTGCTGTCAATAGGAGGGAAGATGAATAAGGCTATTTGTTTCAGAAGAGGAGTCCTAACCTACAATAAAATTTTATTGCCAAAAGGAGAAACAGAACAGATTGAAACAGAAGCTGTGCCCACAGAAGATTTTTTTTAATTATCATTAAATAGCATTTATCCTGTTTTAATCTTACGTGCATAATATCATTACTCCTGATATATTGACCAAGAATAAAACCCGACAAGTTGCTCAGTAGATGAAGGCTTAAGACGAAGACTAATGAATTGTACATATGTTTTGGACATACCTTAAATCCAGACAATAGGAGCTCACATAACAAAATCATACCATCTGAAATTTTCAGCCATGTCACTTCTGTCCATTCTGCATCATTCTAACATGTAAGAACAATGATTGCCTACATCACTAATTGTCAAAAAAGAGAATTACAGTACAGCACATCTATCATACTGCATACACTGCTTGTGCACTTGTTCCTTTAAGAGAGGGAGGCAGGGACAAAGAGGAAGAAGGATGGATAGATGGATAGATAGATAGATAGATAGATAGATAGATAGATAGATAGATAGATAGATAGACAGACAGATAGATAGATAGATAGATAGATAGATAGATAGATAGATAGATAGATAGATAAGATGCTTTGTCATCTATACTCATATAAACCACTGAAACAGACACTGCTTTTTGCACATGTAATTATGAATTTGCACCACAGCTGCTATTTAAAGGAGAGGTACACAAATTAGCTTCCTTATAGGATTAACTTACTCTTTAGAAAAATTCTGCACAATGAAAGGCTGTTCTACTATCTGACATACAGGCTTTTATAGCTGATTTTATAGCTATCTTAATACTGCAGTACTACCTGTATATTAAATATATTCTGAGTGGAAAATGTATTGGGCTCTCCTTCACTATTGCAGAATTCATGTTTCTGTGTTCATAGCATTTTCCATTAAATGCGGGTCTGGCTCTGAAAGTACTTCCTACCCAAAGTAATGCCTAGACACAAACAGGACAATTCTCCTCAGTTCACACTGCTTCCACTGTTTCCTGTTTTCCGACTGCGTCGGGTAACGCTCAACTCCTGGCAAGCACCAGAGAGATGGTGACAAGCAGTTCTTTGTGCAACAGCTGAAAATAGATCTGTCTTAAAAGCAAGCCTAAGTGTTACTCATTGATCATGTCTGCTATTGTCTACATACACAGAAGAAACTGATTGCAGAAGTCCTCCACTTTGGGGAAATGAGGACTGTGCTGCCAATCTAAGGCCAGACTGCACGTGGCCAAACAGTAAACTAAAGATGGAGGAATGGGAAGTGCTCTGCTCAAAGGTAGCAGGGTATTGTATGAGTTTTGTGGCTGATACTCTCCTAGGGGGCCTTCCAAGCAATAAAAGCCTAGGTAAGCTTTTACTTTTGATGAATCATCCTCAGCTAATGAAAACTCCCATAGTTCATCAACTTGAAAAGTGAGACACCAATTTACACAGATGAGTATATGGCCTGACAGTTACACTGAAGTCATTGATAGGAAAACCAGAAACTATGTTAACAAGGATAACTAAGTCCCAGAAATCTAGGCTTGAACCTAATCAGCAGCATTGTTTATATCATATGCAGTACTATTACAATAACCAGTTACAAATAAAACTATACTGCTCTTGTGGTCTTTACTGGTCTTGCCTATCCTGGCCAGAGGAGGCACTTAGGAAGTCTGGCCATGATCCTTCATTGTGAAGACTGAAAATCTAATGAAAATTCTACTATTTCCTTTTTTCCTTTCTTTTTTTTTTTTTTACTGGTAACTATATTATTGGTCCATCTCTGACGATAAGCCTGCTATTTCCTTGAATCTTGATGCAAGATGAATCCTACAGTTTGTTAAGTGCAACTACAATCAGCAGGCATTTCTTGCAATAAATCTAAAATAATTCTGGTTTACTCTGCTCCTTCATACATTTCAGTGCCAGAAGGTCAGGACCTGCCCTATTATCAGCTGCAAGTTGAAGAGGATGAACTTGGTTTCCAAAAGGAGAGTAAGAAATCAGTGAAGATGGGCATTTCCTAAAAATCACTGAGAGTCAGACATCTCAGCACTTCTGAAAACCCCACCGGGGGCCCAGCAACATCATTTGGAGGCTAAATACTTTTCAAAATTTTCCTTTAATGTTTTAGACTCCCTTAAACCTACAACATAAAGGATCATATTATCAAAGATTAAAACTAATACCTTCTGCCTTAGTGCCCTCTGAGTGAAACTATTTTTACAGGAAGCATAAAGAATGGAAAAGAAAAAAAAAAAAATCTGTACCACTTGTCTCTTCAGTGTATAGGAATAGCAACGCTAAGCTAATATAAATATTGCTTAGCCAGATCCTGTTTTGAAATTCCAGTGGTGCATACAGTTCTAAACCAGTATCTTTAATACTGAATTCCCTAAATAACTATTCACTGTAAAACACATTCAGTTCATAGAATTTTTCCTTTTATTTTCAGGGATTGAATCTGGAAGTCCTTATTTAGGTGAGATGCTGCAGAAATCCACCGGGCCTACCTGAGTTAAGAGCTCAGGAACTGGTCCTGCATATGCACATAAATTGCTTTGGGAACTGAAAGATTGTAATGTTAAAAAAAAAAAAAAAAAAAAAAAAAGTCCATAATGCATGCAGGCTTCTGACAGTTTTTGCAAACATCAAGGAATATGACACCTACCCTTAATATGTTTCTGCTCTGATTATGAATCCCCAACTGCACTGAGTCCATCTTTGCATATGCCAGATGAATCATCTTTCCAACCTGAGCTGTCTGGTATTTCTTTGAGTGGATGAAGAACTTGTTAAAAATGAAATACAGAGTAATGGGTACTTATAATTTAAATGAATCACTGCATGCAAAGTAATTTCTTTAAATTATCTGCCAGGTAAATCTTGAATCACTAGCATGACACATTTGAAATTTTAAAAATTTGAACATATAGTATTGAAATACTAGTACCATTAATTGACATTCAACAGAGTACAATTCATTGTTTAAGGGAAAAATCCCAAGATCCCTGCACAAGAAAAACTTCTCAAGTCAAGAGAATTTATACCTGCAGATGGAGAAGAGGTTACAAAAATCTCATTCTTCTACGTTAGACAGGCTAACCTAATGTTTACCTTTATCAAATTGCAAGGCAGAACATTCACACTTTCTGTGATGGAGGAAAATGTTATCTACCTCATTATCTAGAGACCTTCTACCAGGCAAGCTACCAAAGGCTAAAGAAGGTAAGATATGCAGTTGTCCAGAGAATCAAAATGTGATGTATATGTGCTGTTTGCAGAAGCTGTAAAAATGCACAGCATTTGCCTTACTTGGCTTCTTAGGAAGCTGGGTCAGTGCTGTGTGGTTCTGAAAACACCTCATTCCAAATGTAGTCTGACATATTTGCAATTGGTCAAAATCTGTACTATATATAGTGAAAATTAAGAGTCTGATGTACAAGTTTCCCTTCAAGAACACTACATATGTTTAGGAACATAGAAGGATGAGGAAAGGATCTGAGGCGGGGAGATTGTGGCCTACTGTTTTGGGAGGTTTTCTGCAAGGTTATTTTTCAAACAGATTTTCATCAATCCTAGCAGTAAAATTCAGGCATATTTTCTCCATAACTGTTTGAAACAGCCAAAGCATTATGATGAGCAGTTGTGCAGATGCATCAATTTATGCAAGTTTTACAAAGGTCTGAAGTGAGAATGGGTGATGTGTAGATGAGTAGACTTTACCTTGCAGATAAATTATTTTTTTTCCTTTGAAAATGTTGATCAGTGCTTTGGAATACCTTAGGCACACTCCTTAGCTCATATGACACGAATCAAGGAGACTATGACATGTACTTCCAGCGTAACAGTAGGATCTATATGGCTGTTGTTGTGCATATCACAAATTTGGCCTGCTGGGATTGCTAATTATGTCTAATATGTGGGATATCTTTCCCCTACTATAAAATGCTAAAAAATCAAATTGCTAATTTTTTTGCTGGTTTACGATAAACATCTTTGTTCTAAAATGCAGTGCTTTTCATATAGACTTACTTCTTTTAAAGGGTTAGAGGTTAAGAGCTATCATTGGTTTAGTTCACACCCAGTAATGAGCAAAAAAAAAAATGTTATAGGTTCAGTACAACACTTTGAGAGTTTTTAACACTCTGTATTTCCTTTTACCAGACCTAAAGCAAAGCTATGCTATGCTGCTTCTATTTTGCCTTCATCACTGGGAAATCAGAGTGGATTTTTAAAGTGCATTGTGATAGGACTTGGTCACATGAGGACCGATGCTAAATTGAAGAATATTGAGAAATCTGTTCTTTAACTACAGTTTTCTGTTACATTTGAACTTATTTTTCCC
Organism: Baryphthengus martii; assembly: GCA_013396935.1. Classification (NCBI taxonomy): domain Eukaryota; kingdom Metazoa; phylum Chordata; class Aves; order Coraciiformes; family Momotidae; genus Baryphthengus; species Baryphthengus martii. Next base: position 204,854 of record VWZK01011039.1, read on the forward strand.
ATGGTGATTTTGAAAGCTTTGCTTCACACTAAAAATAATTAGCCTAATACTCAGTAATGCATTTGAAATCAATGGAGTTCAGCAGGTATACAACTGGTGTAACCAGTGTCACCTACTAGAACAAATTCTGAAATTATCTGGGTTGCTTTACGTCAAGGGTTAGTATCTCATTGACTTCAATGAGCTTTGAATAAAGCTCTACAGTTCTCTGCCTCACTTGATTTTGGATTTGTGTAATGAGGACAAAACAAGATGGTTCCACTGAAATAAATAGAGCAACACTTGTATCGAGGTAGAATCAGATCTGGGATTATTGAAATTACATATTTGGCAACGCTAGTGTGAGAGAGATCAAAATCTGATTCCTATTACGGTCATTTTGGAAAAGCATTTTCCTTTTGTTTGTTTTAGTAAATGTTTTTAATAAAACAGAAGTGCTTTACAGGCAACATTCGTATTACCAAAACCAACTGAATTTACAATTTCTTTTATTACCACTAAAGGAACACTAATTCAAGTTTTGGGTGCAATGTAATGCCATGAAACAACAATAACCTTACTTTTATAGCCCTACATATGTAGAATAGCTTAGGCTTTCTTCTATTACATAGTGCCCAAATGGCATTATACTTGGTAAATGCAGCTGACAGTCATGATTTGTCTTTCACTTATCTTCACGTTTCTAAACACAAGCGTTTTTGTTCAATATTAGGCCAATTCTTCAGGTTAAGCGAATCCTCTAATTTTCAACGTATTTCAGCCAAAAAGCTGTTGTTTTATCCAGCTTTCCCAGGACTAATTACAGTTCTCATTCTCAGAAATGCTGTAAATATAACAGGTGGAGCCACCTCAGCATAGAACACTTCAATAATATTAGACGTTTGCATAGCTCACCGCTTGGCTTTGTTTACACTCCATGTCCATCTTCCTGATGACTTTGGTCGCCTTTAAACCAGCCCTTTAAAGACCACACTAATTCAATCGCTGTGTAAAAAAGCCAGCTAAGTCAGCTCAGCTATGACCCACTGCTGGAATAAGCTACTAAATTAAGCTTTATGGGGAAATAATATTCTCATTTTAAATAACTTCCTGCATACCCAACATTATTAGAACAAAAGAAGACAAACCGGCAAATCGATAAATGCCAAGTTGGAGGCGGGACTGCACGTTGAGTAGGCAGAGCCTTCTATCTGGTCCCAGAACACAGGAAACATGTTTAGAATTGAAATTTGCTGAAGTAGATTGCACCCTGCAAGATGGTGGGTTGCAGGGCTTGTGAAACCCTGACCAGTAAATCAACGTATACATGCACAAGGCTTCTGAACAGCCTCGACTCCCAGAATCTCCTCTGCCAGACTAATACAAGTGTCGTCACAGTAGGAAGGTTTTGGGATCCCTCTGGAGTATGTCCACCCTCTAATATTTTCATCTATGAAGTGCAGAAGATTTTGCAGCTTTGACTGGATGATTAGAGTGGCCTGGGGAAGAGGACATGATCCGCTCAGAATGAGCGACGAAGGTCACCTGTCAGGAAGGTGCCATCAGGGAAATTGCAACACTAAAGCTGTTGGCGGGCAGTTCAGAGCTTGCTGTCCCTTTGCAAAGGATCGTTAAACTTGATTATGTCTGTAGAGGTGATTTTACAAGTAGGAATACCGCTGATGAGTAGGGAGAGGATTAAAAGCAGGGCAGCTGATGAGAGTGGGACCTGATGGAGATGGTATTTCTCCGAGTTCCTCTATTTGACACGTTTGTTCAAATAGAATTACAGAAGTGAATGCTACGCTTTCGTAAACTCTGTTTGATTGGTACAATTTGTATTTTTAACATCTGCCTGTGATTTCCTGGCTTTATAAAGTTAATCCCAGGGCTCCTATTATCTAGCCCAGGCATACTACTAAGTTAAAACTGGCAAGGTGGGAAGGGCATGATTGAGGCTAAGAGCAGAAAGCCCTGACAAGTACAAACCACCTAATCTTTAAGCAAAGAAAGCAACGGAAAATGTTTTATACATGTTTGCATGTCTATTTTGCCATTAAACACGATGCAAAGTTTGTCACAGAAAGCAAAAATTGTATGAGCAATGTGCCATTGCTTTATTTTGAAGTGTGTGCTTGGGGGAAGTTGCCAGGAGACAACAGGAGAATGTCGCTGTTGAGAAATGGTAGGCTTTGTTCACAGCTGTGTAATTTCCGAGCCGATAGATTGTCGACACACAGACAGAACAAATATGTGTTGTCCTGAAAGCCTGAACTTTTTTTTTTTCCCTTTAGAATTTTTTTTTTCCAGTTGGAAATGAACATATTCCATCAGCGTAGGAACCCCAGACTGCAAATGTAATTTCCCGTAGCTGAAGCAGAGCCCCCATAAAGTCACTTATGTCTATCATTCTTACCCAGGAAATAGCTTCCTCAATAGTATTAATAAAATTGACAATTCGTTCATTTTCTCAAGTGGCAAAGGGGGATATTTTTGAATGTAACTTATACTTAATATATTCTCCTGTTACAGTTTATCATTAAAAATCAAAATGAAACTAACAGATTTATCTGCTACACTGAAGAAATTCTACAAACAGGCCATGGGCTCAAACAGGTCTTCAGCATTAGTAAGCTGCACATAAATGAGAAACTATTGCTCTTGTTAAGGTGAGCACCATCGCTCTTAGGAACCTATTGTAATAGTCTGGATGCTTCAGCTTCTACTAGTTATAGGTATGAGATGGTGACTGAAAGCAGTGTGCTCCAAGGGAAGAAGAAAATGACACAATAGCAAATTACAACAGAAAAAGCACTGAAGGCAGTTTTAAAGTGTTCCCCCTCCTCAATATATTTTTGTCTGTAACAGCAATCCCTGGCATCACTAAACACACAAGCAGAACCTCAGAGGTTAAACTTGAGAGACGGCGATATGTTGGCCAGATGTCACTCCCTGCTACTGCACATCTGTGCACATCAGTGTTTCCACCACGGTGACTAAATCTAGAACAACTCCAGTGGCCTTATTTCTAATTAAACTTTTATTAAGAGAATGTTATAGATGTTATGGATATACAGTGAAAGCAGGAGGTGGTCCACTGTGCATCATTTTCTACACAGCTCGTTCACACATTGTATATAATTTTGATAATCTAGAAAACGTTCTTTGTAGTTTTTGTTCCGGGTTCATTTATAATGCATAATAAATTATGCAATCTAAAGAGTTTATTTATTGCTATATCATAATTTTATGTCCACTAGGTTGGTGACCTAATCTTCCGAAACTCTTTAAGCAGGTACAAAAACCATACAGCTAATGATGTTTTAAACCTTGCTAGTTTAAAAGCATGTTGAATATACTAAGCAGGGAAATTGCTAATTTACATGAGAGTTGACACCAGCCAGGCTAGGATTTTCTAATTAATAGTAAATAAATATAGCAAAAGATAAAGAAGATTCTAAAAATATTAACTTGTCTACTTTCTGTCTCCCTTCACTGATCAGAACTGCTCTTGAGATGGAAAAAACCATAATTTAAGAAATTCTGTTTCTTTGTGCCTAATAGCATTCTCTTTCGTTTTAGAAACAGGCTTTTGTGAAAAAGATAATTGATGCATCAGCCAATATACTTTGTTATTCCAGAAGGATTTCCAGTAAGAATTTATGCTTTGAGTTTCCTTCTACAGATTTTTTTCTCTATGAAGGGCTGAGCTACTGAAGCTGTACTAATAATGTCCATTATTTAAATTCTCTGCTAAGTGTTTCAGCATGCCTTTTGATCAAGGAAAAAAATTGGCCAGCTATCAGTATGTTAACCAATTAATATGCACAAAGCAACAAATGTGACAGTAGGTACCTACACTCAGCAGTAATTATACCTATTGTGATATAATATTGTTGGAATTTTGTGCCCTAATTGAAGATGTTGGGGATCTGGCAGGTCAGCTTCTCAGTGGAGGAGAAATGAGTGTAAAGGAATACGGGGAATACTCTTAAAGCAGCTTGTTATTTGAGTCCTGTATGCAGCAATTTGGGAAACAACGTTGTTCCAAATGACCATGGGTGCTCATGTCATTCAGGAACTTTGCCCTCTACAGCTACGGCTGTATCTAGGGCTTGGTTCTGCCTCGAGTGCCGGTTCTAGTTTGAAAGATAAAGAAGACAAATTCCTGAGCTGCTCTCTAGTACTTCCTCCATAAAACCCCCTCAAGCAAAAGCCATGAAATATTTCTTCACAAGCTATACATCATTTGTATGCTATCAAAGTAAGCTGCAGAGAACTGCCTCTCCTTCCTGCCTTGGGTGACTTCTGCTAAAAATAATATAAATTTCCTTTCTCTTAGTACAGAAAGGATGGCTGGGTCAAAGGACTGAATAATCCTTACTCAGATTCAAGAAACTCTAGGATAAATTCTCTCTGTGAAGTGATATATTTCCATCTTGTCCTCACTATGTAAAGGATAAAGATGTACAATCTGTTCCTCACTACCGCTCCCTCAGGCTAATGCAGGTGAAGGGAGAGCTTGGAGTGGTTTGTGAAAATGGAGGATGATGTAAGATTGGAAGAGGCAGGTCAGATGGGACAAAAGACAAAAGAATGTATAAAAGAGACAAAGGATGACAGGTGGTGTACATGAGGGTAACGTTTATACTATATTCCTCTTAAAAAGGACTTCATAATGCTCTGTGCCTCCTAAAATGTCTTGACAAGCTTTTGGCATCAGCCAATTGTACAGTAGCTTGGGAATTAACTTGAAAAAAATGCCACTTTGTTTGCAGCCTTTCAAAGAGAGTTAACTTACTCATATTGGCAATGTAACTAATGAAATAAGAAACGAGAGACAGCATCAGCACTAGCACAACTCTAATTCTGATTGATTGTTCATTCTTCAGAAAGGATTGATTCATTTTATCCCACTGCGATGCTCACCACCATTTTGCTTCCCTGAAAATGGAGGTGCGAAGGTCTAAACATCACCCATCAGAAATAAAGCAATTAGCATCTCCTACACAGAACTCTATTAATCTCATGGCTACAATATTCAAGCCCAAAGCAATTTACTAAGATGATGCATCTCTATTTCAATCTAAAAAAAGAAATTGTAACTGTATCAATCAGGCGACTTGTAGGGGTGTGGTTATTATGAAATATACATATTTATGGGGATCACTCAGGTTTTATATAGCAAGATGCTCAAGGATATTATTGTCTCATGGTAATGACATCCCATGCTAGGTTTTATTGCTTATAATTCTCACTTTCTTATTAGAAAGACCATCTTGTATTACATTTTTTTATATTATCAAATAGCAGAGATAGTAACTGAACCTTATCTCCTGTATTCAAAGTAATTATTAGGTGACTTCAATTGTTGGTTTAGAAATGAATTATTTAGAAAAATCTCTCAATTTTGTGCTTCTCTAAATGTCTATTTTTTATGATGTACATGTGTTTTGTTTGCACAGCAAAGTGAACTTCCCAAATCCATCTGTCAAATTTGTGTGCTATGCAAATACATTTATGGAAGTAAATAGAAATGTGCCTGAAAATTATTATTATAACCAAAACCTAATAGTTAAAACTATACAAATGATTTTTAAAACGGTTTCTTGCTGTGATATGTGTTGGGGAACAAGTTTTGTTAGGTACTTGTCCTACTTCAACAGCTTATGTAGTATGATCAAGTTATGAGGGAAAAGTATCACCACCTTTAACGTCATTCACACTGAAGAAATGCAGATGGGCTGTGACCATGACATCTTGGGATCTGCAAATGACAGGCTAGGTCCCAAATTCAGCTTTGGTTACCTGATGCAATGGGACTATTTTCCAGACAAGCAGTATTACAATTCAGAATCCTACAGGGGGTAGCAGGGCAGACTGTTTCATCCTTTGTTACTCTTTTGTATTTTAGGGCACTTCTTGCTTATTAGTATCGGTCTGGAAATATTTTTTCCTGAACATGACATGGCTGACATGTTCATAAGTAGTTCTAACCTGATATCAGAAGGAAAATAATAACAAAGATAATGAAAACCCTTCAATAGAAGTCAAATAAGGCTGTAGGAGTCTCCAAATGTGGAAGTTCTCAAGACTTCCACTGATCTCCTCTGATCTGAATTCAGAGGTTGTATGCCTCCCAACCAGACTCTTTCCATAATTCTGTGAAATCAGAGTCACTCTAAAAACCAATTCCCAACTCTATGGACCACGGGACTTCAGTCGTTAACTCTGGCTTCAGAGTTTTTCAGAAAGAGAGGTTACAAACCAAATAAGTAATAACTTATCCACCCCTAAAGCAGAAAAAGCTGACAAAGAATAAATAAATGAATAGTAAAAGCTCCAGGGTTACAATCCTGAGAGATGTACTGTTTCAACTCCACTGTTATCTGGGAGTTGAAAGATTAAGAGCGTATGATAAAACTGTAGGTTTTTAGTATGTTTATAGTTCTTTCGTATGCAAAAGAACCAGCTCAATGCCTTGGGCAAATTCCAACCAGTATTTTGCATAGCCGCTCCAGAAAACAGGTTTCATTGCATAGGCTTGCTGGTACAATCTGTCCTTGAGAAGTAGTCATTTTTGAGGCATACAAATGAATACTGCAGTTCAAATACTGTATTCTAGTTGCAGTAATACCAGCCTGCATTAGACAGATGGGAGTCACACACTAATCTGATGTTTGTGTTGAGAACCTGCTCTGTGAGGTGACGGTGCCACCGGCCCAAACAGAAACTCTAGACCAAGATCATTTTGCAGGCTGCAAAATCAAAATCTTAAATCTATATCCAAATGTAAGGTTTATTTTTCTCTTATCACTTGGTTGCACTGCATCACTTGTTGCGTACTCAACAGGTTACTACTCTTCATATATAGAAGTCAAAATGAGATAAAGATTTTTTGCTGATGACCTGCGTTTCACTGAGGGTCTGAGTCAAGAACCTGTATCCAAATGCCTGGAAGAAAACAAAAACCTAGATATGGCCTTTGTTTTTAGATTAGAACTGTTTAGAGGACAAACATAACCACGGTGGGGTGTTTTTTTTAAGTTTAATTATTTGTCAGGCTTTTAGTTGGTCTAAACCATTTACGACAGTTCTGAGTGCTAATGGTGATGTTGATTTACATGCTGCAGATTAACCCAGCCAGTCCATATCAGGGTACAATATTACCTGAAGCAGAACTGCACGAAGGAAATCTGCTCTGCTTACGTTTATTATTTACTTGTGGCAAATGTTCTCAACATCCTAGTTTTATCATGTGGCCAGTGAGCAGGGAACAACTCAGAAAGCACCAGAGCTGTGACAAGAATGGAATTTCCATTTTTCTAAAGAATTTGCAATTTCAAAACTGTTTTCATGCCCGTCAGGAAGCAAATCCTATCACTTGAGAATTCCCCATGAAAGAAGATTCCAACCAAAATACTGTCTCAGGTCAGCTACTGACAGATTTTATTCTAATAAAAATCAAAATGTTTCATTTGGTTGCAACTGCACTTTAGTGTAGAATATAAACCAGAAAGACTTTTGAAATGAAGACCTCATTTGAAAGGAAAAAGAAAAATAAACATAAAAGCTGGGGAAGTCAAAAAGTGCTTTACCAGCACATGCCTCTATTATTCTCTATTCCCAGAACAAAAATTCAACAAATTGAAAAATATTTCAAAGCATTTAGGTATGATAAAAATGTACTTTTCAATACAATTTCAAAAATATTTAAAAAAAAACAAACACAAAAAAAATACATTGGGGGAGATTTTCTGATCACTTAATTCCTGATTATATATCACCTCTTAGAAATCAGAGACAGAAGTCCCTTTAGCCACAGTTTGCAGCTGAGGGTTCTGTACAGCCAGTCAGCTGCATCCTAAACACCTTCCAACACAACCATGGATAAGATGAGGAGAGACAGGAGAGATGACTGGAGTCAGCCTTGACCGAAAGTAACAGACTCAAAGTCTTCCAACCGCTACCTGCTGCTGCCACCTCCCAGCTCTCTGCAGGACAGGACAGCGCCTTTCACTGCTCCTGAGCACATTCCAAGGAACAATCCCATTACCACCTTCTTCTGTGTGGTTGCCTTTCACCTAACTTTATTTGGCTTACCAGTAATAAATGATGCCTGAAATCTCTTGAGTAACATCCTGACAGGAACATTCTTAGGCAAATAATTTGTTACTGTATGTGTCACTATATGTGTCACTATATGTGTCAGACAATTTGTTCAGCTACTGCTTGAGCAATTATTTCAGTACAGTACTACTACTTCAAACTGTTGTACCGTAACACAAAAATACACTAGCAGCCTTTAATTTTGCCCTTCTGCCTCTTGAAATAGGGTTTCTTTGTTCTTACGGTAAGAAAATAAATTTGAAAAGGAATGTATTACCAGTTAGCAGGTCAGGTTTTAATACAATCTCCTATGTAAACTGGGAAGTGCTCCAGTGAGCTTCATGAGTTTACACAAGTAATCTGCTCGTACCTTTGCATTCCTAATTAGCGCACAGGACCAAAATGTTGAGACTCCTAAATGTTAATAACAGTCATTTATTTGTACAAGGATACAGTACTACTAAATCCATATTTCACAGACTTCTGCAAACAGATGTAAGACAAGGAAGTGTTTGCTCAAGGAACATAGAGTTCATCAATCTATTTATTATTCTTTACATTTAACAGCCACACTGGAACTGTTTTTATCTTATTTTAACAAGAATAATTTCTCATTGACCTTAGATTTGTGAAAATTGGTAGAATTAGGTATAGTATGTCAAACAGGAACACCTGTTTAGTAACATAAACATATTTAAATATCAACCTTTCCCTTTGATTGGTTTTTGTAGAGGGAACTACTGATTAGAAACAGAAATTGCAAACCATGACCTTCCATGACAGGAGCTAACATGTAGTGCCATTAAATTCCGTTATTGAATCATCTCATTAAGTAAAAAGGGCACTTTTCAAAATCTAATTTTTTTAATTTTTGCAAATCAACGAGACTTGCACTGTTGTAAAGAAATCTTGAAGGCAAAATTTCTGGTCTTTACCCATGCTTGCACAAAGCACTACAGTCAACACATATTACAAATAGATATAAAACACACCAAAAGCATCTGTCATAACAAAATTATTTTTTCTTTTAGAGCTGTTTTGAATAAGCAGTGGGGTTTTTTTGTGCCACAGCTCTCTTCACTGAGTTGGAAAAGATGTTGTTCAGCATAGAGGTAAGACTGTTAGCCTAAACAGCATCTGATAAAAGGATTTTTTTTTGTTGAACATTTATTACAGCAAACATATGCACCAGTATCACAGCTGTTCAAATTCTTAGATCTTCTAATCATTTTTTTTTGTTGGTGTTACAAGTTCAAACTTGGAACAAGTGCAGATGCATGGAAATGATATATTTGGAGATTTTTTTTTTGAACCATAATCTTGTCACCACAGATTATCAAATGGTCAGCATGATAGAAGAATGAATTGGGATTTAAAGTTTTATGAAAAAGCAGTTATATTGTAGGATCAGACTTTTTAATAGACTGCAGGCATGAAACAGACCTTGTATTAGGCTTTGAAATTAATGGGTCACTGTATAACGTTCTAGTCTTCATAGATTGATAAGATTAATGCTTGCTTATATAGCAAATTCAATGGCTCATTTAATTTCCTATGAATGTTTAAAGTTAAATTGCTTTTGGATTAAGTCTAAACTCATTATTCATTTTAATATCTGAAAGAATTTTCATTTTTCTTTCATTTTATTTAATCAAGTGCATCATCATTAAGTAAAGGCTATGAACTTAGATAGCTGAGAAATAAGGAAGTTTATTAATTTAGCTTTAAAAAAGATCTATTTGTTAAACTTTAATTGAATGACCATTTTAGGTTCAATAAAAAAGTTAGGAAAAATAGTGACTGTGACTTAGTCCATTTTCCTGTAATAAAATCAGAGGGAGTGGGAGATTTTGGGCAATATGTTTGCAGCATATTAATCCCTCTGAGAATTTGCAAGGTGAATTTTGTTGTTAAACACACTCTTGCATTCACATCTCTCTTGCATTTTGAAAGACTGATCCTCCTTCCTTGTAACTGAGCAATACCTTTGCTAACACTTGGCCCACAATGCATATAAATTAATTGATTTCAGTGAATATACGTCAGTTTACATCAGGTAAGACTCTGAGTCTGCATAGCCCACTGATGTACTGGAGTCCACTGGGCTGATAAAGGATGTTTCCCTAATACTGTATTAAACTTCAGAAATCTGAGCGCAAGCAAAAATCCTCGTACACTTTCAAATGGAAGAAGAGGCATTAACTTACTTATCAACAGAAGCCATACATCAGTTTCCGCTGCCATTCCATGCAGAGTGCACTCTATTACCATACGCTTTCACTTTCATCACAGAATTAGACACTATGCACTAATTACAAATTCCAGACTAAATATCTCTTTAAAAACACTCACACATCCTCTTATTATGTAAACCTTAATGCATTTGATGAGGAGCATGGCTGAGGGACTACAAAACCCCTCTCTGGGACTTACCTGGGACTATAAGAGTTTAAGAGTGTTAGCTAATGAATTATTCAAAATGAATTAATAGCTTGGGAGAGTCCTTCACCTGTCTCACACAACTTCATTTTCCTTAGATAAGGTTTCTCAGCAGAGTCAGACACTGGCAAACGACTTTGTTTTCTCTTTTTAGTGTGCGTGCAATGATTTGCACTACAGACAATGAAAAACTACTTCCTTGTATCATCATCATCATAATTTTTCCTAGCTGCAATGTAATTTAAAGGTGGACCTCTGATGTACAATTATCACCATCACAAATGATACCCTGACCGTGTCCAAAACCCAGGAAAAAAACAAAGCCAAGGCAAAACTCAAGCTGCTGTGCCCAATGAGTGCTCTGTTCTTTAGGTAACATTGCTCATTTTCTCAGAAAGGAAGCACAACTTTCCATAAAGACATGAGATAATACTTTAAGTTACTTTTTTTCCTGTTCATTGTATATAAAAAACATTTTTTCATAAGAAGACATGTCATATTTGTATTGTATTTGTACGTTCTTTTCCCTGAATAATGCCTTATTCAGGAGCTGAAGAACGATTTGCCTGCCGTAATACTACTGTCTTTTATTTATTTATGGATTTATTGAATTAACAAGAGGAACCTACTTTTCTTTATAATTGACTTTGCACGGTGTCTAATGCCACTATTGCATAGTTTGTAAATGGTGTGAATCTGTGTGCAAAGATACATACACATCTACAAAGAATTGTAGCATCATGTCTTAGCTCGTCATTTACCGCAAATTGTTAAGCACTTCTAAATAAAAAGACTTTATTATAATGCCTTTTACAATGTTTGAATTAGTTTTAATCACGCAGTAATGGAATAAATTCAAATCATGTGTATGATGTCCTCTTGCTGGATGTTCCATTATATAAGAAAGGAGAAAACAATTCCCAGAGCTTCTAGTAACCTGTCGCTAAAAGCAGACATTTCAAACTAGATAATGACTTTGACTCCATGCTGAGTCAGGGACAGATAAAATTAAGATTCCTCCCTCCTTCACCTCAAATGTCAACCATGTGGAACATAGGTATGCAAGATCAGTGAGTTTTATAGGGCGATACTCCTCCCGCATACCCTGAGAAGCCACAGGAGTTATTGCTGTGCTTTCTCTTCCAACTACACATGATGGGCAGGCAAACTGACCTGCCATCACTATAGTGTAATTTGTTGCTGCCTTTGGTTTACAGCAAATTACTAGTGCCCTGAAGCAAAGGAGAAGCAAGGAGGGAATATGTCTCTGAGGCACATTTTCTTTGAGGCTATTCCAGGGCGGATAGCAGCTTATGCTTATCTTTTTTTGATCAACAACTATCTTTGAAAATAAATCTGCTCAAGAGTCCCAGGAGGTCTGATACAGCCCCTCAAACACGCACAACACTCAGGGGATCCCGTCACAGCACATCCAATCCTCTCAATCCCCCTTCTCCTCCAGGGAAGACGAGCCACAGTTGGGGTTAACGCAGACAATAAGACGGGAAAAGAATATGGACTATGGGCTGGAAGTAACAAAACTGAAAATGTAATGTATCGTGGCATCAGTAGTGACATGGAGGCTGAAAGAGCAGCGATGTTGTAGAGATCAAAGCAGTGGGGAACCGTTCTTTGTACTATTAATATCTCCCATATTTTTCAAGTGGAGAAGAAAGGTAAAAGCAAAGTGTATACTGTTTTCCCTCAGGCCATCACCATTAGAGGCACTTGATAAGCCTGGCAGACTCCTACAGAAGGACAGCACACCACTGGAGTATAGAATATAACATGTACTATCTAAAAAGCTAACATGACAGATACAAGGCAAGGCAAGTATTCAATTTGGGCTATCACAAAAAGAAAGAAAAACACAAAAAGAATCTTTTGTGACAGTTGACCGAGGAAATGGCTCTGCTGTATCTGGAAGCGTAGCCCCGAGCCAAGACTGTCTGAGTTGTGTACCTGTACGGAGGTACGTGAGACCATTCTTATCAGGAGCTGTCTTGGGAAACAGAGATGTTCCCAAGATGAAAATATTTGTCATGTTTTTACTTTCTTTCCTCCTCATTATTGGTGAATAATTCTTAAGACATTTGTCTTTTCTTTCTAGCCAGACCCAAATGCAACTGCATCATTCCCCCTACTTTACTGCTCTCCCACTGTTACTAGAGACCCTTAAGGACAACATGAGATATGTACATGAGACCAAGCTTTGCCTATTCCCTGCTCAGAATTAAGCAACTAGCATGTTCAGTCTTAGGGCTGGACTGTAGGTCTTGTTAACCCATGCAGAAAAGAGTTTCCTTGTCTGTACAGGGAATCAATAGAATCTTTTAAAAGCAAGTAATTTGCAAAAATGGATTGATAGGGGACACGGTTGTCTAGAAATGGTATCAGGCAAAGAGTCAGGTCACTTGGTTTGTTTTACTCATACAGCCCTTATTTCCCTTACTGTCTTTGCATACTGTCTGTATTTCCACCTCCATCTCATCCAGCTACACTGCAAGCTCTTTGGAGCTGGAAATGTCTCCTCCGTAACTCAGCAGGGGCTCTAGGAGAAGGGAGGTTTGATTTTGGTTGTATCCATGGGTAACATCATAGCACAAATAATAATTTTAGAAGCAGGATTACTGAGCAAAGTATTTACCAAAGGTGGCAGTGGATATTGTAACAGCAATACACTCCCTGCTGACAGGGATTGAATATAAATGTGTCCTTAGATTACATGCAAATTAATTGGTTTAGTATATTTTCAACAAAATAATCTGTTGGAAAACATCAGTGAAATGGAGCTTTACTTATTTCTGTTTCCTACTAAAATCTTTTAATAACCTTGCTCACTAAAATTTCTTATTAATAACTTCAACTGGTTTATCAAAATTGAATATTTATTTCAACATTAAACTTTAATCTAAAATAGTATGTATTTTTATTCACATTATTTCACGATCTGTCAGTAGATGTAACACGGTACCCTACAGAAGGATATCGAAAACAGCTCCTTCTCTATTATATTGATAAAGAAATCAGCAAAGTCTCTGATGATGCTTTTGTTCTTAGCAAATTCTCCCATACACTGTCACTTCTCTAATCAGATTGTGACATAAAAAAAAAAAAAAAAAAAAAGACAATTTTTAGCCTAAACTTTTGAGTTTGAAATGCACATTACTTTTTGAAGCTGGTATTTAGAATTTTCCTTTTGTAGGAAAGTTATTTGTTCCATTTCTGAACAAAATTGAACTTCAAGATGTCCACATTTTCCAAACAGAAATTCTATATTCTGTTCAGCTCTGTTTAAAAATTCAGTGCTGCTCTCATTGCTTAGAATAGTGCTATTTAGAATTGTGCTATTTGTGGAATATTTGACAATTATTAACAAAATATCATTTCAGCCTAGCTTATAACTTCAGTTCAAATTCTGCTTGATAGTGTTTATGTGCTAGCTGAAGTGTTTTTCATGTGTTACAATGACATCTTCAGATGTCTTGCACTATCTTACAGTTTTCAAATGAGGCAGCTCAAACGGGACTCTTTTTAGTGGCAATTTCATCTAAATCATCTAAAGAAAAAGGTTATTTAAAAGTAAATGGAAAGGGGAAGAGGAAGAAAAGTAAATGAGGCAATACATTTCCAGCTAGGTTAAATGCCAGATTAGAATTCAAAGAAGCAATAATGGTAGGCGACTGTTGTCAGATTCAAATGACTGCGAAATGATGGGTCTGATTCTACAGATGCTACAGAAGCTGCCATATTTAGTCATTTCAAATGCTGAATGGGGCAGATTCTCAGTGGATGACAAACTTTAAAAGACCTATAAGATGTCAAATGGAATTTGACAGTAAGTATCAGATGAAGATTTGACTCATGTTGTATTATTTATCTTGATACATATAGTATATGCAATATGTAACATATAGACACAAACCTATCTCATACGTTCTGTTACTTATATGACCTGCCCTTACTGTTAAAAGATGGTCCTATCTGTACACTATCAAAACTCTATATTGTTTTTTTCAACTAAGTGGTATAGTTTTGAAACATCCCTTGTTTCCAGACCATACATTTGCCTCTGCATGTATCTGTGCTTGTCTTAATCATACAGACAGACACACCCTGCTGTACAAAACACTTGCTCTAACTATTAAATGTCTCTACTGGCCTTTTTATTTTAGCAGGCAGAGAGATTCTGGTATTGCAGGATCATCCCCTGAGTAGTGGCATGAAAAAGCATCACATAATAAATTGCCAGATTGGTGGTGGAACAGCACAGACTTCACATTTGCCTTCCTTGCTGTAGTGCTTTGACTTTTAGGAACAAATACACACATTTCCCTGTTGGTCTATAGCAAAATACACAAAGAATATCTTTTTTTCTTTACCTTCCCCACTCCTCTGTGCATTATGGAGTAGTAAGCAGATTTTCAAATACAGTTTTACAGACAGTGAGATACAGCTCCACTCCACGCAAGACAAATTGAAGCTCATTTATGAAAGTACATCTAAAAATGCCAAGGGAGTAGACTTATCAAAGAGATGGCATCAAGTTGTCACTCATTCTTCATACATGCACCTGTGATTGAGAAAAGTGTTTTCTTTAATATAAGTTGATATTTGAAGAGAATATGACAGAATGAAGTCCCATCCCTTCATCATTTACATTATGCCTTAGGGGTACAAAGTTGATCTAAGACATTTTGATTTATGCCTATTAGTGAAGCTGTACCCACAGATGATCAAAAGGCTTATTATGATTCCTATAAAATAGTCAATATCACAGTTAGGGAAACCTATTAGGTATAATTAAATTACAGCTATAAATGACATAAACCTGAGATATTTAATGATAAATACCATCATTTGATATACCAGCCTTTTTAAAGAGTTCATCGCATCCACCCTCCTTCTAAAGACAGGTCCTAAACTACAGGGCATGAAAAACGATGAACATAAAAAAAGGAAGCTACCCTGCTTAGAGACTTACAGTTAACCTACCAGCCTCTTGTGCTTTCCCATTTGACATTCTACAAGCTATATCATGAAAGGACAAGCATAATGAAAGTATGTCCTGGTTTGAGCTAGAAAAGAACTACTTCTGTTCAGTGATTTTACTTTTCAACTCAGTCTCTTTTAACTAAGTGCCCTTCCGGAAGTTAATGGCATATTTTTGCAGACAGTGTCTGCTTCTAGCAGGGACAATGCTTCATGATTACAGTTGCTACCACAGACTGGTTTGCAGAAGGTTCTGGCTTATACTTGCTCCTATGGAGACCAAGGTCACTGCTAAATCTTGTGCACCACGTTAGGGGTGCAGCAAGTAAAAGGCCACAGCGGTGGGGAGGAGCAGACACAGGGAGGACAGGTGACCCTAAACTGACCAGCGAGATGCTCCACCTATTCAGTATAAACCCAAGGGATATATTTATATTTATTTAACTTTGTTGTTACTCTTTTCATGAAAGCTGGTTCAGTTTTCTTTTCCAATCCAGGAGCTGCTCTCCCTTTCTCTTCCCCTTTTGGAAGAGAGAGGGGTTAATAGAGGGTATCTGACATTCAGCCCAGCCCCAACTCTTGACAATGTACCTTTTGTCTTTATTTCAATCATATGTATGCTTTGCAAATCAAGATGTAACAGAGATGTATAGAGAGGGAAAACAGAGAGACACGCTGACACTGGAATCTAGGAGAGCTCAATGTACAATTTACAAAACTCAGGGGGCTTTTGTATGCAAGCAAACAGCTTTGGATGGGACTGAAGCAGGAAAAGAAATCACATTGCAACAAATTTATTTCTCCTATTTGACATGCAGAAGACATACGCAGCAGAACATACATCTAACCACATGCAATGAGCTCAGTGGCAAACATTAAGGGTCAGAGCTATGCCAAACTGTGCACATTAGCCAGGAACAAAGCAAAACCTGTTATAATATCCTGAACGTGTCTGTCTAGAATTATTAGGTTGTCTTTACAACTGTAATAAAAGGTAAACAGCCTGTGGATACTCTAAGCAAAAAGAAAAAAAAAAAGATGGGATTAAAACATTGTTTCAATTTGTTTCAGGAGCAAAGATGTGGAAGTATTTCCACATGGAGAAAATCCTAGTTAACTAGTGACATGAGGGCAGGGAGCAAACATGAGAACTGCAATTATGTTTGACCTCTGCTCAGTCTAGTCTGCTGGGCTATCTGGATGATACAAGCACCACGTCCTTGGGCTTGGTGTAAGAACTTCCAGAAAAATAATAACCTAAACCTGTGCTAAATCCTATTACTGAAGGAGTTCATGATACCCTCATGCTTGATAGGTAGTTCACTGTAAATACACATAAAGCTGTTGTATAATCCTTCCTCCTTTGGACCTTTCCACTTCTCAAAGCCTAAGAAAAGCTTACTGAAGGACAGACAGGCTGTAGTGCATCGAGCCAGCTGCCCGTCATGCTGGTGAGGATCATCTCTAATACCATTTCCTTCTAGCAGCTGGTATTCTGCTGTTAGCTCTCATTTTAGTCTTTAGGCTGCAGCTTTTCTGGGCATAAAGTCATCTCTTTGGTTTTGAATGTGTAGGAGAAGAGAAATAATGGAAAGCGACTGTACATACGACCTCTTCAGGGATGGCCATGCATAGCAACTTGACTTGTCAGATCACTGACAGAAAGCATATCTAAGGGAAGGGGACGGGGGGGAATAGTAGTCATACACACATATGGGGGACAAAAAGTGACCTGAGAGAAGTGCATAGCCAGCTTGGAGCATCTTGGTAAAAAAGAAGGGTTTGCAATGTGGCCAGGTATTCAGTAACCATCTGAAACAAGCTATGCAGCTTGAGTCCTGACTGATCAAGGGATTTTGGTGAACACCTAATTCTAATTGTTTTGACTTCAGTGAAAATGTTCTTCTGTTGAAGATTAGACATCGACTTAATTTCCTGAATGTATTGCATCCTACAGAGCTAAACATACGGCTATGACAAATGCTAGTTGAGGTGGGGGATTATGCCATTTTGAGACAGATGTTCATAAGCCACTGAATGCATCAAAGTCAATGGCACTAAAAGAGGGTCGAATTTGGCCCTGTTTCTGCATTTATACATCCTGCTGCATTGTCTTTTCCCTTCCTTCCTCTTTGCATTCCACTGCATCTCTTCACTCCAAACTGTATGAGACAGAACCTCCTCAGGGAGCAGCTGGAGATTTGAAATTCACATCACTTTTACCCTTAAGCCTGTCAGATGATCAGATAGCTGAGAAAGTGCTAATAGCTTATGCTCTGGTGAAATATGTTTTTCTGTACATGATTACCTTTGTATTTTGTTCCCCTTATCCCTGATTGTCAGCATTTTAATTAAAAGTAGAGCTGTGAGAACATGGGAAAACCTGTCTGCAGAACAAGGCTGACTTTGATTTAAGTTAGTGTACTAAGTTCATAAATTTGGAACCCAATTTTCTGCTGCTATCATCTGTTCGGAGAGGTACCATGGAGCTTGATGCTGAGCAATTCAGCGTGCTTTCTGAGGCACTCGTATCCCCCTAGACAGGGCAGAGGGAAGGTAGACAGCAAGTAACCCTTGATGAAACTTTCCAAAGGTGATTTAAGCTACTTATTGCTTCTCTGACTAAAAGTTTATAGCCCTACATGGGAGACCATGGGATGTCCACTGAGCCACACCTGCCACTCAGCTCCTCCATGGTGGTTGAAGGCTCTGTCTCATCTGCTTTACGGCTGGATTTAAGAGCTTAATAGCTACAGCTTTTATCTTCCAGTGACTGCTGACCTTATGGCTAACACAACAGGTAAACTCGCCTAATTTCTCAGCTGCTGTAGTTCACAGACTTCCATATTTCAGTGTAAATTAATCCAGTGGTTGGGACATCCATGTTCATGTAGCCACCTCTGCCACATGGCTGCAACTTCCAAAGGAAACTCCAGAAGGTCAGATGGCAGATGGCAACCTCTCTCATAAGCACAACTTGAATCTCTGCAGCTTGTAAGACCCTTCCTCGAAGAACCTGTCCTCAAAGAAAATGGCATGCTCACATGTGGAGATACACTCCCCTCTACTGCAGGGCAAAATGTGCTGCAGAAGGATGGGAAAGACAACAAAGGGCAGTTTTTTAATTTGCCACCACAATATTTGCTAGTTTATTTTCCAGCTTCTGTGGTACCTTATATAAGGCTTCATTACATAAAAATCCCCAGTAACCTAATTTATCAGCAACAGCTCTGGCTTTGACAGGGCTGGTCTGTTCAAAGCTACCTTTAAGCACAATCATGATCCAGAATTAGATCTCCTCCATATTCCCTGGGAGGCCCAGCTTGTAGGAGCCACAGTTCTTTACTGGATTCAGCTTTGTGTAACTCACTCACTTATACAGATGAAAATTTTGCTCCTGAGTTATATAAAGGCTTTTTGGAAGTAGTCAATCTCTACTGAAGTCTGTAAAATAGAAATTGTGAAAGAAAGAGAAATCCTTACATTTCTCCTTGTTATACAGTACTTGGGTCATTATTTTATTTTTCTCTGGGTCTTTATGATGAAAACACACTTTTTTTGATACCAAAGCAAAAAATTAGCACTCCAACACAAGTACAAAATGTACTATTTTACCATAGATCAGTGAGAAGATTAGGTTGGCTTTTTTTCAGGTGGAAACATGCTGAGAAACAACCATGACAGACCAGTAGCTGATTGCTGAGGTAACAAAATGATTGGACAGAAAAAACTGTAAGATAAAAGGAAGTAAAACAACAGGATAAAGATGAAAGATGATACAGCAAAAATAGCATGAGGAAAGAACTGAGCATGAAGTAATAGCATTAGGACACAGCAAAATACGATGTGATGGAAAAGAATTAGCCTGATACATTTCAATGCTGCATAGGAAGGAGAGTTATGATGATGCATTGCAGCAACAAAAGAGAACGGTGGATTACACAGAATATTACACATAAATGGACAAAGCAGAAAAATGCTGCCACAGACCGGAAAGGAGATAAAGCATTCTGAGAGTTGTATTTTAATGATCTCACTCCAATTCTGTGGAGCTGGAGTCAATAGCAGTGCTCATATGGACACTTGTTAACTTAATTGAAGACATTAATTTGATATAAATAACCTAAAGGTCTCAGAGGCAGTAAGAGCCAGCAGAAGTTCTCTAAAAGCATCAAAACCCTGCTCCCAGTCCTGCACAGTGGCACTCTCAGCAGTGGGAAGATTGATGCACGACTGGGATTGGGATTATGAAGAACAACGCTTGCCCCCATCTGTGTGAGCACAGACAAGCTGTGGATGTGGGTGCTTTATTCCACTGCAAGGTACCACACTGTTGGGTCCCTAATAATAAAGACCAGTATCTCCACAGTGTTCGTGTATTGTCATATTGAAACTAAGGGAAAATCCCTGAAGTTTAGACAAATCTCAGTTTCAGATTGTCTGTGTGATTTTAGCATGCTCTGCTTGCTTTCTCTGGCAGAAAAGTAGGCTGCTGGTATTCTTGGTTCATCTTTGTTCACAGGGGTAAAATTAGAGGCCTTGAGACTCCTGCTGGTAGAACAAGCTCTCAATTTCTCACTGTTGAAATTCAATCTGATTTCTATCTTTTTCACTAAAAAGCTGTCAACAGAAAACAAGCAATTCCCATCAAAGAGTTATATTAGTTTCTGAAGTATATACATTCAGCTGGTAGATGAAGAAAAACTCCAAGTAATTTAAATTGCTTTCTTTATTTTAATTTGTATTTTCTAGGAAACTAAGCAAAAATATTAATGCAGGGCATAACTATAATTCACTCGAAAGAAAATAATCAAAGAGAGGCTGATTCACTGATAGAACACTTGTAACTTATTTTCTTACTATGGCCCTGGGTCTGATTTTCTCCTCCTTATGCTGGTGTAACTGTCAACCTGGTTATCCTTCATCTACTACGGTGCAAGCAGGAAGACAGCATTTATTTACAAAGAATAACATATAACTGAAATCAGAAGCTTTCTTTGCAGTATAGATAATGTGAGATCTATCAGTAGCCAGTGGGACTATCCTGATATGCCAACAATACAGCTCCACTTGCCGGATGTGGAACAGCAGCTTTCAAACACAGAGGATGTTTAAAGCAGATTTCAGATATGTTTTAGCATTTGCAAACCACACTCTGAAAACTGATTAACGCTTTATTTATAAAGAAATATAAAAAATAGATTATGATAGTATTTTTGCAACTGTTTAAAATCTTAGAAAAAAAATAACGGTGTGGATTTTTTCATTGCAGTTTTTATGTTACCCAATTTCTCAAGGGAATTTAAACGATGGACAATTTTTAGTTTGAAGTTAAATCCACACTTTCTGTGAAATATCCTTCACTTTTCTCAGACCTTTGAGAATAATATCTGAACTGTCTACTTTTCCCTCTTTTTTTGTCAGCTATTCAAGCAATAAGATTGTTCAGATTAGAATGTTATGGTCATTTAAGATTTTTCCTCTTTGTTACATGTTTATTTATATCTTTTTTTTTTTCTTTTTTCTCCTCTTGAGCACTACTACTGGAGCTGCACAAACAAGTAGTTTAGAGATTTCTTTCCCTGCAAGGCAGCTGGGCTAAATGCTGGCTCGCTTTAAGTAGCCTAGTCTCTGAATTATGATCCAGTTTAGCCTTATTTCTTTTGGCCAAAGAAGTTACTATCCCTCTGTCCATTGTGTCCTTCTTCTGGAGTTACCTTCTGCAGAGCAACAGTGGCAAAGCAGGGGGTGTATCTGCTCTTCTGACATTGCAGTTCCCAACCTGGTCTACTAATGGAAACTGAAAGTGATGCGGGGTTCATGTGCCCAGCTGCAAACTGTACCAGCTGAGCCTTTCCTACAGCTCCCATTCTGCTTCATAACCTCCTTGCAGGGCAGCCAAAAGAAACTATGAAACTGAGCCCTGATATTTAAGAGTGGCTTCCTATTTCTTGTCTTCTCACAGTTCTTTGTTCTTGCTCAGTTTTTGTTCATCTTGGTTTCTTGATAAGAACTTTAATCCCAGTTGTTCCTTCCAGAGCTTTGACTGTTCAGAATTATCTGGATAGCCTAATTAACTTCAATTTCATTGCTTTTGTTTGCAATATAAAAGAGGAATGGAAGAGAATTGTAGTGTTCCAGCTAAATATAAAAGTACAGCTGCAGTGGAGAGCATGAAATCCTTAAGAAAACCTGCCACAAGAATCCCAATGTACTACAGAGCATTTCCCTTTACAAGCACCAGATCACACTATCTATGAGTAGAGCAGCCTATATATAATAAAAAAAAAGCAACCCAAAAGGCAAGTGAATGACTAGATTAAATAAATGAAAAAGAAGAAATTATCAAGACATGACACTTTATTTGATAGGAGGATGAGAAAAGGCAAACTTGTGGTTCATTCACAATACCTTCCTTAGTGGAAGGTGCTTGGATGCTTCAGTGCAGAACATTGTCCAAGGGGAAACATGGAAGAGAATAGAGAGCAAGTAAAGTTCTGAGTATTAAACTCAGTGCCTTCTCCCATGGGCTACATTTGACGCCTCTGATGCACTAGGGATATTTACTGTGCAGCATTTAATGGCACTTAAAATCATGCTTTCTCCCCGTGGTGTGTTGAGGAAGTGCCCACTGTATAATCGAAAACCTGTAGGAGAAATAGATTTATCCACAGCTGCTAATGGCTCTCCTTTGCCTTCCCTGAGATTCTTTATTCATCCAAATATATTGCTTTCTACCTGAAAAATATTTATCAGACTGGAAAGACACACTAGGAAGCTTCTTCTCAGGAGGAATTAAATGACCACAAATCTCATACCTTTCAGGAAAAAAACTAAATCTCAGTATTTTATTCTTGCTTTTTTATAAGCAAATCATCAAGAAAAGAAGAGCTGAGGAAGGAAACAGAAATCATTCACATGTATATCTCACAGTGTTTAAGGCCTTTCCTGAAGAACAGGTTGTAACTACAAACTGAAATACTACAGTATTTCACAACACTGTAATTTCAGCGTGCAATAATACAGAAAAGTTTAAGTAAATTCATGCATTTCAGTGATTTCCACTGTTTTGCAAGATACCAGGTCCTGGGTTAAGATTCAGGACAAGAATACATGAGATCTGAATTTAGGTCTATGTTCTGTCCCTGAATGAGTGTGTGACTTCAAACAAGGCCCTTCAAACCAGAATTCAAAGATGTTTCCACACTAAAGGAAGTAAATGGAGATGAGAGTACCTTGTATAGGAAATGATCTTTATACATTTGAAAATCCCACATGGCACCCCAGCAGCCATTTGACTCTAAATCTCCAACTGCCTATAAAAAGTCCAGCCTTTAATTTCTCTTCATCTTTGTGAAATAGGAAGAGCAGCAATTTTTTTTTTTTCTCTGTCTTGTTTATTTAATTTGCAGCTTAAAGCAGGGCTTCTCATACTAAATACAGCCGTGTCCTCTAGTCTTCTTCATAAACAGCAGTGAATAATCACCTGCATACTCAGGGCTATAGTCAAAATATTTCAACATCCTGAGGCTGCAGTACAAAAGCAGAAGTCTCATGAGAAGTGAATGAGCAATGCAGAACAAGAAGCAACTCCAGTTCTTGTTCTCACGGAAAGAATGCACTTTGGTTCCTGATGTCACCACAAACCTGAAGGACAAAAAGGAATCTGAGTGTATGCCTTTGTGTGTATAAGGATTGAATGATGGAAGGGGAGAGAAATCCCTTTTTTTAATCTTCAGAAGAAATCTGATTCAGTTTTGCACTGAAATCAAAACATACTGCGGAAAATCCTGCAGAAAATTCATGCAAGGATGATAACAACAGGCAATAGTTGCCCCTGCTAACACATGGCTTGCTTTTTCTATCTGACCTTTCCATATAACTGTGGGTGGGTCCACATCACAGGCCATAGGGAGGGCAATGCAGCCTTCTAGCCAGCCCAGATGATGTGATCCAGAGGCCTGTGATGGACTGGCTGATGATAGTGACGGCAGAGGAGCAAAAGTCCCCTTGGCACCGACCAGCAGCCCGCTTCCCCACGCCGCGCGGCAGAGTAATACACACTCATGGGATCAACAAGCTGCTGAGTGTCAAAGCTGTAAGAAAACCTGAGTTCAGAAGAAAGAAAACTCAGAACCTAAAGAAAATGTTCTTAACCTGATAGGCCTGCAAATGCACAGAACAGGGTATAGACAGTAAGATGTTACAAAAAATAAATTTAAAAATATGAACAAAGACTCAAAAAAGAAAGGAAAAAGAAGCTCTAAATCTTGCCCTAGAACAAAGCATTAGCAGTTGGGAATGTTGAACAGCTGCACTTATAAATACGCTGCTCAGTTCTAGACATCTGAAAAGCATGGCTTTCCTTCCCCCATGACACAAAGCACCACACTGAATATTTTGTTCTGTGATTTTTTTTTGTACTTGATTGCTGCAGCTGATCTCAATCCTTTATAGTCTTACAATGCCCAGTAATAAGAATCCCATAATCCAGCTGTATTTCCCACAAGCTGGGACTGCCATCTTCTTATTACATTGTCTAGCTAACCAAAGATCCACAGTAAATTTCTTTACTTTTGAATATAGATAGCTCTCTACTTCTTTAAACCCTCCAGAGATGGCTTCAAAAAACCTTTTTATGGTACCCTCATGGGTTTGATTAATATTATAACGAACCAGTGCTTCTCTTCTCATAGCAACAGGGTGAAGCTGAGGTGTACTAATATTCTTTCACAGTTTACAGACCATGAATCACAGCGCAGACAGAAACTGAGAGTTTGTCTACATGATAAGGGTGAATATTCCTGAGGCCTGAACGGGTATAACAAGAGACAGTTCTGGTCTCAAAGCCACTAAGTTGTATTAGTCTGGGACTTCCAAATCGAGACAGGCTTCTGCATGAGATCAGAGGGACTTGAGACTTGCAACTGACTTTACGTGACTACACTGACATATCTTAATCAGCCTTTTCAAGGTCAGCTAAGAACCTACGGTAGGAATTCCTCCTAGAAATAAGCTTTTTGTTTCCCAGGGAAATCCTCAGGGAGTTACAAACATACAAATAGATATAAAAGACACTTTCATTTCCATGCAAATATTTTCCATTTTCTTTCTTATTCCTCAATTCTTCCTGATATGCTACAGCAAATTACAATTAATGCGAAACTTCTGCCATCATTTAACACAGTGCTGGCTGCCTGGATCTCTGTACTAAATTGCATCACCCCCACCACAGTCATTTCACTTGTCATTCTACATTCAGCTATTTGAAAAAAAAAAAATGCAAAACAACAAACCATCACATCATGGAAATCCTTGGTTTTGCAGATAAAAAAAAAGATGGGAGGTTGTGGAAATTAGATAACAACTGTAGCCAGTTATTACTAAGCTGCAGTGTTATTAAATAGGACATGAATGAAAGGGAGTCCATTTTTACACTCCAGAGCACACCCTATACAGCCAGTGTTGCAAAGAAAAAACCATTCCCATTCAACTTGTAGTTCAGAAAACGGAACAGTTCCAAACCTTATCAGCGTTTGTGTTTTTAAAACACTTCCAGCAGCACCCACCATCAGAGATTATTAGCAGCTTAAACAGAATCACAGAATCACAGAATGGCTTGAGTTGGAAGGAACCTTAAAGATCATGTAGTACCAATCCCCCAGCCATAGGCAGGGACACCTCCCACTAGAGCAGGTTGCTCAGAGCCTCATCCAGCCTGGTCTTAAACACTTCCAGCGATGAGGCTTCCACAGCTTCTCTGGACAACTCGTTCCAGTGTCTCACCACCCTCAGAGTAAGGAGCTTCTTCCTAATGTCTAATCTAAATCTCCACTGCTCTAGTTTAAAACCATTGTCCCTTGTCCTATCCCCACACGCTGTTATAAAAAGTCCCTCTCCAGATTTCCCGTAGCCCCTTCAGGTACCGGGAGGCCACAATAAGGTCTCCCCTGAGCCTTCACTTCTCCAAGCTGAACAACCCCACTCCCTCAGCCTGTCCTCACAGGAGAGGTGCTCCAGCCATTGGATCATCTTTGTGGCCTCCTCTGGGCCCTCTCCAACAGATTCATGTCCTTGTGTTGGGGGCTCTAGAGCTGGACACAGTAGTCCAGGTGGGATCTCAGAAGAGCAAGGTAGAGGGGCAGAATCATCCATCTCCCTTGACCTGCTGGCTGTGCATCTTTTGATGCAGCTCAGGATATAGCTGGCTTTTTGGACTGAACAGATTGAAATGTTTGTTTTTCCTGGAACTAGTACAGGCAGTTGTAGCCTTTCCTAATTTATGTCTATACAGAATTTATTTGTGAGAGACATAGATTGCTCAAGAAAGTTTCCATGGTCATATTTCAGTCTAGATATGTGAACAAGTACTTAGTAATCGCCGTTTAGGCACTTGTCAGGAAAAATCCACTGATGTAAAAAAAATTATAGACCACAGATGGACAATGGACTGCAATACCTCTTAAACACAATTACTTTTATCACCAGCGCTCATGTTTGGGGTATCAGTTCAGAAATAGGATTTATGTGGGAATTTTGAGCTAGGATAGAATAAAAAGTGTGAGTATGAATCTGATATTTTTGGAAAGAAAGACATAGCTTGATTTTAATCAGACTATTCCTTATAATCCTTTCTTAAGAAAAGCAAGACACTGCATTGGAAACAATGGAAAAACTTCACTCAGCTTGTAGATATCAGTAACTGTCCAATTCTGAGGACACACTATTAGTGATCTCCCAGGGGTTTGCTCCATGTCTAACTCAATTCAATGTATTCATTGACACCTTGGTGTAAAGGAGGATAAAGCACACTGCATACTGTGGATGACGCTAAGCACTTTGGATGATAGGATCAGAATTCCTAATGATATTGACCCTCCTAAACTAGAGAGACAGTCTGAAATCAGTGAAATGAAATTCAGTAAAGATAATTACAAAGTATTCTAAGGAGGAAAAAAAAATAAATTTGTAATTACAAAACTGGGAATTAAGCGACTGAGGCTAAAACAGGCCACGAACTGTTTCTGGCTGACCAAAGTAACATTTGGGGTTAAAGAAAAAGATGACAAATGTAAATCATGAGACACTCCTACAGAACATCAGTGAGATAATTATGACACTAAGTTTGTAGGAATCCTCCTGTAGAATACCTGGTCTTCACACTAGGAGACATACAGTCAAATTAGAAAGACTAAGCAACAAAATTTACCAGGATCTTAGAAAACATTACTTATTATGAAAGGTTAAAATAATTACATTTGTCTGAACAGAAAAGAGAAGATGGAGTGTGACATGATAAATATCTTCACAAATGAGGTCAAAATAAAGGAGATGGTGATCAGTTGCTCTATCTAAACTGAACCTTAGACAAAAAGATAGAGATTTAATCTTCAGCAGAGAAAATTTAAGTTAGACATTAGGAGAACTATGGTAACTGTTAAGAGCAGTTAACCATTGAAATAAGATATCTAGAGAGTCCAGAAAATCCCCTCCACAGAAGGTTTTAAAAAAATGAAGGAAGTATTCATTACGGATAGTCTAGATTTACAAGCTTTTTCCTTAGATTGAGAGACAGAATGAGACCTATTACATGAATTCCAGCTCTCAATTTCTGCAGCTTTTTCACAGATTACAAATCCGTGATATTTAAAAAGACTAGAACAACAACTTGCAATAGACAGTTTATGCTAATATTGTAAAGAAACCCAATTGACAGGATCAGCATCACTGTATTACTTAGCTACAGGTTTGGCTCTTTTCCCAATCTACACGCTATTTAATAGTTTTTTTGAAAAAGATACCAAAGTCCTTTCATGTACTTTATAATGATAGATCTATAGAAGACACTGGAATTACCACTAATGTAAAACTGGTGTTAAGTGAAAAAAAACCTGGGATCCACTCTACAGAAACAGGCACTGTAGATACTAATTTTAAATTCACAAACCTCTTAATCTTATCTTTAAAAGCCCAGCTTTCTATTGATGTGTGAATAGCTTAGAAATAGTGCTGCTGATCCCAAACAAATGCAAGATATAATCCAATTCTCTACAAGCAGAACAGGAGGTATTTCTTAACTAAGACAATTGAAAATACTGCAATATGTGAACAGAAAGTGTAGACAAGACCAGCATGTCTGTCTTCTTCTTTCTTGGCCTTCTTACAGCATTGCCTTATTAACTGCAATGATTCTATTGTATTTAATGGTAAACAGGTCCACATCCTTGTGTGACAAAGACACAAAATGGAACTTCATCTCCATTGTAGCTGATGACAATACTCCTAACAACTTCACTAGTTTCACTATCAGTCTTCTACATTTGTGGGTTCAGGCTGAAAATTTGCATTTTTGACCATGCTTTGATGTAAACATATTATATTGTTTGTTTGGGTAAAGAAAAATCAACTCTCTAGCAAAGCGCCTGTCAAGTATACTGTGCAATTTAGTTTAGACTGCCTAGGAGTGACAACCCACGTAACGCATATCAAACAGAAGGTTCTTCCTTACCTCTAACAACAAAACACAAGTTGTTCCCTTAGATGAGGTGGGGTGCTCCACACTGACCTGTCACACCGATCCCTTTTTTTCAACACTGCTGCTAAGATATGCTACCATTTCATTCGTCATTTTGTAAGCCTCAGAAAAGTCAAGGGGGAGTTTAAATACAAGTGGTTTAGCAAATATTTAAATCTACTTACAAGTCAGGGTAATAGGGAAAAAAGTTGCAAAGACTTACTGACTAGGAATTAATAAGGTCAGCCAGCCATGCACAATTGCAGGTAATTGAGGCTTAATGATTGAAAAAGTTTTTCATCTGTTTACGTCGCGTAAGAGAAGGAAATAAAGAGGATGATTCTGAAAAGGTTTCTGTATTTGTCCAGCATAACACCAATGAAGCCTGCTGATTATTGATGAGATTAATACAAGCAAAGAAATAAAATGTAGTGATTCTAATTGTTTTTGAAGTCTATCATAAACAGTACAGCTGAACAAAAGATGGATGTTACCAATTAGGTTTTCCAATATTGGAAAAGACATTTAATCCAAATTATATGAAAAGAAACAGAATATAAATTCATTAAAAAATGATGTCTTTATTTTCCAATGACCTAGATCTAAGATACTCTCACATATATCTATTGAAATGTTCAGTGTATTGAAAGGAAAATAAAACAAACTGTTTCAGAATATGACAGGCATTAATTATAATTTGCACTGTTACTACTTGAGAAAAAAATGTGCTTCATAATCTCTCTGACCTTTCGTTACTAACATTAGTATTCTTGATAAAGTCTAAATACTAGCTGCTACATATAAATACTGTGATATTTCTTCACTGATATGATAGGCAGTTTCCCAACTGAGCGTAGAGAGGTGAACAGGCTGGTAAATGTTTCATGCATAAGAGTATGTCTAGAAAATTTAAGAACTCCACAGGATACTTGAAAGAAAGAATAAAGAGTAAATGTTGTATTGTCTTGGCTTTCTCTCTTCTTTTATAAAAACTCAGAACCTGGTATCAAGAATGACTTCTTTCCTGCAGGCCCATGAAATATGAAATCAGGAATATCTGAAAAACCTTCCTAAAGAAAAAAGAAAGCTATCACCATCATGGCAATCAAGACACAAGAGAAGGCAAGGGTAAATATGTTGTAAAACTGCACATTCTTTGTGATCTCTTTGAAAAAAATTACTAAATTGTAGTGGATCTGGATTAAAAAAATGAGGCAAACTAAGAGTTCATTTAACTCTGAGCTGTCATAGAAAAACGCTATCACACCTTTTAATAATATTGTGTAGTCAAACAACAGCAGCAGCAGCAGCTTGAGAAGGCTGTGTAAAATGCTACAAGGGGCTTTGTAAAAATGATGCTGGAGTGTCAGCTGCTAAGGTAGGTTCTCAACATACATCAGTTATGCCTGACTGCATAGCAGGGCTAATTCCTGCACATACCAGACAAAAACTATTTAATGTATTTTGGTATATCAGTGTTAGGGAAGAAAGATTCAGGAACTCATATGAGAATATTCATAGAATCTGTGCTTCCTCTGTCTTTACAGATTTAAACAGGTATAGAATCCCATACAAAATATTGAGTTGAGTAGGCATACTGAAAGTTCACCAACAGGGCACAGGGAAAACATGAGAATACAAGAAAAAATATTCCAAAACTTGAAGTGCAAAAGCAAACTCACATAGAGGAAATAAACAGAATGCAAAAGACCTATTCATACTGTAGAGGAAAAATATGATAATGGAAAGTGCCCTGCATACAAGGTCATAAGCAATAATTGTAGCAAGAGAAAACCATGTCAAAGGTTGTAGACAAAAAAACCAAAGTACAAAGGCATCATATCAAGGAAGCAGGCAGTGACTCAGGGGATGAGATTTTGCATGTCCAACATTAAGGCAGCACAAAAATAAATAAATGGTTTATAAAGCTCAGGCTGGTGTAAGATTCAAGGGCAGGCACAGAAACAACCAGAAAACTGAATGTCAATGAGAAAGTAGAGCATCAGAGACTATGCTGGCCCATAAAGAGTCACTTAGCCTCAAATAAGGGAAAAAAACCCCAAAACAACCAAGGGGTGCAAAATTGCACTGAACTAAACTAAAATTCACTGGTGCACAGCCATAATGCTACTAGGATAATGTAAATTATCACTGGAATACAAAAGTACATAGAGCAAAATATGGGTTGTAAAAATACATGAGACATAGATACCACCTGAAACAAGTGAACTTCCCAACCTAGAGAAATGATTAATAAAATACAAGAATGAGTAAAACACAAATAAAGCAGGAAGTTCTCTGTGGTATCCCTATAGTAAAGCTGCTAAAAATTACCACGTTGTACTTGAAAGACTGGGACGACTTCCAAGAATGTTACACCTGGAAAAAAATGGAACAATTCAGCCTGTACAACATCTGTCCTGCAGAACACTCTTTGCATTAAATCAAATAACCAAATAATGGGAGTAATAAAGAAAATGAGGAAAAAACCCTGACCACTCCATCATGGTTGAGCAAGTATCAAGGCAGTCATTGAGAACGAAAGGCAAGCTGTGAATTTGCAAATGTCCAAGCAGTTTAAACAAAGTACTGCGCTGATGTAATTACCAAATAGTTACCTCTGCAGAAACCTGCTTATTTAACAAAACCTATTACACTTTAAAGATACATACTGTCTGGATTAGGAGGACAGTAATCTCTCCACACACCAACAGAAACACAGCTCCCCTGTGGCACGTCGCAAAAACGATCAGTTCTTGATAGTATTCTGCTATATGGAAGAAAGACTTCAGGATGGAGTTGACAGCACTACGCAGGCAGTAACAGGTCCTTGACACAATCCTGTCTGTTTGTAAGAATGAGTCAAGAAGCTAACCAAGGAGCTAGATCAGATTAAGACAAAATCACAAGCAAACAGTGTAATTCGTAGCTTTGCAAGGGCTGCAAAATCCTTCCTTAAACAAAGAACAGGAATTGACGGACCATACTAAAGAAATCAGGTCAGTTTGAAGAGTTGAGATTCATAAATTGTACACGAAACACTCTTTCTACTGTCTCACCTGTTTGTCTTCAGGTCATTTTCTGGTCAAAAGTTTAGTATAAATACAAGTATTGTTCACTTTACACAGCATCAACTTACTGAAATACTAACCGAAGACATGGCAACAATAGATGGAATACCACAAGGAGAAAGACTGCAGTTGTTGTTTTTAATTAAGACCAGTACTTCCAGTGGCTCAATGGATTTGCATGGGAAAACTTCAATCTATAAGATAGGGGTAGAGAATCCTCAGAGCAGAAAATGGTGTAACTGTCAGTGCCTTGAGCGCTTTCCTCCACCTTCCCTCCCTGGGGGTTTGGCTGCCTAGGCTCAAGACCAGCTTCAATAGTGCAGCTGTGTGGCCTGCAAAAGATATTTGAATAGTCTCAGCTCACTTAGGAGCTGCTTCTAAGCTCAGTCTCTCATCCCTGATCACTGCCTGAGCTACTCTGCAACCGCGACCATCCCCAGCCGTGCACCTCAGTGATCCTGGCCCTGACACTTGACTTCAGACCCGTCTCTTCTCTATAGGTTTGTCTGACGATCTGGGCTCTTGATTGAACCAGTTCACTGTCACTGGACCTGCTCTGGTCTCCTTGCTCAGGCACTGTGGGACTGTCCCCATGGTAGTGACACCCCTGACCTGCTTGCCCTGCTGTCACACTCAGCTCCCAGCCTTCCCATGGAGCGTACTGCCTGCCCTTGCTGCTCGTTGGTATTTGCCACCAGGAAAATATTTTTATGACAACACTGCTCAGGACTCCCAAAACCTCCAGATTATGCTAGTGAAAGCTCAAGAAACAGGCTTAGAAATATGCATGTCCAGAATGGAATTAGTTTCTATTTGGCTGCCTACATATCCTGAGTAGAACAGCACTGTGAGCTCATGAATGTAACAGAAAAAGAAATCTTAGGAAGTATCTTCCAAGTCAATTATACTTCAGGTTCAGGACAGGGCTTGGAAGAAATTCAGGAATACTCTATAGAGAAGGATTTACATGTGCTGTGATGCATGATGACGTTCAAACTGCAAGGCACTGCAAGAGTATCTCCACCTGCCACTTGACAGCATCAGAATCACTGTGATCATTTGCACAGATAAATTGCTTCAAATAAACAGGCAGCGAAATCACAACCCTGCTTTCACAGAGCCAAATACAAAGCCTCTCTCAGGAACACAGTGATCTAGAACAAAATTTTGTAACCAGAAGGCTATACACACTGGGCTATGACTAATAACAATATTTGAGTTCTGGTGGATGGATGTGATACTTATGAAAATTCAAGCCAAACAACAGAAAGAAACAAATGACTTTTGCAGCACCAGGACCCAGACCGAAGCAGGAGCAGGTTTTTTCCTCACAACAAACCATACATAAAATACCTCATTATTATAGACAAGTCAGACTTCTATAAAGTAGATGATCTGACAGACATGATTGTAATCACAGTCACAGGCAAAGCAATACAGCATGTCACTAGTTTGATGGCAGAATTGGGTTTCCTTGCAGTGAGTTCCTGCAATTTTCCTAGGAATGAATATTGAGATTCATCACACTATCACCACTTCCATAATCAGCCAGTCAAAAGCAAAACTGAACCACTAATATAATTTCAAAGCTTCTCATAAAGAGATGTGCTAAAACCTCACCAGAGGCCAGAACAAATCATTCTTAAGTGGTGAGACAGTCCCATAAAAAGCCTGGTAAACATCCTGAAGTTGAGCTGTACATGTATGATAATGCCCGTGGCGATACTGGAGCTCCTGGTTGCTGACAGGTACGGCACTAAAAGGAGTAAAAGACATGCTAACATCAAATTCTACTATGATAAACTAAAGATATCTAAAAATACAGTCTTGATATCACATTTTGATCAAACTGTTTCTTATTTACCCAGTGCTGTGGTGGGTTGACAATAAACTTTCCCCAAACTACAGACAGATTCACTCAATAGCAACACAGAAGCAGACAAGGGTCGAGTTCTTCAAAGTCCTCTGAGAGAAAAGAAAGAGGTATCTAAGTTCAGAAGCTGTTTTCTGGTTGTGAAACAGGTATTTCCCCACAGTTCCACAACAGGACCGACAAGTCCTTTGCTCACCCTCAGACCTTGTCTGCTGGGTGACTTTAAGCAGCTGCATAGCTTTGGTAGCTTACTCTTCCTTAGTCGAAAATATTGGATTCCATTATGAAGTACCTAATTCTTCCTATAATCACAGAGATGCACCAAGGTGCTTGACTTGGGAATTCAGGATTTCACTGAGGGATTTACATGCATAAAAGTTAGATGTTTCAGACTGAGTTCTTTACTAAATTTGTTAGGAGTATTTGCAGACTGTACACCTGTGTAACTGTAGAGAGGTAGGAGTAAAGCATCTTAAAATGAAATAATTAAAGAAGGCACTGAAATGCACAAAGATAAAGATAAAGCCAACAGGACTGTGAGAGATAACAGTTATCTGCAGTAATAAACATTAAATGAGAACAGTTCATGACTTGTGATAACATTTAATGTGAGGATATAAATCAGATTTTAAAAGTACAGTGGAAGGATGGAAAGCACGCACAGCTCGATAGAAAAAAAAGAATATATAACAAGCCTTTTGTTATCTTCACCTTGTAATTGAGATAATGCTTGCCTTTAATGATACACCCTGAGAGCAGCTCCTGCACTTAGCGGCAAAGCAGTAGGAAAGACACAGTGACATCTAAGGTCATGGATATTCCTGATTAGCACAGGTTTATGTTTGACACTCCTCAGCCTCTTGCTTGCTGAGTCATATTGAAGATACTGAACTTACCATTGTATACCTGGGACTTCGAAACATTTAGCCGTAAATCTGTACATCAGATAAAGATCCAAAATTTTTTAGGGAAATGATGTATTTTCCAATGTTGTCAAAGTCTGATGTGTAAAGTAATTCACATTTTCAAGGCCTAAGCTGCCTACACAGGTGAAATTAAAAATGGTAAGAATGAAGCAGAGATGCCATATGACCAATGGTGTTAGGCTGCTTACTTCAGAAATGTCATTGCTATTACAGCAGGTGCTGCTAGAAGACAGTTGGAAGGCAGAAGGCGGCAGTTTCTTTTCTTTCTCATAGGAATAACATTCAAAAGAAAAAAAAAGAAAAAAGAAATTGAAAGAGCTAATACACCAGAATTTTAAAGAAAACAGTATGTTCATACTGGTTCCCTTGAAGCTTCTGACATTGCTTCACACAACATTCTCTAAACCTGTAGAAGCATCCTATAGATGAAACAATTACAAGAGGAGGAAAAACAGAATGAAAACTTTAGCCTGAGAATAGTTATGAATATTTCATGGCTTTACTGGAAGGATATTTCAGGTGAGTCTCCATAGTAATCTGCTTTGTATCTGGTATCACTACATAATTTCAAATCAATGACTTGGTTAATGGAGTAGGTATTAAATTTGCACTAAAAACTGACGTGGAAGGGTCTGTAAATCTGCTGGAGGAATAAAAACAGCAGTACCAAACTGGAGAAACACCCCAAAGCAAACTGCAAATTTTTAAGGATGAGAACAAACCTCTGCACACAAGCAGGAGAAAGAGTCGTGCAAGACAGGAAACCACTAGCTGAGCAAAAGTTCTTCAGAAAATCCAGGGGTGTTTACTGGATCAAAATGCTGTCATGAAAAGCATGCCACAGGAGAATGAGGACAGACTGCAAGACTGTAGTAGTCTCTCTGATTTTTTTCAGCAGTGCTATAACTTCAGCTAGAGTACTGTATTGGGCACTGGATGGCAGTATGGCAAGAACTACAGCAGTGCAAGAAGAATAATTAGAAATACAGAGAACCTGACTTTTCAGGAAAATTGAATTAATTGGGGTACTTCAGCCTGAGAGGTAGAATATAGCAGCAGCCTTCGTATGTAAAGGCCAACTGTGAGGAAGAACAAGAGAACGATTTGTGAAGCGCATCTGTGCGAGATGAAACAAGTAGTGGGCTCAAATGGCATCACAGCTTTCAGGCTAGACCTCAGAAAAGCTTTTGCACAGGAAGGACAGTGAAACAATGATGAAATAAATTGTCAGAGCAGAGTACTTCCACCTTTGGAGGTACATGAAACAGGATGGCCAACCATTAATCAAGAATCACAAAGGAAGAGATTGAAATAAGATGACATCCCGAGTTCTTTCCAGCCCTCATTTTCTATTTCTTTACACGTCTCAGCTACTAAGTTTCCATGATTCAAAGAGCACAGTTCTCTAGTATTCTGTTCTCCCAGTTAAGCCTTTCTCTTCATATTCAAAAATGCTGTGACTTTCCATGACACTGACTAAGCACAAGGAACTTGTCATGAATATATATGGACAGGGAATTTTCACATGAGTAGTATTTAAACATTAAAGCTCATTCTCAGAAAACCTAATAGTGTCCCTACCACTACTGGTTCTTTTGAAATCAAAAGGCAAAAGTTAATTTCTCTTAGCAGTACTTTTTCACTGTCACTTTTACAGCAGGTGTACAAGGCAGTAATTTTCTTCTAAAAACCCCCACGTTTAACTTATATTTAAAAATTCAGATTGGTGAAGTAAAAGAGGCAGGAAAAATGTCTTAATATGGACAATGCTCTAACAGGGTCATAAAAGAAACAAAATCACACGCAAATGCAACATTACCACTCTTCGAAAACAATTTTTCTGCCTTTATAGTAAATGATTTAACTGAGAATAAGACACTGGAACCTCTCACTTCAGATTCCTAAATATTTTTTTAAAATCTAATGCTAATACTGTCAATATTCTCTGAGCATGCAAAATTTGATGAGTCTTCTTTTGTTATTCTCACTGGCCAAAGAAAACAAATTTTCTGGCTGTTTATAAACAAGTACTTGACTATTACTTCAGTTGTGGTAGCTCTTCTTTTACTCATCCTTGTAAAATGAAACAGTCTTTTCTGTTACATTTTCACATGCCTTCCACGTATGCTTTTGACAATTCAGTTTTGATTAAGAAGTAGCAGAGTAGCAGTCTCTATCCTTTTCTATTTCAAGAATTTTCTAAAGAGCCCATGGACGTCAAGGCCTTGGAAAATCCCTGGCTGTTTATTTGCTTTCTGGATAACTAATCTGAATTGTGAAAATGTCTGTATAGCCCTTTATTCACTGGTAAAATGTTGCTAACACTTTTTAATTCAGTGTCACTAGCAATCATATAATTAAAATTTAGCAAGCCAGATTCTGCTTTTTAATTAAATATAAGATGATTGTTAAAAGAGAACCTACTGAGCATTTAGAAGATAAATCTAATAGTCTTGTAATTAGCTCAAAATTACATAAGCAAGAAATGCCTAATCTCATTCTTAGTAGCACATGGACTTTGTAAGGAATTTGTAGATACTTAATTAACGGTTATCAAAATAGCCTAGAGCAAGACAGGTTTCTATTAATTGTTAAAATAATGATATTTAATAAGCTTGTTAAATGATAATACACTTGGGACAACAGACTCATTTCGTTTTTAAGTATTCCATTTCAATTCCCTAATGTCTTTATCAATATATTTATTACCTTGCTGGTTTGTCCAAAGTAACGGGCGATTTGGCATTATTTCATTGTTAAGTTTGTAAAAAGGCATCACCTTCGGAAGTGGCTGTTTAGCTCCCCCTAAGTACTGCTAGTCCACGTTCACTTTTGAAACTTCTGATTGCAACAACTTAAGATTTAAGTTTTGGACAGGTGGAAAAACCTTGTCAGTTCATTTTTGGTTGCAAAGCTGAAGTGTCCATCTTCTAGAAGCAAGTTACAGTCATAAAGTAACCCTATTAGAAATTCTTTCCCTCACTGTGCCTTTCATTTCTCCTTCCTTACTACTACAAACAAGGGCTTTCTTTTTGGAAGCTTTTTTTTTTTTAGCATGAAGAACTCTTGAAGTCGTTTAGAGAGGATACACTGACACTGTGCACAGTACCTCAGAAGACAATTCTCCTTTGCTAAGACTGTTTGCAGTTTCTCCTATGATAGCATTTCCAAGAATACACTTCCCTCTGCTTGAATTTTCAGCAGTATAATGTCAAGGTCTAACTTAATTTTCTAGCACTGTAGATGAAGTAATCAAGCTTGTGCTTATTACCAACAGAAGATGATAATAATTGCGAGAACAGATTTCTGAGCCAGTGAAAGGACACAGTAAATCTCCAAGTTCCCAGGCTAAACTGCCTGCTAAGTGCCACTAAATGCTGTTTACAGACAGAAAAAGATGCGCTAATGCAAGAAACAGCAGCAAAGAAACAGTATTTGTATGAGGTTAAAATAAAGAAATCAAAACACCATTTTTTTTAGAGTTCAAAGGTGTAGAAGTACCAAATCTACCGCAACTTTCTTAGAAGGACTTGTAAAAGAGAATCTTCACAGACATTTTTTTCATTTACTCAGAAAAGAAGGGATCTCTGCAGGTTGTCTTCAGTCAATGAATAAAATTAATCATAACTGTATAAAAGAGATTTGAAGGGAACACAATTGACTTATTAATCTTTTACAGTGGGGATTGGCTTCCAAATATATTTTCTTCAGAATTTCCTCTAGGACCCCAACAATAAGACATTACTCCAACCCAAGTAACTCAGAAGAAAAGTATTTTTCTGCTTCTGTTTGGTTTTGGGATTCTTTCTTGTTTGTTTATTAAAGAGCTGGTAGACCGGAAAGGGGGCACTAACCCATGGCCCCGAACCACGGGAGGTTAAATTAATTAAAAGAGCTAGAACACTTACTATTATACATTACACAGTGTGCTTCATACATTACCACAGCATGCTTCATTCTGAAGAGCTCAGCCGACAGTTGCTATTGTTACAGTGATTGTCACCAATAGTGTCTTTCTGCCTGTAGGGGAAACAAGAGAGTACTTCTACCTGACACAACTGCAAAAAGGGAGTAAGTTTTTCAGGAGCCAGTCCTTTAGTGACATCTGACAAAGAAGCAGGTAACTCCAAATTAACAACGGGTTACCAAGGATTCCAGTTTTGACAGATGCAATCACGAACAGATGGATACCTTACAAGTTAAATGAGGAACAGTGAAGAGACTGATAGGATTGTAAATTTGCATTGTTCATACCAGTTTGAATTACGCAGTGCATTTGGAAAAGTATTCTTAGTGTTTCATTGCACAACAAAGCTGGCTGTCCCGGCAATGCCCTGAAGATCACGAACGACAATGCCTATTGAGATTGCATATTGATGTGTACACACTGTTTTAAATGGCATTTATTATTTCACAAGTAGCATGGGAGTCAGTGATGTGGTAATTCATTTAATTTGCTTAACCTATTTAATATACTGGAGACACTGTGCAAGTATTTGTCAGTCCATTAGCTGCTACACTTCTAGGGGCTGCTTCATCTACATTTAAGCCCATTACTTCCCGAAAATGTTTGTTAAAATTGACTATCTAATTTATTAAGTAAAAGCAACAATGATGCATTTCCTTATTCGTTCTCTCTGATGGAAGTTGAGACGTGATCAGTAATCAGTGAATGACACAGGAAGCAAGTGGTGCCATATGCTGAGAATAACCCTGGCTCTGCACACACAGAAATGATCCTCTATAAATAATGCAAGAATAGAAATAAATATATCATCATTATGGATGGAAGTCTTCTACAGGCAACTCTTTATGAACACAAAGAGAGAAATAAGTATATCCAGTACTATCTATGTATGGTAAATGTAGTTGCAGCAGAGATAAAATGTACTTTTGGGGCGGGGGGGAACAAACCAAAAAATAAGGAATAAAATGTGGCTTAAGTTTTTCTTTCCTGGTTTTTTAAGTAGTTTGACATCAAGAACATCATAGGCAGAAGCTTAAATACTTCATTTAACAATATATTTGAGAATTAATTTTATAGCATTTTAGAAGTGTTTTAATGTTTTTAATAATTTGTGTCAATAGGAGTGAGAGTTTTGTGAAACAGCTGCTAAAGTTTTGTCACAGAGGGGCAACTTCTGATAGAGAAAATGGTATCTGAGTGGAAAGTTTAGTTGCTGATGGAGAACGTTTTACCTGCAGAGAAGGCTAGATACTGTCAAAGAAGATTTTACCTGCCTGCTAACAGACAAGATTTCACCTGGTAGTGAAATGCAACTACTGACAGAGAAGACTCCACTCATCAGCAGCTGAACTTCTGTGGCACATGAAACTTTTTCTGTCAGACACTGCAAGTAATTTTTTTCCTCCATTTTAGAATAAAATCTAAGAACAAAAAAGGAGCTGCTGATGAAGCCTGTGTGCGTTTGTGCTCTTCAGCTCATTACCTGCAGGGGCACAAAGTTTCATCAGCTAAGAATCTGGTCCAGTTATGTACTATACACACAAATGAAGCACTGCATCTCGGAGCAGGAGCCAAACCAGTACTGAACTCCAGAGAAGTAACCTTATTATGCAAAATTTAATATCAACACTGTAATGACTCCATTTTTTAGAGCAGTCATGTGGAAAAAAGGATGCTTAATTGTTATTGCCATAGGCTGAGGAACCAAGATGACTGGCACACAAAGAAAGAAAGTAGGAGCCCCAAAGCAGCCTTAATCTTAATGTGTCTGGGTTGGTTTGTTTTTCAGCCTTGGGTTACCTTCCTAAATCAGTCACATAATTTGCTTCTCCAAATTTTTTGTGAGGTGATTGTGTGAGTGAAGCCCTATTTGTGCAGGCATAAAGACTCTGCATTCAGTAATCCCCTTGGAAAGCACAAATACTGGGATGCAGATGAATATGTAGGCAGCTGGCAGAGCAGTAAGTGGCAAAGTCTGAAGGAATGACATGTTATTTGAGGCAGAGATATTTATCGGTAATAAAGAACTTTGTCTTCCTAAATATATACATTGTGTTTGATTTCATGGCAGATTTCTACTTCCCTACAACTGCTAAGCAGCTTGCTCCTGTGCTTTACTTTTAAGAAGAAAATGCACAACTGCAAAGGTAACCACAAATCTCTCAGGCTGAGAAATATACATATAAAAGGCATTTCCCACTATTCTAGATTTCAAATGCTTTTCACGTAGGCTATTGAAAGAGATGAAAATGGATAAATGTGTAGCCACCAATGGCGTCCGCCTCTCACTTTATAGAGAGCTACCATTTCATTAAGTTTGAAGTTTTTGAAATAATATAATCATAATGAAAGAAAGGAAATAAAATTCTCAGAAAGTTCTCAAAGGAGTATTAAAAGATGAGATTTGAATAAGACTGATCAAATGTTGGAATGGAAGATGCAGATAGGTCATAAGCCTTTGCTTTTTTGATTGCCCATATTGTCTCGAAACTGTTCAGCAGAACAAAGAGTTTTGTGGATGAAAGACTGGTGTGAAGAAACATGAATGTCAACTTGAGTTCTGAAAGACAGTCTGCTAATGAAATATTCTAAAAGTCATTTTCAAGGTGGTAGAAAGTTCTCACTGATGTGCACCAATGCTTCTGATAAAAAGCATCAAATAGTTATGCAAGTATTGGCTTTTAGGTCTGTGAGAATAAAGCAATGCTTGTATGACTCCCAAATGTTGCAGAAACATATTTAGTTTTTATACTTTCAGAGGATTAAAAACAATAAGCAGGTTGTTTGTTTAGATTCCAGTTTAGACATACAAATCAATTCTGGATCAGTTAATTTTCTATATAACAAAATAATATACAGTGCAAACTGAGCAGACTGAAAATAAAGACAGATTCTAAATACATTTTTCGTTCAAGAAAAAAAATAACCACAATGCACTATTTGTTTGTGCAATAAGTATAATACGTATAATTTGCGAGAAATAGTAAATAATACATTTGGCTGCTCCTAGTAGGATAAACTTCTGAATCTGACACTGTGATATTTAATAGCTTCTTCATAATAGGAGATCATAAGACGGAAAGATCTAAAAGCAGTAAACACATTTCCAACAGTTCTAGGTGAGCAGATCTAATTAAATTTTGGAATATAAAAGCCTCTGAAATAGTACTGCCAATTCCCAACTTCTACATGGATTTTCTTGTGCACTTGAACCAGCTTCTAAAAAACTTACTTTATCTTTGATTTCTTGGAGGGTCAAATTTTAAGAGCACTGAAGTTCCTAAAGGGGAGGCTTAATTTACCTTGAGTACCCATTGCTTCTGTCTTGGAATCCTTTCTCATTAAACTACTGAAATAGGACTGTAATTATATAAGCTTCGTGTGAAGATGAGCTGTCAGACAGGAAGACCAGATCCAGGGAAGGTATTAAATACTTGAAGGGAAATTTAAGTGAAGTTTTTGCTTTCAGAAGCAGTGCTGCCTGTAGTTACCTAAATCTCTTAAGTGACTTTCAGGGAGCTCCCTGTATTCATCTCAGGGAGACCCCAGTTACCCCAGAGTTTACATGGCTAAGGCACCTCTGCACTCAGCTGCTCCTCCTCCTGACTGGCTTTCAGAAGCAAGGAGCTTGAAATCATCTGAGGCACTGGAACGTGTTGGCAGATTCAGAATATGCAGACCATAAACCAGCAGGAGAAATTATACTATAGAATTATATTTTAATAACCACATTTTCTCAACTACAAGGAGAGGTGGTTCTTATTCAATCGAGTAATTAACACACTCCTCAAGAAGTGAGAGAGTTTCTGTCAGAGTGGCTGAAATCCTTGATTACTCTCCAGAAAATCCTAGTGACCAAGATAAGGTAATCTCCACCCCATCTTGCTTCAGTGCTTTCACAGTGTAGGAAAGAAATCAAGTTTAAATAGGTCAGAAATAATCACAGAATCATAGAACTGTCAGGGTTGGGAGGGGTCTTAAAGATCATCTCGTTCCAACCCCCCTGCCATGGGCAGGGACACCTCCCACTAGATCAGGTTGCTCAGAGCCCCATCCAACCTGGCCTTAAAAACTTCCAGGGGTGGGGCCTCCACCACCTCTCAGGGCAACCTGTTCCAGGGTCTCACCACCCTCATAGGGAAAAACTTCTTCCTAACGTCCAATCTAAATCCACCCTCCTCCAGTTTGGATCCATTCTCCCTTGCCCTATCACTACCCGACATCCTAAGAAGTCCCTCCCCAGCTTTCTTGTAGGCCGCCTTCAGATCCTGGAAGGCCACAATAAGGTCTCCTCGCAGCCTTCTCTTCTCCAGACTGAACAACCCCAACTCTCTCAGCCTGTCTTCATAGGAGAGGTGCTCCAGCCCTCTGACCATCCTTGTGGTCCTTCTCTGGCCACGTTCCAGCATGTTCAGATCTTGTAATAGGGACTCCAGAACTGGATGCAGTGCTTCAGGTGGGGTCTCACAAGAGTGGAGTAGAGGGGGAGAATCCCCTCCCTCAACCTGCTGGCCACACTTCTCTTGACGCAGCCCAGGATAGGGTTGGCTTTCTGGGCTGCGAGCGTGCACTGACGGCTCATGTTGAGCTTCTCATCCACCAGCACCCCCAAGTCCTTCTCTTCAGAGCTGTTCTCAAGGAAGATAGATAGAAGGTAGATATAATACGATTCCTAATGGATGAAGGAAGGTAAACAAGACGGTGAGATGTCTAACTAACTCCACTGCTGCCCTCAGCATATCTCAATGACTAACTCTGAATAGCTGCCAAGTCTGTATCTTTCTTACCATGAATCCCATTTGAAGGCACCAAGCTCTCGCTCTGCGCTGTAAAGGGACCTTGTCATTTAAGAAAGAGCTCTGAGCTCCACGCAGGCAGCCTCATTTTAGTTACGCCAATCTTCCTAAAATTTGGCTTTAAGTCTGCAACCCACAGCCATTTTCTTTTGCTTCTATTTTTGAGAATGTCATAAATATATAATGTGTCTTCTTGTTTGAGTTACAGCATCAGCTTTTATTCCTAGGGTCACTATTTTCCATTAGATTATGGTAGGGCATAGGTTCTTTGTTCCAAAACGATTCAGCCAGGTTTCAAAAAGATAATAGATATTGTACGCTAATGGAATAAAAAGTCTGTACTTGCTTTTAACATGTATCCCTTTGGAAACAGGAAATGAATGGCTGTTATTGGCTGCTCTCCCTTATGATTTAAAAGAACTGTAGGAAAGCTTTGCTGAATGGCCTTTGATTTTCTGTCAATGCAGTTTTGCCAGAATTTTAACCAAGGTCCCACAAGTAAAAGTAAAACATTAATCTGCTCAGTCAGTCCCTGGATAAACCTTAGAAACTGGAAAAGTGTTTACAACAAAGATATCATACCCTTTGAATACTTAAAAGAATGATAACAAAGCAACTAACCCTCTATTTAAAAATAGTTAAGACGTAACACCATTTCTCTTAATCTAGATGAACAAATAAAAGCCAAAGATAAATTACAGTTTATATTTTAAAGTTACATAGCTTTTCTTTTCTTAAAATCAACCCTAAATGAAATGTTTAACTCTCTTTAAATGTGTGACACCATCCATCACAATTTTATACTTGGACACATAATAATGTATAATCTCAGCTTGCTGTCCACTTGTAAAAATGGGAATAGAGTCTGAGAAATAAGCAATTTCCCAACAGAAAATTGGAAATTCTGCCAACCAATTCCAGGTGACCTGCCATCAATCAGTGTTAAATTCTCCCGAGCTATTGCTGAAGGGTATTGCCATTACTGACGGGCTTCACCTGGTGACTAATGGTATATAACAAATACATTCAAGAACTATAGAAATCCTAAGAATCTGTAATTGTCAGTTAACTTCCAGCAAAGACCTTCTCGGGCAATTCAGGAGGAAAGCGAGATTTCTATAACCTCAAAACTACTCATTTTTATTATAATCTTTTATAAAAAAAATCAGAAAGACTTGATGCCATGAAACTAAATTGAATCAGGCTGCAAAAACACTTATTAGTTGCAGAATGATTTAATGTAAATCTGCTTTGCCATATGCACAAAATATGTGCTAAAGTGGCAATTACTCTAAACCTGGACTTACATTCACGTTTCTAGAAAAACTTTGTGTGATTAATAACTATGATTAATGTTGAAGTGTGTTGTTTCAGGGTAATAGTTTCCTTCATTTGGCTGAGTGTACACTTACAATTAAGTATTCAAGTGCTTTGGTTATCCATGTAAAGGCAGCATAGCTATGAATTACTTTACAGGTCAGAAACATGCTACAGACACGAAATCTTGACTGTGTTCAAACAGCACCAATGAAGCAGAGAGAAATGATGATGGATTTATTACATGGAATCTCTAAGATAGGGAAATAGGGTTTCTACAGTTGCCAAAACCAGAATCTGTCAAGATACAAAGTTCTTTGTGAAGTACAGAAACTAATTTCCACCAAACTTTCAGATTAAAAAAAAAAATGAAA
The DNA here is from genome assembly GCA_013396935.1 of Baryphthengus martii. Lineage (NCBI taxonomy): Eukaryota > Metazoa > Chordata > Aves > Coraciiformes > Momotidae > Baryphthengus > Baryphthengus martii. Next base: position 249,211 of record VWZK01011039.1, read on the forward strand.
AAAATAAAACAAGTAATGGGAAGTGCTGCTGGGCCCACCTTGGAATCAGACCAGATCAGGAAGCCTCTCGTCCCCTAACAGCCCTTTCAAAGTCACTAACCCTGAGTCTAAAGGCCCACAGGATTGTCCTTGTCAGAGAAGCTGTACAGAGATCCAATGCAACAACTGCTGGTCTGATTTCTGTGGAGGAACTCACAGGGGTGAAGAAAAGAGAAAAGCACATCTATGAATATTAGCAGGACCTAAATTTATAAAACCTGCAGCAAGATGGATAATTAATCATGTGTTAGGGAAACAAGAGACAGCAGTACCAGCTTACACCTTATTTTCTCTACATAAATCTCCTTCATGCTGTGCTATGTTAGGATAATGATTGTGAGTTTGTAAGGTAGATACCACAACATTTTAATCAATGGTGAAAAGCTGTACTATAGTTCTAATGTCTATAGGACACTGGGCCACTCCTCAAAATAATGCAAATCAACAACAACAAAAAAAAGATTAAAATATTTTATATGCATTCGGTATCTGCTTTGTCCAAAAAGGTGGAAGATCAAGAAGGCAGAGAATTAGGTGTGGAGGCAGAAAAGAAACAGTCTTTAAATCCCTGATAATGTTCAAAATAAGAAGCTTCCTCATGCCCTTCACCATGGCGTAGGAGAAATGCAGACAGAAGATATCTTTGCCCAAGAGGAGACATCTGGCTTTTCCCTGTATGTATGTGACAGCGGAGACTTCATCCCATGTGATACTGATAGTTTAGGAGTTCTGGCTTTGTTCATAACTTACTATGTGCAGCCTTCTTATCCCTTGACCAGGCAGCAGTGACAAGAGCTGAATATTTGGCTTTTCTGAATTACTGTTAAGAACAGAAATCTTCTCTCAAGCAGAGAAAGAGCCTTTTACTTTCAAATGACATCATCTGATTCATTTAGTTACCATTTGCCTGCTGTTGAACAGGTTAAATGCAGAAAAGTAGATTTTCAAAAAAGCAGCCAATCTCTCAAGAAACAAATACACATTATTATGGACATTTTTTCCCTGTTAAAAAACACATATTAGTGTGTTTGCACTCCCAGGTCAATGCCTGTGCCTACCTCAGGGTAGGTATTGGTTATGAATACAGGATTGAAGTAATGCTGAGGTCTTCATTCCCAAAGTCAGGAGATGCTTATCATTTCATAAAATTCTGTGAATAATCAGATCATTTCTGTAATGTTTATTAACTTTCTCACTGCATTCCTCTGACAGAGGTGTTACTTAGAGCCATTTTAGAGATGAAATATAAAATGGAGAGGTGCGAAGTATCCAAGAGTGGGTTTCAGTCCCTTTGACATACTGAGGAATGATCTGTCCCATTCTCTCCATAGCTTGCTATGCTCTCTCTGAGTGCTTAACATCATTCTTAAAAGAAATCAGCTTAGATTTTCAAAGTAGAGACTTAAAATAGCCTTAAATACTTAATGGAGATTGAAAGATTAAGGAATAAGAGTAGAAATACATTGAACAAAATAGCATCTAAGATATTAATTAAATTACCAAGTCTCCTCTAAGGTTTCAGTAACTGACTTGTGGCAGCATGGACTTAATTTCCCCCTTCAAGTTCAGAACAGAGACGCAGCAGATGACACGATCTTCTATTATTCACTAGATATATATCAATAAGCACTGTATTGCTGTATTTCATCGAACAATACTCCTTCATGTTTAGTATCTTGTCTCAAGACATGTTTTCTGAGAGTACAGTCACTAATGGAACTCATTGAAAGACTTCAAACTGAGCATACATTAGATTAAAAATTAGATTTTCCTTTGAAATCACATTTTCTGGGATAATTGCTCTTTTTAAAAATTTTAAAGACAATTTAAAAATTATTTCCATTTGCTGAGTTAAACCCTGGCCTATCAGATAGTAACTGAATGGCTCCCTGCCATTAAGCTGCCTTAAATATTTTCAATCTGTTCAGTAACTGCCCATAACATACATTGGTATTCACTGAGTCACTGATGGTTTGAAACGGCTTCCTACTAAAACCTGAACTTTGGTTATTTGGATTACTTTAAAACAAGTTAAATACAAGCATTTCTCTCATTATTGTTAGGAAAGCCCAAGTATGAACATATTTCAACACACTGCAGTTTTCAAAACTCTTGAATTCTGACCACGTTAAGTCCCCTAAGCAAAGGATGAATTCTCAGTTGCTGTAATTGGGTAAGTTCCGCTGATTACACAGGGATAGTAGGAGCGTAAACCAGATGATTTTTAAACAGTTCTAAAGAGATTTAGAGTGGTAAGTAACAGATCTGTATATGACAGGACAGATGCAATAGATAACCCTAAAAAAGACCTTTTTTTATTTTGAATACTTGTACTAAATTCACAGGAACAGCTCAGACAAATGTGTTCTGCTGAGCAGGAATAAAAATAGCCCTGTACCTGCTGACATCTGAAAGAACAAATAAGGAGGTATTTTCATAACGTAACCATTTTTCCCTTAAAAATCCAAAGACATAGCATTGCTTAGGACAAATACTAATTAAAACTGCTCAAGCCTGGAGGTATATGTCCACTTCAATCTTTATGAATTTCTTACGAAGCCTATCAGGCTTTTCAGGTCTGTCCCATGCTGTTCACACATTGCGTACCAACATCACCATCTGCCATGACACACAGGAAGGAGAGAACGAGCATTACAGTTCACAAAGAAATATCTGCCATGGATTGTTTGCAAAAATAAGCACATATAAAAAAACTACAGGAAACAGGTCTCCTTACACCTACAGTCTGGGAAGAAGAGCTGTCTATCTGACACATCTCATAGTAAATTATTATGGAAATGACAGGAATACTTTAGCATTATATCATTATGCAGAATTATGCCATTTCTGTAACTTCAGAGAAGTTACTGATAAACCTTAGGATGTAATAAAGAGTTTAACTGAAATATTTTCTCAGAGTATTACACTATTATGGAAATCTAGATTTCCTGAAGGGGTAAATTCTGACACCCATAGTCATGCTAAGTAGAACCTTACTTCATGAGTTGTCTCACTGATTTAATAGACTTATTCATTGAAGAATTTCTTAGAGTAGTCTGGAGGCCTGAAAGCAAGTTCCCACTTTTTAATACACAAAGACTGTTTTCCAAATCCTTCCTGAGCTGACAACCTCCCCATCAAAGGCAGAATAACATTAAAAATACCTGCAGCATTATCAAGCTTGGAATAAACAATTCTGTTGTTTTAAATACAAATACTGAGACCTGGTTATGCACTTTGCGAGGAAGACATTCCCCTTCCTTGAAAAATGCAGAAGAGCAAACCCACTAAAGTAGTTTTGATAAATGCTTTCATTCTCTAAGGAAATTTAGGAATTAGAATGCTATTAAATTAGCTACTTTATATCCTCTGAGTTTTCATTTCTTCAACAATGGAAAGTGCCTTTGGGAAGATGGCAGATATTATCCCATGGGTATGTTAAGTGGTAACTATGTCCCTGTGAGTAGATTGAGGCAATGAAAACCAGAGACCTTGCAATATCTTGGCCTATTACTTTTGTAGTGAGCTTCTTCCAAGCCATTAAAATAAGCAAGCAAACAGCTCTATCATACTTCACACACAGAGAGAAATTTCTGTGAATCAATAAAACTTCAAATATCAAAAGATGTTTGAAAGTGTGTATTTGAACCACGCCTATGCATTTTGGGAACTTCCAGGTTTTGGACATACTAGTAAGTTTGGCCCAACTTTCCTCTCATATCACTGCTATCAGTGTCACTGCATCTTATGTCCAACCTGCTAAATCCAGACAATATTATATGAAGTTGGCTCATTTCTTTCAACTGGCCCCTCCAAGCATGAGGGTACCATCAGTCTGCGGGCTGGGCATGCAGCACCTTCAAGACTCAGAACAAATAACTGCCGTTACGAGCAAGCCGGAGTGAAGAGCACAGGATCTGCTTTGGATTGTAACTAGTAATCCCCTTTAGCAGGGACAAGACAATTTGGAAAAACTTACAATAAAAGGACACATAGTCATGATGGGAGGAGAAATACAGAAGAAAGTCAAGACAGCACAGTGTGAACAGCTCTGGTTTGAGATTTAAACATCAGAGGTTTTTAGGAGTTAATAATTCAATAAATGAATGGAATAGAAGGCTGAAGAAGTGAGAGGTGTTCTCTAATCCATTAACAGTCTGGTTTGCTTCATAACAGTCTCCACTGCAGTCTTTCATTGAGACACTTTCTATTCTCCCCGAGTAGGGGCTGTAGAATAGTTTGTACAGTTGCATCTTTTAAAGTCCAGAAAATACTCAGTGAAGCAAGATGCATCTTCTTTAGAAAGAGGAATTAAACTCGGCCCATGTTCCATGAAGCCATCAAGCTCATGGCTGAGTAACACTCTGTAGAGCTGAATATAATGAGGCTGTTGTATAATATCACATTACAAAAAACTCTGCAACACTATAAAAAAAATACCCTACTACATTCTGGTAAGACTACTAAAAAGTTTAGAAGAAAACTAGGAAATGGATTCAGGCATAGCAATCTCTTACAGTTCATGTTAATTAGTCAGTGTTTCAGTCAAAACACAGCCAGCGAAACACTCAACTCAGATTCTTTAGAGATTATCAGAAATTAAGTATACAAATTGCACATGCTGTTATAAACTGATCTTTCTTCACTATAAATTAATACAGCTATGGTGACCAAAACCATGGTTATTTGATTACTAAAATATTACTTTTATAAATGACACTTGTATAAATTAACACTTCATTTCCAATTTCATTAGTTGACTGCTACTCTTTAGCCTTGAAAACTCTATCATAAGAGGAATTCAACCTAACTTCTAAATGGTTAGTCTCTGAAATGGATGTTGAGTCTAATTATTCATAATCCCAAAATTGGGGCATTCTTGAGTATCCCAAACTTAAATAGACACAAGTGCAGCAATGAATCAGGCCTTAAGACTTTTTCCTGGTCTTAGATGTCTGAAACATTTTGAGGCTTACCTTAAGAATAACCATATAAGGAGGCAATAAGGATCAGTTGCTTGGTAGACTGCAATACAATGGAGTAAGCAAGAGTAAATAAGAGAAAGCCTCCACATATCTGTTAAGTGATGACTCTGATGGCAAGAATCATTTTCCTGTGCAGAAATCACTTCCTCATTTAAAATTTATGTTTGGCTATTTTTCTTCTCCTTTATTTGAAAACTGAAATGACATGGTCATTTATATCCTGCATTTTTAGGGCAAGGAAAAAAAACCCCAACAACTAGAATATACTCCCTGAAAAGAGAAGCTGGCTACCTCAACTGAGAAGGTTCATGAAGTGCTTCCCCAGGGCCATGCCACAGATGCTGTCTTCCTACATGGTGGCTTCCTGGTACAGCCACAAGCAGTTCATAATTGATCTATACCCCATTGAATATCAGGTATGAAGATAAAGTTTATTCTGTGTCTTAATAGGCACCAGGCTGTGGACTGTGAAAGGCAAGTGTTGCTATGAAATTTTTAAGAAAGTTCTCATAATGAAGCGGTACTAGTGACACAGATCTTCTAATCAGGCATTTAGTAATTTTGCTTTGCAGCTTGGAAAATGTCTTTCATTTAAATTCACCTCCTAGGAGCTGTGTGTCAGGCAATTATTCTCTACCAGACAATTTCAAAGTCCAAGCAAATTAAATGGGCTCAGTTCTTAAAGTAATACTGCCCTCAAAGCATCATTACCGTTGCTAAGAAATCGCAAACTTGAAGGCACAAGGACTTCTGTTCTGTCCTATGAATACAGGTGTAACTCCTATTAATGACATTGACAATCAGGTGTGCATATTTACAGATCTAATGTAGAGTTTCTCTGGATGAGGAACACAGCAGAATACTCACAATTCTGAAGGAACACCACTGAAAAGGAGAACTCAGTTCAGTTTCCAGAACATTGAGACTTCTGAATCAATTTAATTCAAGATATGATGGCCTATAGTTCCAAATATATTAGTTCCAACTATATATCTTAGTTCCAAATCTGCCCAGATAACAGCTAGGTAGAAAAACAGCCTTGCAAGGTATGATGCCAGTGAGCATTTGTCTTCCTTTGACTAGGTGGATGTTCTTGTGAAGTACAGTGACTCTACATGTGTTGCTAACTTTCAGTCTTAGTTTGCCTCTTCACTGAAATAGAAAGTAGACGGTTGATTTTCATGATAGACATTCAAAAAACTTGTGGTCATTTACAGTCATTTGGAAACTGCTCAAAATGCAGGTCCATCTGGAAATCTACAAACACGTTCGGTATTCAAACGTACAGAAGTAGTCTGGGGAATTATAGGGTGGCAGCCCACTTTTGCAAAGAAGAATCAGAGCCCAGAGCGAAGTAGCACAGCCCTAAAAAAAAACCAAGCAGCAAGCATCAAAAAAGAGGTGAAGACAAGTTTTTAACAAGTCGAGTGCATTTTCAAAGTGTTGCAAGGGAAATCAGGCTCAGAAATCCTTTCAAACAGAACAGATTCTTTAAACAGACCTTCTGAAATCCTGGAATTAGAAACCATTCTAAGTACTTTCTGTAGTAATATCATTCCATTTAAAGAAGAGCCAAAAGAAAAGAATACAATGGTTTACTTGAGAGTCTACAGAATTTCTGGACTGTTTGCTGGTAAAACAGATCTATGGCAATAGAAAGCCAGCAACAGAATTCTAGTTTCTAATTCAGTACGGTCTATGTTGCTAAAACACTATGTAAAACCAACAGCATTTCCTCTGGTCCCATAAAGAACCAAAGCCAGGAAGAATCAATGCACTTCAGTAAATCTCTCTCCTTCTTTTCTTATCTCTGTTATTTCCATTCCCATCCCATGTATCTAGTGACTAATGATTTAAACCAGGTTGTGCAGTACTGCAGTCACCACGACTAAGAAAACCCACAATTGGTTAGACAGTGTAACAGTTTTGCCTCAGTAAAATTATTCTTCACTGTTCCCTGGAGGGCAGGATTTATGTTTTTTTTTAAGTTTATAAGTTGTCTGCATTCTCAACAAAATGTATGCAAAGTCTGGCATAGTCGCTGTACAGGTACTGTCACCTGGTTATAAATTTTGGATTACAGTTTTCCAATTTAACTAGCTAGCTATTTAGCTATCCTTTCAGCACCACTAGCAGCACAATTTATACTTTAATGTCATTAAACTGAAGAAGAGAAGACAAAACACAAACAGTACTTTCAAAGGCAACTTAAGATAACATTGCCAAAAGCTTCTCAGTGATCAGAGACCCAGAAAACATAACCTGTGAAGAAAGGCTGAAAGAAGGCTTACGTTTAGAGAAGGACACTGAAAGACAGCAGTGCAATAACTGCCTTCAAACACATGACAAAACATTTCATGAGGAAAAAGGGATAGTTATTCTCTACATGCACTTGGAATAGGACAATAAACAATGGGCTTAAATTGTAACAAAGAAGGGGAGGATGATACCACTCTCACAAAAAGGCTGGCAAACTGCTAGAATGAGTTGTGTGAACAGGCAGTGCAGACTCTAGCACCGTAAATTTAAGAACAAATTAGAGGAACTATTACAAGGCATTGTTTAGGTGGAGCTGATCCTACCTGAGGATGGAGGCAATGCACCAGACAACCACTTCAGGCTCTCTCTGTACTTATTTTCTATTATGTTACTGTTTCCCTCTATGAGTTCCCAAGATCCAGATTTCCAAAGATACAGAGGCATACATAGAGTAGAATAATGGAAAGGAGGTCAGCTGGCACTTTAGAAGTTCTCCTTTTTACTTATCTTCATTTACTGGCACTTAAAAGCTTTCAAGACCATCTAGAAGTGTCCAGATCACTTTTAAAAGCAGGCTCCCAGTCAGCTAAGTAGCACTGAAAACCTTATTCAAAGTGGCTATTCCAAGGGTACACAAAAAGCATCTAAAGATGGTACTTGGACCTCTCCTATCTATAGGGAGAGGTCAAACTGAGCTGAATAGAACTGTTCATGTCATTAAAGTTAACGGCAATAGAAACACTTCACTAAAAGAGGAGCTTATTGCCAGAATTGTACCCGGAATGAAAGGAATTCCAGCCTTGAATAGTGATACTGAGTTCTTCTGTCACCCATGCTTTCAAAAAAGCCAGCATAACATATAGGTAAATATAAGCAAATAGATGTAAATAATCTGTCCAAACATTTTCTGAAAGTACCTTTTATTTTGTGCAGTATACCAGAATCGGCTCCCGAGCATGTGTTTTACAAAGGATTTTATACCTCATAAATGTAACTACTGTTAGAAACTAGGATGAAAAATTCGGCAGGGCAGGTTATCTGCCTGTCACACTTTCACAGCAGCTACGGTCAGAGTCTAGGTTCTGGAGTAGCTAAAATTTGCGCCAGATAGCAGTTTTTATGCTCCTACAGTAGTTTTGTCTCATGAAGATCCTCAGGTGCCCTCATGATATTCGATGAAGTTCCACTATTTCAAGCTAGTGCAATATTAAGCACTCAGTCCCTGATTCTAATTAAATCTCTCTTTAGAACCAGCTCTTTCCACTCACTGTCCATTCTTCTTGCTCTTTTTTTCATTACTTCACTTACAAACAGAAAACAAACTGTTCATTGTTATTAACCCAAATCTTGTAAGTATAGTGATATTGCAGCGGTATCTCTGAATGATTTTAAAAAGGTACTTCATATATTTTACAGTGTAATGCCACAGAGCCTTGACATTTAGATAACAGTGTAATGCAAATAACAAACAGTAATACATAATTGTGATTGAAATACTAAACAGTGCATTATAGATGTTGAAAGAAAAAGTGGTTTAGGTACTAAACAAGGACACAGGAAAATCTATCAAGAGTCAAAGATAAGTATAGTTAAAGCCATAAAATTACCTTGTGTCAAAACTAATTGAGGGAAGCAGCTCGTCACTAATGCAATTGGGCTTTAATAATTGAGATGGCATCTACATGAGCCGGTGAGAAAGGCAGTTCTAAAAGACATAAATGAAAACTTTTCAACAGATCAGGTTTTTCTCTCAGCTATTTCTGTTGTGCATCAAGCTGAAATAATTGGATGCATTGTTTCAAAACATACAGTTTCTGCTTGAGTGGGTAGGAGGACCCTCCTGTAGTTCAGGGTAACCCTTGGTCTGTTCTGGAGACCTTCAAAATTCACCAGGTGGTCCCCAGAGAAACAACCCATGTCATTTCATCTCCTAGCTCTTCTCTGCTCCGAATTTATACAGTCTGACAAGGTTGTCAATGTGAAAACCATTCAGATGTTGTCTTGTTTTGCATTTCCTTCTCTAAAATGTTCCAGAAATGAATCCACTATCTCTGAATAGACAATCGGTCTAAGAACCGGCAAGGACTTCATTTCAGCTTTTATTAAGGGCTTATCAAGTAAAAAGGACTGGAACAAAGAAGAATAAAATATTTTATTTCCCCGCCCTCCACCTAGTCTGAATGGCAGTCCTTTTGAGGTCAGTATTGCTTAAGCCTGTAAAATGAAAGTGCTACAAATCACCATCAAATAACTGTCAGGCGCCTTATTAAATTTCATTCAATTCCATACAGAATCTTAAGGGACCATCGCTATCTTCCAATTTAGACAAAGATTAAATAAAAGCTGATCAAAGATTTATAGAATTCTAAAGTGATACTAAACACAATGTGCTATGCCTGGAAAGCTGTCTCTGGTACAATGGACTTAGAAGTGGCTTGCTTCAATGGTTTCATTTAAGCATCACTTTTCATTGAAGGAAAAAATCAGCAGTTTACAATCACCTCACCTAATTAAAATCTCATAATATACAATCTAAATCAAGTTTACACTGATGCTAGGATTCATATCATTGTCCAGATAAAATAAAAATCACTACCAATCTCAACAAAAGAGGTAACATTTACCATTTTTCTACTTTTTTTTTCTTTAAATTCAGAAAAAAAAGCCAAAACTTCACTTCTGGTGGGTTTCCAGACTACCAATTTTCAGCCCATCAAAGAAATGTACAGGTAAGCTAAGAAGGTCTCCTAAGTGCAGGTAGTGGCAGTAGCTACCAGAGTGTCTATTTTCATCATTATAATACACGTAGGTTACATCCATCTGTGCTAAATTATGACATGCAATCATTATTCCAATATATTAAAAACATTAAGAGGGAAGAAAAAGAAGCAGTGAAAAGAGAAAGGTGCATTAACAGAGAGACGTTGCTTCATATTTTCTTTTCTTGCTTCTGAAGGAAAGAACTCCTACAGAGGAATACTCAAAAGCAGAGAAGAGTCTGCCTTACACAGAGAGGAAGCTTTTAAAATTGTGTTTATTTGTTTTCAAGGCAGCCAGGTTCATTACAGAGGGCTTTACAAAGTGTTCCAGTGCTCTTCTACAACAGAAATCATCTATAAGAAAGATTTCAGCCTAAAGTTCAGCAAGAATTTTATGACTCTGAAGATAATATTCAGAATTCTTCTGTGGCAGAACCTCTTGAGAGTTAATACGCAATTATAGCAGATATATCTGAGAAGTTTTTAGTGGTAGGTAACTCAGAGAATCTTTTCCCCATTCTGTATATCTGGTCTACTTTCTTCTACTGGGGCTCTTTGTTAACCTTATTTGAATGCCCATAGAACCCTGTGTTAGCAAGGTGATGCTGACTGCCTTGCTCCTGGTGACTATCAGTGCCCTAGAAACGTGGGTCTCTACTGAAAAATTAAACCTAGGACAGACACAAACTCATATCCTCTCATACGTCCTTGACATTGGCACAGCCTTATTGAGCTCAGGTAGATGTGAAAGCAAAGGCAAAATCTGCAGCGCAAATGCCAAACAACAGCACTCCTACACGGTGTGGTATTTAAAAAATCACTTTCAGATCCCGAAAGGAATATAAAGCAAGATACCAACTAAGCCATCTTTCTCTTAGCAGTCCATGTAGTTTTCCGTATTTCTATCTACACTTGGCACAAAGTCACAAGGAGTAGCATCAATGAGAGTGTTTCTACTCGTAGTTCCTATCTAAGGTTATTCTGTTACCTGTACATGATAAACCTAAACCAGGCTCCTGTGAAGGCAATTCATAAATATCAGCCACAAGGAAAAAGGCAGTAAAGTGGTTTACTTTACTGTAAACGTAAAGCACGTTTATTTTTTATTAACAAGCTGAAACAGATGTTTTCACCTCTACTCAGTAACATCACAGGTAATTAAGCCAATACCCTTTGTCATACACTTAAAAAGGAAAATGTAAAGTAAACTGAAACATAACAAGTATCATTGCCTGTTGCTCACACTTCAGTGTTGATATGACTAATTCCTTATGTTACTACTTAAAATATATGATTTAGGATGAATTCTGAAGTGGCAAGGTCGCTATATAGAGTGACAGTTAACAGGCTTTTTTATGTATCACTTCAAACAATCACCTTCGTCATTTTTTTTAGGATTAGCAGAGATGGAGATTCAAGATCAGGAGATTAAAAAATATGAGTAGCAAAAATGAACTGAGGTGAAAATACATTGTATACCACACATTTCTCTGCAAAATATTCTTTCTATTCTTCCCTTAATACAGGATCTTCTCACTAATGTTAAGCACATGAATTGTAAGTACTTCTGAAACATGTTCATTTCCAACTGTCAGTGCCACAGAAGCTTCTCTGTGAGTCTCTCCGATGGGACTTGGGTCTGAGGAAGGAGCTCTATTTGAATTCAGTACACTAGAATGGTTTAATACTCCTTTTATTGAAACATCTCCAAGGAAACAGAGACTAATAGAAATGAGACAAAAATTGTGAAAGATCTTCTCCATGTTGAAGAAAAGAAAGTTAAGGGGAGAGGTGAACATGGATTCACCAAGGGGAAATCATGCTTGGGCAACCTGATTGCCTTCTATGATCTCACAACTTGCTGGTTAAATGAGGGAAGAGCCGTCAATGTCACCTACCTTGACTTCGGCAAGGCTTTTTACACCATCTCCCATAACATCCTCATTAGGAAACTCATGAAGTGTGGGTTAGATGAGTGGACAGTGAGGTGGATTGAGAGCTAGTTGAATGACAGAGCTCAGAGGATGGTGATCAAGCTGCAGGCCTGTAGCCTGTGGTGTTTCCCAGGGGTCAGTACTGGGTCTAGTCTTAACATATTCATCAGTGACCTAGGTGAGGGCACAGAGTGTATCCTCAGCAAGTTTGTTGATGGTACAAAACTGTGAGGAGTGACTAGCACACCAGAGGGCTGTGCTGCCATCCAGCGTGACCTGGACAGGCTGGAGTGCTGGGCAGAGTGGAACTTGATGAGGTTCAACAAGGGCAAAGGTAGGGTCCAGCACCTGGGGAGGAGCAACTCCATGCATCAACATAGATTAGGGGTAGACCTGCTGGAAAGCAGCCCTGAGGAGAAGGATCTTGGGAGTCCTGGTAGACAGTAAGTTAACCAGGAGCCAGCAACGTGCCCTTGTGGCCAGGAAGGCCAATGGTGTCCTGGGCTGCCTTAAGAAGAATGGAGCCAGTATGTCAAGAGAAGTTCTCGTCCCTCTATTCTGCCTTGGTGAGGCCACATCTGGAATACTGTGTCCAGTTGTGGGCTCCCCAGTTCAAGAGAGATGGGGAACTACTGGAGAGAGTCCAGTGGAGGGCAACAAAGATTATTAGGGGACAGGAGTATCTCTCTTATGAGGAAAGGTTGAGAGAGCTGGGACTATTTAGCCTGGAAAAGAGAAGGCTGAGAGGAGACCTTATCAATGTCTATAAATATCTAAAGGGTGGGTGCAAGGAGGATGGAGCCAGTCTCTTTTCAGTGGTGCCCAGTGACAGGGTAAGGGGCAATAGGCACAAGCTGGAACACAGGAGGTTCCACCTAAACATGAGGAAAAACTTCTTCTCCTGTGATGGTGATAGAGCATAGAACCGGCTGCCCAGAGAGGTTGAGGTGTTTCCTTCTCTAGAGACTTTCAAATTCCACCTGAATATGTTCCGGTGTGGCCTGGTCTAGGTGATCGTGCTCTGGTAGGGGGGTTGGACTTGATGATCTCTAGAGGTCCCTTCCAATTCCAATGATTCTGTGAAATCCCACCTTCAACTTCTGATGTGAAGAGACATCTTACAACTTAGAAGGAAAACAAATACAACAACCAAACTCTCACAAAACCCAGGACATACATATGGTGGGAATTTGGGTAAATAATGTACATGACGTTTTCCTTCTTCTGGAGACTGAGGGATGAAGTTGTGCTATCTGGGCCTGACACAGGCAGTGCTTTTTCTCATCATCCAGTTTTGTCTGTGAGAAAAGAATTAGAAGAAGAGAATACTAAATTTTCCTTTCACTGTCTCTTGGCCTCAGGCGACATGAGGCCTGTTACTGCTCCAAACCAGGAAAAAGACACACAGAAATTGTCATTTATATTACAGAGATGAAAAGCCTATCCCTAATCCAGCACTGGGTGGTCACAGAGCAATGACAGACGCAGAAAAAGCCTGCTTCTCTTTTTCACCTTTCCCAAGGAAGCTGCCTGTCCTGTATCTCAGTTTCACCCAACACATTCCTTATATATTCTTTTATGACATACATATTTGGATGGATAAGCTGGCAGAGGAAGAATCAGTGACACAATAGCAAAGGCAGATGAACTCTCCGTTGGCCCGATTCTTAATGGCAGTATGTAATTTATTTGTGCTCAGCAGCATCACTGGTCTCTTACCTTCTTGTTATCAGTGCCGTTCTTTGCAAAGAAATGTCATTGACCACATGATTTCCCAGTTCCTACCTTGGTTCCTGAAGCAGCATTCAGCAAAATGCCACCTTGAAACCTTCACTCATTTTTGAAGTTTAAGCTTATTATACAAACCTTAATCTGAGTTTCTGGAACAGTGAGATGGCAATGCTGGGAATCTACTGAAGAGGGCCAAAGCAGTTTGAAAACGGGCTCTTGGTCTAATATATGGACAGGCAGGATTAATCACAGCTAAACAATAGGGGTCACATTCTGATGGGAGCAATCTTTCTTTGTTTCATTAAGAATGCTCATTATTAGATGAGCATATATCTTGAAATTAAACCAATGGAACCTACATGGAAAACTTGGTATTAACTCTTTAGACAAATTAAAAGCCAGGCACCCACTGAAAGTGCCTGTATTCTCAACCTGCGCTGTTTCACAGCTATTAAATTTCTGAGCTCACATAAACAACTTCTATTTCTCTTCACTTTGGGAACATAAAAAATTAAACATTTGATATTGCTTCTGCTGATTTTGTATGTAGAACTAAGAACTGTCAGAAAAAAATCTAAAATGGAAATTAAAGTGCATAAACAATACATGTCCATTAGGAAAATAAATTTAGTCCTGAGATCTTTACAGGACAAAATATTCAGACAGAAGCTATGAACTACTTTAAAATAATAGCATACGTATTGAAGTAGAAAACCTTACTTGGGCTAAGTATGGCTTAAATATACTGGCATTACTTTCCTGCTTCCTTTTTGTTTGAAAGCGAAATCAAATAACATATTTATGTATTTATTTATAACCAGTAAAATAGTTGCAGAAACATACCCTGTAAAATCAAAGTAGCCTCATTTTTAAAGCACACTTAAATTTTCAAGAAATAGGTCTGAGATCTGTGCAGGGGCCTCCTTTTCAGCAAATCCTGAGTAGTACACATGATTGAGCTATTTTATTTGTCTCCTATTTTTAAAAGATAACTTCATCTGATAGCTTAGTAATTATTTTCAAATTGTACTTCTCTGAACATTTTATGCATATAATCTTGTGTCAACATTTCTGCCACTTGTGGCACTTTTTTAAAAATCAAAGTCCTTCTTTCCGCATGAAAATGAAACTTTTGAATCCCTATTGACAAACTAAGAGCTTATGCACAACATAAAAAATTCCAAAGAACCAAAGAATGTTTAATAGAAAATGGCATCTATAAAGGACAAAGAAGCCAAGGCAGTCCCTTGGTAGCTAAAACATGTGACAGACCCATGGGCAGCTTCAAAGCTGCTACTGTGATGCATCTGCCAAGCAGCCAGCTGCTCCTGCTAGACTATCTTCTTTGTGCCTTGGCATCCAGATCTTGTGCTTGCCACTCAAAAGCAGCAGAAAGAGTCACAAGATATAGGATGTTAGCTACCCCTTCCCATAACATCTGTAAAAATCCCTGTGCAGATAGTGGGTGCCACGGGAAGCGACATTTTTGCTCTAAAATGCTGATGCAGTCGTTCACAGGGGGGAAATGCAAACTGAAAAACAAATTTCTTGTAAGAGCTCCTTTGTCCTCAGGACTCAGAAAATCTCCTGTGGCATAAAGTACTATTTTTATTATTTTGAAGACAACTAAGTTACCAAAGATTAGATGGCTCTGGAAAGGTCACAGAGGGTGTCTGAGAGAATAAGGATTCAAGTATGTCTCCTTCAAAAACAAGCCTGACATGGTACTTAATAGATCATCCCTTCTTCCTTAGATAATTTCTACGTATTGCAAGAGGTCTGCTGTACAGCAGCCACCAGGAATGAAATCATTGCAACTAAGTGAAACTATACTTGCACAGAATCTCCTCTCAAAAGCCTTTCACAGTTCTAATGAAGGCCCATGTATATCCTAGATATTATATTTTATGCCACTCTATACAATAATAAAGCAAATCCACAATTTACTATTACATTCCGTATGATGATTCTGAGAATGCAAGATGATTCTGAGAAGTCTGCCTTTTCTCTCTCAAACCTTAAAGAGTTTTGTAACAAGAATTAGCCTGATTTGATTGCTTCAGGCTTATATATATAAATTCTTATTTTTATGGGTTCCTTGCAATACTGTTCAGTGCTCTGTAAACTTGAAAGCAGTAGGCAGCATCATGATGGAAACATTCGGCGTTGGTACTACAGCACGGACAGCCAGATTTAAAAGCTCACGGCGCAGTGATTTGAAAGTCTCAGATACATTTCCAGCCAGGTTCATTTCTTGGCAAGAACTGATCAGGTGAACAGAACACCACCTACTCCCTCTTGCAGCTGTTTCTCTCCTAGAACTCACTTTACATACATTCACTGAGCTGGTTTCTGTGTCTAGAGGGCAGCCTGGCATCAGCTTCTTTGAAACTTTCACATGTTATATCATATCCAGGGAAATGGCAACATTTAAACAAGACAGACGATTAAAAGATAGTGAGCGCCATGCATTATGGATTAAAGTGTAGAGTGAAAAGTTTTTGGAACATTAGTGTTTCAGAAATATTAGCTATAAACCCCTGTGAAGTACTGAACATCATCACATTTAGTGATATTCTATGTTCTTTCAGCAGAAAATTGAAAACAAAATAGTAGAAAAACATATCCCAGTTGCAGGAACAAATTATATATTTATAATTCTTTATTGGAATTTTCTGAAAAGACAGTGTGCTCATAATCACACATAGGCAACAGAGGAGTTGTGAAAGCTAATATTTGGTTTTAATATGGTCTTATTTATATTGTAGTAATTTGTAGGAACAACAATCAAGGATCTTCACCTTGTATAAAGCTCCAAAACTAAAGAAAACATGGGAAGAGAGATGATATTCAAAAATACACCAACATATTAACTGTTTTTGTTGTGTCACCAGTGGATTCCACCAAAAGATGAAGGCAAATTGAAAATTATTTGTCTTCTAAAATACACGTACAGAAAGTATTTCTTCTGATATATGACTGATTAAATATCGCAGCAGTCTTGGAAATACTGAGAATCCCATTGGAAAACAGAGACAAGATGTCATCTGAGAGGCCGACAGGCCTGACCAGCTGGATTGTTCAGATTGCTCGGTCCTGGAGTTAGCTACACCCAGGTGCTGTTTAAAAGGTAAATCCTACTGAGCTGTCCTCTCAGTCACCACCGCCAAAACAAGCCTCAAAGGAGGTTCCACTATGATAGAGATTTCCCTGCTCTTGAATCCACCTTAGCTACTACAGCTAAAAAGATGTTAGAGAAACGGGACACTTGGCCTGTTTCAAGTTTGCATGATCTCACTGCCATAAGACGCCTCCTTTAGCAGACACTGTTTGTTATATCTTCAGATAGTGCAGAGAGAACGCACAAAAAAACCCTGAAATAGTTACATTTCACAAGTACACTGTGGTATTAGTAAAAAAAAAAGATACTACAGCTTAAGATACAGTTCTAAAGCAAAACGACACAGCCAAAGTATGATCTTCGGTACGAGAAGAGGCAACAGGTAAGACAACAGGTCAAATTGAGAAAAGAGGGATAGAAGGCTGGAGTAACAATCAAAAAGGTTCCTCTTCTTGCATTATAGCATTTTCTCCTCTTTGGGAGTTTTGCTATGGGGTTCAACAGAAACCACATAGACATAGACGAATAGCCAAAGCACAGTGCATTTCAGCCATGGGTAAGGATGCTGCAGAGATGTAGATGTCTGGTGTATCTATTTGTGTTCAGAGGCCTGAGTTTATGGGAGGTTCTTATATTCATTGAAATAATGACGGAGAAGCAGTAATTAAAAAATGCCATGACACTATGACTACAACAAAAAGCTTGCAAGAAGGGCAAATAAGCCCCTCTGGACATTACTCAGATGAAGTTACCCTCAGTTTGGGGAGTAGCTACTTAAGAAAGAAAACTGTATCATTAGGACTATGCTGGTTTGTTGTTCTGTCTTGCAAATTTCCTGATCTCTCCTGACTTTTAGTTCTGAAATACACATGGAACTAAAGTGATTAAACTCTGTAATCTATTTGTTCAGATCATATGCTGAAAAGTATCTTATTTCATATGTATCTACTGTAATGCGATGCCAACAAAGCCACTAAAAAAAAAGTGAGCTCTGAGATAAAGGAAGACAATCCTTACCTTCTCTTGACATCTGCCTTCAGGCTCAACTCTCCATCGATAAACTGCCATATAAAAATGTACCTATCTAATTATCTTTGGTGTTTAAATCATATCTATCACAAAGGCAGGTGAATTCTTAAAAGCACTACATGTTGACATGTATAACCTCTGGGTTATACTTCAAGAAACGCTGCGGCTCAACAGGACTGTGATATACACATGTATGAGTTAATAAAATAAATTTGCCCAAGACACTCCGTAGCCTCAGCTTCTCAATTCTCTGTAATTGGCTTCTCAAGACCTTCCATCAGTAAATTAAATATGCCCATGTTATTTCATGGCACTAAGCCTGCTTATACCAGCTAAAGATCTGGTTCAATTTATCTATGCGGCTACCTCACATTTTATCCATCTTTCAGGATACGTGACAAATACAGATGTCCTGCATGAGAAAAAGTATGTACGATCTCATCCACAAACACTGTCAATATCGGCTACAGCTTACTCATTAACTTGTGAAAAGTGAATAAGCTAATTAGCAGGGCACACTAAGTGAAACGTCGTTAGTCAGTCAATCAATGCTGGTTTCCACTAAGTGAATGAGTAATTCCCACACATTCTGGGTCATTGTCAACCTCTCAAATTTTCTATTGGGTTAAAAAATCTAAAACTGAAAATACCAACAGCATGACCCGGTTCAACTTATTACTCTGATAGCTGAAGGTGTAAACGTTGACTTTGAGTCATGGCCCTTGCATTTTCACCGAGAGCTTGTAATTGTTTACGGTACCTTTTTAGTACTAAAATAATAACAAATACTCAGTTCCCTCAGATAAGGCAAAAAAGATAAAATGCTCATGGTCTTTATGAGTATTGCCATCCTCTGATTTTACAGTTTTTCTTATACGAGTAGTTCATTTTGACTAATATTAATCCTTAATGCCTGTGCCATGCAAAATCTCCTGCTACATGTGCATTCAGACATCACAAGTGATATTTTGGAAATGAAACATTTCCATTAGTTTAGATAGCATCAAATGCAGTGGGAGAGAATGACCGACCCATATAAACACTGGCTGGAACAAGAACGCATGACGAAGAATCTCTTATTGCTTAGTAGATTTGTTCTTCTGTATGGTATTTCCTTAATCAAGCCTCCTCTGAAAGATTCCAGCAAGATTCAAAGAAATTCTTGATTTCGGTAAATAGGCTGTCAAGCAAGGTTAGATTTGCAATGTATTTAACTATCAGATGAACCTCACTTTCTCATTTCAAACACAGTCATAAGTCCTAATATGTAACACAAACCCCTGCAAAACCACATATACTCCTAGAGAAATTATGTATTTCACTATGAAAGAGTTGGCATTTTACTGTTCCTAGCATAGGAGGTGATCTCATTCTGAGAGGGTACACGCTCTGTGTAGCCCACTCCTCACAGATCTATGTCTTTGTGTGATGTCGCAGAGAATTACGTAGCTCTACAGTAAATACAGGCATTGGAAGCCATCCGAAATGCACTTTCCAGCATGATGCCTTCTTTTGGTTGACATTGCAAAATTTCAACCTAACATGAAAATGCATTGAATCACCGGGAAAGCCAAAGAGAAACCTCTTCTTTACCAAGCACAATGAAATAAGGGAAATTACAATGTGGTGAGGAGAGGTGAGAAGATAGCAGGGAAACATCCTCATGTGCGTCATGCATAAAAGAGAAATGAGGCTTCATTCAACCATTACTGTTTTCTAAGTTATTCCATCTGCAAGACATCCATCAAGAGCATTTCTCTCACATTGTTGTCTACTAGAACAAACACCGGTTTAGAGACACAAGGATTCTTGGTTGCATTAGTACAGAGGGAATTAGCTGCTAATGATTAGAATTTGTATAAATGATCAATTAGCAATATACAGATGCCAAATGTCTGGCAAAACCTGGAATCAGATCCTTACAGTATGCAAATTATTTTCCTTACACTGCAGCCATGACAGAGGAGATAACTGCACAGGATGCTGGTGTATAAATTTCAGACCTTTCCAATATGCATCTTTAGGATAAAATATACCTTTTTTTTCAAACGCTTCAGTGACAAAAAGATTATCTTGAAGTACATGGCTGCTGTTTTCAATGACATTTTTTTCCTTTCACAAATAATATTTGGATTCATTGGAGGCAAGCAAGACTCCAGTACAGAAAGCAAACATTAGGGCAATAAAATATCATCACTTCTTTTGTCTGTAAGAGACCTTTCATGTGGAACACCAAAAATGAGTATTATCTTCTAATACCTACTGAAGGATCTCAGCTAGCCAAGTGAAAAGAATAAGCACTGCATCATTGGTATATTACATTTTTAAAGTATTAATCTCCTTTTGATTTAGAACTGATACCACTGCACACTTTATCCACTCATTCTGCAGGTGTATGCTAAGCACGGAGTATGTAGGCTTAGAAAAGCACTGAAATGAAGCAGTGCTCAAAATAATGGGAATGCTTCTTCTGAAGTTAGAGACTTGATTTATTAGAAATGGTTCAAACATTTTTCCTAATTAATGTGAGCAAAGCATCTAACAAAACTAGAAAAATGTCTCTAGTTTGGACTCCGCTGAGACTAATACTCATCCTTCACACTTAAAAGGGTAAAGGTGGGTAGGAGAAAAGAGGAAGCCCTGGTCTCAGTCTCAATGACAACATTAAAAAGGGCCATTTAATGTTAGTACGTGAGCCATGGCTGATGAACAACTTCTGTGTTTTTCAACCTAAATTGTAAATAAATCTTGAAGTTGAAGTGAAAAATCTTGCTTTTACCTCATAGCCATGTTTCTCTTCACATCCTAATAGTCTGACAGGTTTAGAAATATATGCAAATATTTTTCCTAGTACTGCAAGGAATTTGTGCGTCTATTTTCTGACAGATAAGAAGTGTAGAGTCAAGAAGTCTGGAAATGTATCTAAATCAGGCTTAGGTATCTAACGGTAGGAGTCATATTGCCCACCTTTTGCTTTCCAAAAGGTGTATGTCTAAAGTAGACATCCCAAGATGTAAATTAACTTCACAGATAAGAATCTTAGGATATGCTTAAGCATAACACACATCTGATGGTTTTCACTTCTCCTGTTCTGCCCTTTTTTGCTACATTATTCAACATCCCAATTCAGAGGACTGCCTCTGCCAAAGCCCATTCTGGGCTGCCTCACTCTGTAAATTTGTCAGCGTTGTGCATGGTATTCCAGGAGCTAACAAAACACCTAAGTCCCTCTCAGATCTGGTTCAGAATGAGTTGCCAACAGGTATGATCCATGTCATCGTCAGCATCAGAATTGGGGTTTCAGGAGACCTGGCTTCCAGTTCAAAGCACAAAAATTGCTCTTGTGAGAGGTATCTAATGCTCAAAAATATGTGGAATCCTTCATGTAACTCGTATGTAGAGTCACTGTGGAGCCATACGTAAATCTCGGCCCACCAGTCCCTCAGCAGCTCCAACTGCTGAATGTAGTCCTAGCATGAAAGCAGAGGGGGACAAGACAATGTCTTCTTCCCCCCTGTTCGCAATTTGACTTCTACAAAATGTCTCAGATAGAAGGACAGCTGCACGAAGTTAACCCTTTATATACCCCTTCAGCAAGAATTTAGCTCAACTATTTATCAATGCTACTCACACTGCCATGTGCATTGCTGTATTAAAAGCTGTTCGCTTACCAATTTCCTTTAGCCTAGGTTGAAGTCATGCCTCCGAAAGCAAATTTCTTTCCAAATGTACAAATCATCTAGGATCAAATTATGAGAAACTTTGACAGACTACTTGTGTCAGTGGAACTACAGAACACTTGATCTACAACATGTCTTCTGGCTTAGCCCTTGATGGAACAAACAGTACGGTATTTTAATTTGAGAATTTGCTAGAAGGAGTGTCTCAAAACTGTAAAGCTGGTTTTGTCATCCTGCCAGTGCGGTGTGAAGAAAACACCTTGTCTGAAAGCAAAGAAGGAAGCATTTTTAAGTGCAGATAACAAGGCTGGGATGTGTTGCATGTGTCAAACTAGTAGATCACAGAAGTTGACACTTCTCTTCCATGTTACTTCAGTGAAAAACCCCAAGCTTTCATAGATCTTTACACAAAGAACAGCAGTATTGGCAATACTAGTGTGGATGCTGAAGATCTTGCTCTGTTTTGACATCTAGTGTGGTCTTGCTACCAACATGATTTGGTATTAAGAGTTAGTCAAGTTGGCACCATTAGCAATAATTCAACAAAGTCTGCTCAATTACCTTTTAACTTTCCTACATGCACAATCCAACTCATTAAGAAAAAAACCTACTAAAATCAGTTTAACTGAATGTATTCATATGATACTTTTCTTTTTACCCGAGTCTAGTTAAAAGCAAATACAACTCTTAATGGTACGCATTTGTGAGAAAGCTGCAGGAAGTCAGGTAGAAAATGACTGACTAACAAGGAAGACTAATGACACGAATCACAGTAAAATGTATAATAAACTAAAGAATTACTATTTGATAAAGTCTTGCATTCATACACTCATGCATACATACTTCCTCCAGTTACACTTACGGATGTAGCTTATCATTATGTTTAAGTGTTAAAATGCTGTGTAAAATTTCCTTCGACACTATGGTTTTGCGCTTTACTGTACTGATGTTACTGCAGAAGCAGTTGTAAGCTTTGGCAAGTATGTACACTAAATGTAAATCTGAAGAACACCTTTACCGAGAACATTTTGAATGCTACATACAGCTCTTGGGAAAAGCCCTTTAAAATCTAAACTTTTCTTGAGGTTTCATTTATGAATTATTTTTTTTAATTTTCTTTCATGTGGAAAAAGACAACCCCCCTCCCCAAAACCTAAAGAAGCCAAGACTGAGCTACCTTATTGAAGAATGTTTGACAAACTCACCCCTTTTTGTTAGTGAATGAGCAGTAGATAGGTTTAAATTCTTACAGACATGTTCATTATTCAAAACCCTTTAGTGAAAGGTTTATCACAATGTATGTCTGCCTACAGCTTATTCATAAATGACTACCCGGGATGTTTTTAAAGTGATTAGCCTTTATTATTCCCTCTGTGGTGTGACTGAAACTGGCAATATTTTAAAAAGTAATTTCCAATCCTGATTTGCTGATTTTTGGATACCAATCTAGTGGAAAATTTATTTCTGCTGACACAGGATAGATTCACATGCACTTTCTTTTTTTAAGTACTTTGGCTATGGGTTCAAGTAGCAGATCCTAGCTCTGACATTTTAAAATGGGATTCTGCCCCAAGTTAGACGAACTTCTCAAGGTCTGTGGCGAAGAAAATCCACTGCCACCAAACCAGCTAAACTTAAATGTTGGTGTGAATAAATGTCTGTGCCCCTTCATTTCCTGTTATTATTATTGCAAGCAGAAACTTGTTAGCAGGAGCATTCTTAGAAAGTTGATAGAAAGGCTTCCATGTAAAGACAGAGTGCTTCAAGAAGTACCCTCTTGACTTGCGCTTCAGTTATAATTTATCTTGTCCAGTATTAAGACACAAGTTAGCTATGTAATACTACCAACATCATTTCAGTTCTGTGGAAAAAAAAAAAAAAAAGGATCACTTCATACAGTAGAATTACTGCAAATGGTGAGCTGATGGTGTCTGGAACTCTCTTATTTAAACAAACCAAACCTACTTAAATACAAATTTGTATAATTCCAGATTGTATGTTCAAAAGCATCCACAGTCAAACTCTGTCACAGACTTAATATCAAAAAAAAAATTTAAAATTCAGATTTAAGATTCTGTTGAAGGAAAAGGTGCTCCAAAGTTAACAGCTGGTTTGACCTTACCCTAGAATTCTCCTTGTGGCAAAGACATCACAGTTACCAAGTCTGGAAATTATTCTTTTTCTCTCAGAATTAACCATAGAGTCATCCAAAACAATGATTAACCCACAGTTCTTTACTGTAATAAACACATCAAAATTCAAATAAGTATGTATCAAACACACGTAGCAATCCTGTATGTTACTTATGGCCTTTTTTTGATACGAGAATAATTGATTCAAATGGGTAATTCAAAAAGGTAATTTACCGTCTGGCATCTTGATTTTAGAGTTTTATTTAAAGCTTTATTCCACTAACATCCACCAAGAGAGTAATCAATTTAGTGGTGAGACAGAGCTAATAATTCTGCAGAAATTTTATAATGTCTTTGTGCTTTAGCATGAGGTTTTTCCTTATCCCTGTCCTTAATTTGTGTAATGGGGGCTATTTATTCCATCCACACATTTTTTTTTTCATTGCATGATACATGGAATCACAAAAGAAATATAAAGTTGATCAACAAGCAAGTAATTATAAACCACGAAGTTACTTTCTGATTACCTTCCATATTTATTGCAAGTTCCTTTCAAACCTTCTGCATCTGATGAACAAATTCCTTCTCTATATGGTATTTTCTTCCCTTCTTGTAAGTGCCTTAATATGCCAAGACTCTCTTTTTCAGTCACATAATTACAATGATTAGACTTTTTTCTAGCCATTCTCACTCTCAGGAACACAGTACTGCATGTAACCTCTCAGCGTTGCTTTTATGAAAATAAAGGCAGTTAATATGTTTTGTAAGGAAAATTACAAATGAAAGAACTTCATGTACTTTTGGCATCAGTTCAAATTTTAGTTATTATAGTGTTCAGAATGATATTTAGGTAATACATTTGGAATCAAGCAGTGTGAAAAAATAGAGTGGACGTGTTAAAGGCTCAGCCTTGTTACTAAGGCGTGTTGCCATGGAGTGTTTACAAATATCCAGATGTTCTTGAGTTTACCTTGAATTTGTATTGAAAGCCCAAGGCCATACATGTGTATTTTGTTTCTCCCCATTCTGTACAATATCTACTAATATAAATGAGAAAAAAAAATGTTCAAATGAAGAAATATGAAGGTACAGAAAAAGTGTATTTGAACTTGCCAGCAGAAGAAGCGGCCCACGTGTATTGTTTCCCTTACACATTCTTAAAAAGCGATTATGTAAATGCTGGACAAGAACCAAATGAAATACTGCTCTACATTTTTAAGGCTAGCACACATGGTGCCTAAGCAGATCTATACACGGCGCCACTGGCAAAAAAGAAATAAAAAAGGAAGCGAGATGGTTGGAACAAAGTTGTGTAGTTCAGTGAGTTCATGACCTACTTTAAAAATGAGTCACCTACTACTTTCACAGTTGTTCACTCCTGTGAGCTGGGCAGGATTTCCAATGTACAACTTATATTTCTTTCCAGTTAAGAAGATAATAAGAATTTGAAAAAAATAAACAAAATAAAACCCAAACACCAGAGAAAACTGATTTTTAATTTAGTTTCTATACAATGAAAATATGAAATAAAAGCTAATTTCAAAACGGAAAATTATACTGTTCTATTCTGTAAGCAAAAAAACTAGAATATTTACACCACTTGGTTGGAAAGTGCTGCTCAAAATAAATGAAACATCGTTAAAATATGTCTCTCAAATCTCTTGCATTTGACAAATCACACTTTCCTCCAGTGAGAGAAACCATTCCCTCAAATACTTCCATTCAGGTAATCACAACCGACACCGCTATTTCGTTACAGATCTAGAATTTAGCAACAAACCACTCTGTTACAAAGTTAGAGAATAAAAAGAGTAGTGAGTGATTTTACTCCTCATCCTCCTGGACCTTGTGCTCTAAGGAAGCCTCCAAATATTTAGCAGATAAGATCAACCAAATTTTGGAAATACTTAGTACAGATCAAAGTATTAGAAGCTGCACCAGGTTGTAGATACGTTTCACTTGAGACTTTGACAGAGTGATGTAGGTAGGATTTTTTAAAGAGAAATGGATAAATACAGAAAACAAATGGATCTCTTGCAGGGTAGAGGAAGAAACTGTATGTATGTTCATAGAGGAGGTTAACTTCAAGGGAAAGTTTTTCTTTTTCCACTCAGGAGAGTTGCTACGCTCTAAAGAGGGTTCTTTTTCCCTCATTCATGTTCTGCAAAGTGATTTTACAGCCACTGAGTGTCCACTTGACATACACAGCATGTTGTCAGCTGTTGGATTTAGCAAGTAGATCATATCAGCAACCATTTAGTACCAAATTTTTAATTCTATACCCTCAGAGTCCTGTGAGGCTTACTCTTCCCCTCTCTTCTGTCCCAATCCCTTTAATGCATTACTTGAAATTTTAAGACTCTGATGTGAAGATCACTGATGTCTCCATACCTCTGGAACTAGTACATAAAAAAGTCAAGGTCTAATTTTACAAGGGTGCTTATTCCCAGACAAACTAGATCTGTGTAAGAGAAAGGGGAATTTTACTAGTCAGCAAACATTCTTAGGAACTTAATTTTCTGTGTTTCAAAGTACGCCGTACTTCAGCTACTGAAAGAACAGCTTATGGCAGCTTTGTAAATGAGGGAATTACAGCAAGAAATCACCTTTAACATTTACATTTTTTCATTTACTTATTAATAAAGAAAACTATTAAAATGTTTTATAATCACAAAATAACATAGGCTGGACAAGACTTCTGCATTGAGGCGTTCCCACCATGAGTTAGCACAGTTGGAGGTTTTCTTAAAATGTCTTTCTTAAGTAGTCTTTCTTATGTAGTCTTTCACTACGGCCAGTGAAAATGTACCACTTGCACACATACTTTAGGTTGCTGAAATATCACAGTAACAAATAATAGCTTTGTGGTTTCTCTATAGTCTAAGAAAGGAAGTTCTTCTGGGTTATGAAATACTACAGTACAAGTCAAAGGAGCCGTACTTTGTCACTGCCATTTGTCACATTAAAATAGGTTTCTTTACTCTTTTCCAAATCATTGTATTCCTGTGAAATTTTGTATCCCAAAAGTTTGACCTCAAATCAATGCCTGAGCAGAAATCATCAGCTTTTTCTAGTCACAGTTTATTCCTGTTCTCTTGGTTATTACCTCAGCAATTTAATCCTTTTTACCAACAGCAGCAATGACTGGAAGGCTTCTATATGCCCCTAAAATTATATTACCTTCATCCTCTGTGCTTGTCTATATCCGAGTCACCTTTATTAAGGAACTCCCCAGTGCAAGCTCTACAATGCATCAAGGAACAGATGTTTTGAGTGTCTGCACAATAGTTATTGGGGTATTCTGTTTATTTTAATGGGGCCCTGGATCCCTGTAACTGCAAGGAACATTCACACATTTACAAAAGATTTTATAATGCATTCCAATGAGAAACCATAAGCAGATTCAGCTCTTTTTGCACTCGTGCAATAAAGAAGTGTTTAAGGCCAGAATCTGGAGACACAACAGAATGATTCAGCCCCATGAGAAGATAAGAGATTTCACTTCTCAGGAGAGCCACATGATTTGACATGGGTTTAAAACAAACTTTAACTATTAAAGAGTTTCTTGTCAGAAAATGTTCACCTCATTCCCTTCAGAAAGGAAAGATAAAAACAGCTGGCCATTCCTATTTTCCTGAAATGGTCCCTCTGCTCTCATTTTTGTATTTACTTTCCCTCTCTCAGTCTGAAAACTGCAGCACACACATACTGAGTTAACAAGGAAAACATTTTTAGCAGCAGAAGAGATAAATGCAATGGGTAAAATACTCAAAGGCACAATGCTAGACGAAAATATGAGTCAGCACACAGAGATCCTAAGGCCTTCTTGAAACAAACTCCTATTGAGCTGAATGGGAAGTAGATACTTCAGAGCATAGTATCTTAGTTCCAAAGAAAGACACATGCAGAGCATTCCTGCTGGGATTCTGTCCAACTGTACTGGTCCTAAGCCACCCTTTCCTCTTATACCAGCTACTGCTGTCACTGATGCTTCTGTCCTCATACGTACTGCGGTAAATATTACTCCCTTTATCTTAGTCTCGGCAGGGTAGGAAACACTTGAAACTCTAGCTACATAATCTCTGTTTTTACAGAAATTTACTTACCGTTGAAAACACAGTCCTGCCTCATTCACCTTCCTGTTCCATCTTCGCAGTCTTGCCGTGTAAGTGCTCACACAGACGTGGACTGAGCCAGATTAAGGAACTGGTCTTTCTGAAAATAAGAGATATTTTTAATTTGAATCACGATGTGGCTGCATTAATACGACTTCCAGAAGAAGAAAAAGCCCTGGGAATGAGCAGGCAGAGAAAGGAGAGATGGCAAGACCGCCACTTTCAGCAGCAAGGTGAATTTTGTTCAGACCAAAGTGACTGTCTAACTACGGACTCACACTGCAGGTGGAAACAAGCCATTAGAATGAGTGACTGCTTGAGGAATCACCCGGACCTTCACAGGATGGCTCTCCTAAGAGAAGATGACCTGAGTAACTGCTTTCAGCTCCCTTTGATGAAAACAATGCAGTATGTGGGGCAGGCACATAGCACTCATTCCACATACAACCCACTTGTTAATCAAGACCTATGTGATTGAAGTCCCTGGCCCTTTTGACCTCCTCAAGTCACATATAAATAAAATACTCCCTTTCTTTCTCCTTCTTACTGCTTTCTACTCTACTCTCCTACAGACAAGAGCCTCCTACCACAATGACACAACAGGGCAAGCCTCAGGGTTATTATCTCATCGGTTATATGGACACAGAAGACAATAAAATTTCTTCACCTGGGCTTCCTCTTCCTCTTCTTTAGGACTAAGAAAATCATTAATCTTTATTAACATACTATATTAGCATAAATTTTAAAAACTTAGAATGTTTCTTGACACCTCTGCAAAACAAACATCACTTTGCAAATTTGAGATAAAAAGCTTTGAACTCCTGAACATTTTTTTTAATGCAAAGTGCTAACAACCACAGCAGATCATGAAGAGTAGCACCACAGAAAATAAACACGAGCAGCAGGCAAGAAGAGAAAAAAAACTACTCCTGTGTGATTCCTTCATTGGCTTTGCAAAAAGCTTGCACTTGATACGGGAAGAGCTCTGTCTGAAACCATTAATAACAAAAACAATCACCAAATGAAAGAGCAGCCTTGCAAGCAACGATCCATAAAAAGAAAGCCAGTTAATTAAACAAATCACAAGCTATCTCCAGACTGTCTCTCTCACTTTAAAGTCCTCAGTGCAGAAAAAAGAAGAAAAAAATCTCATCAAATGATATAATCATAACAGCCTCAAAATAACTCACACATATTTCCAGATAAATCACTTCTGAAATATTAAGTGCCTGGAAAAGCCTGGAGGGAAACTGCACCTTAGCTGCAATTCCTGCTTCTTGGAGGGGCTTTGGAGAATACTGGATCTTCTTTCCCTTCACTAAATGTTTATTCCGATTCCTTAAATTGTGAATTTTTAATACAAACTTTACTTAATCTCTAGATTTATTTCACTTGATGTTGCAGGGCCATTTCACTATGGAATTGAAGGCTCAGGGTTAGAAACACAACATTAATCCCTTGCCAAAACCTTACAAAGCTTCCAGGGTAGGGCCAGGAGGCACAGCTGAACTGCGGAACTGGCTGCATGGACACGGCTCAAGGCAGGACTGACCCTACGCACATTATCGCCCCGATGGAAAAAGTAACAGCCAGTTAATGGAACTGGATGTGCATTAATTTTTTCTGAGATTATACACTGTGATGAGACTCTTTCCTCAGCTTCTATGGGTCATAGCAGCTGGTAGGAGCCTTAACAGTGTCATTCCATTATAAGGCTATTATTGATCCAAAATCTAATTTGAAGATCAATTTGGATTGGAATCAGAACCCAATATGACAATGATTTCAGAGCAGATAAGAGGCAATTTACTCCTCTGGGTGCCAGAAATCAATTTTTGGTTTTTTTTGTACTGACCTAGCTGCCAAAGAAAAGGGGGGAAAAAAATCAACAAAAAAAAGAGCTGAGGATAATGTGTAAATAAAGGATTACAGTAATCCAATCTGGAGGTGATAAAAGTATAAACCCGGCTGCAAACCCATCTGAGGTAAACAAACATTTAATCCCAGCTAAATATCTCAGATAATGGCAGAAGGGATTCATGTTCTTTTTGATGCATTTGGCTAATACAAAATACAGCTCTGAATTCAAAGCAACTCCTTGCATTTCTCACATAATTCTTTGTGGCAGTCAGCAACCGGGAAGCTTACGTGGGGATCTCAAGACTCATCACTATTATTTGTATTATAGCTGTGCCGGCCACACCGGCAAATCTGCATTAAAGGGCTCATAATATCCAGACTCAGCCAGGCTGTTAGAGTCAAAATCACTTTGGCTACTCCTACATTGTGGAGTGCTGTAGCTTTTGGGTTTGTCCTCATCTTCACGCATCCACTCGCTTCCCAAAGAAAGGGAGGATGTAGAGGCATCTGACACATCCCCAGCTTGCTGTATTCATCCAAATCCATCTTCACCAGAAGCAAGGACCTCTGGTACGCACTGCAACAGACCTGCCCCGTGGTGTGGATACGGTGACTGGGAACCTGGTTGGGCGTCAGAGCAAAGATCTTTTGCAGACATCCAGGCACTGCCCGGCACCTGCCGCTGCCCACCTCAGCACCGGCAGAACTTGAGAGTAATGGATACTGAGGCCATTCCCGCCCCGGGGAAGATGGGGCAAGTAACAGGCAAGAGGTGGTGTGAAAACCTGAAGGGACTTTTTCTCAAAGTTGTTGGCAGCGCTGAGAATTCTCTGCTCTCCACAGGGCTGGCCCTTAAACCCTTTTCACTTTTATTAAGTGCAGACGTACTGCAGAGATGCGAGACTTCGTTACCTACAGTGAAACTGGAAAGGGTTTTTTTCTTCTTCTTTTTTTTTTTTTTTTTTTTCCCCTCCAGACAACCGCGGTGGAATCAGTTTTATTCAGATTTGGCTGTAATTGGAGCGAGGCGCTCTCTGAATCTAATTTCAGCTGGAACTAATTATAGGGGGAAAAGGTCATAAATGTAAGACGGCTGCATAACTATGTTGGAAGAATATTGACATCATATAGTATTAACTCTGCTCCTGTAAAGGCCATAAATACTTAGACTAAAAACAGCCATTAAGAGACAGAACAAAATGTACCTATTTCTTTTGATTAGAGGAGGAAATGAAGGAGGAAATGAGGGAGGAAAAAAATCTCTAAAGGGAGATTTAGAATCATACAATAAAGAAGTGCTGCAGACAAAAAAATAAAAAACATTTTCAAGGAATAGAGACCGACTGTCTCAGATGAAATCTTGAGCCACACCAGAAACAAACAGCACTACTGCATCTAGACTAAGCACTGTTCAAAATCTAACTGGAAAAATTAGTTGCAGTAACAAAAACAGCCAAAAAAAATTGCCAAGCCTGATAACCAAGCTAAAACCAGCTCCACTGATTCCATAGGATAATACCATGAGTGAACATGGACACGACACATCTTAAAGAAAATCCCTTATTACCGTGGCCCTAATCATTGGCCCACTGGGGCCAAAATGAGGCAGAGCCTCACTGGCTTCAGGATGTTCCCTGTGGCAGACCCGGCCAGGACTCTTCATCGGGAATCTTGGTGTTAATTGTTTCATGGAATTTTCTAATGGATTTGATTAAATGAAAAATTTCAGCATTTTCCCTATGCGTATGTTTTCTTGTAATCACAACACCAGCACAAGCAGAATATTACAAACAGGGATAAACTACACATGCAGCTGAAATTTTGACCATAATGTGTTTCAATTAGTCAACGAATTGTTATCTAGATATAGCTGCACACTTACCACCTTTCTGAAATTAAGTGCTGTTTTGGTACTTAGATTTACAGAAGCTCAATACCTAAACCGGTTACATGGTCTGCTTTAGCCCTAAGGCTGAACTGTAGTGATGACCCAAGTCAAATTAACAAACACAGAAGCCTGCCAGACATCTTGTGGTGAACTGCACTGCACTGAACCTTTGTAGATTCTGTAGGAAGCAGTTGAAAGTAATTTCTGAAATACCAACTGAAATAAGCTAGTAATTAATTTTTTTTTCTCTCTCTCTTAGCAACCCCATAGAGGCAAGATACTACAGAACATTCTGCAGCCAGTGACTCTGCAGACTCTCCACAGAAGCCGTTACGTCACAGGAGCAACGGCTCACACTCAGTCGGACCGTGCTTTACGTCACCTTCTTCTCCCCATGTTTCACTTGGAAGCAAACTCCTGCTAAGTTGATGGACGTGCATAACGGGATCAAGCGACCGATCTGCCTTTGCACAGTAAAGTATCTCCCTAACGGTGTTTATCGTTGCATCTGTATCAGCAGAAAATCACGTTCCCTCTTGGGTCACTTGCCACAACTAAATTCCTTCTATGATCCTTGATTTATGGCCTTTTTAGTAAGTACTTCTCAGTTGCCATCTATTGCCATCACCTGGTCTTACCTATGTTTTCTCTCTGTTGTGGCCACAAGGAAGAGCATAACTTGTCTTTTCATCAGAACACGTGTTTAATAAAGAGAAAGGGGACAATGATTAGCTTCTGAGAAGTACTCATGACAGACTTAGGACCAGATGATTATAAATTAAACACTAGAAAAAGCGGCAAGTCAAGATCAAACAGTTCATCATGAAAAGGAAGAAGATATTTTTGTCCATACTTCGCTCTCCAGTCTTTATTCTACTTGCCGGAACATTAGTTCTTCAAATTGCTTTTAATTACGTGGCCTAGAAATAAATATGCACCACTATCAGCGTGCTCTGAGGTTGAATATAAGGGGTACTCACTTTCATTCCAGTCAAGGCACTATTCCAAGGTGATTTATACTCTCATTATAGGCTGTTGCCTTTCTTATGTAAATTTGTAATCAAATATTCTAAACAGGTGATGACAAATAATTTGGGTAACTACTGCTAGCAGCCAAAATCTCAGCCCCAGGATGTCACAAGTGTACCAGCAGAATTTCACGCGCACAGATGCACATGAACAGTCCACACAGAGACACCTCCACGTTCTTAAATCTCCTAACAACTTTTGACCACATGAACTCAACCTACATAAACTAGTGACAATTTTTTTTTTCTCTGTTTAATTTAGCAAACTTCCTTCTCATCATATAAGCTATTAGGACAAAAGGAGCATTAATTAACTTACTGAATTTTTGATCAGATGTTGCAATGATAATTTATCATTTTAATAGTCTGTTGCAGAGTGGATTTTTTAGAAATGCTTCACAGAGTGAACCAACAAATTAATATAATAATTATAATCCTTTTGCTTGATTCAAGTATAATGCATCACTCTGTTGTTGAAACACCCTTTCAGTGCAGCTGTACAATGCAGAAATATCTTTCTTACGTGCAAAAAGTCCTCTGTTGATACATCATCAATTAGTTCAGATACCATCCCTAGAAGTAGTGTTTAATATATTTCTTTACAATGATTTTTTTTTTTCTTAAAATTCAGGAAATCAGATTTAGCTTCAAAAGAATCTTCTAAAAACAGTATCTGATTTTACTTGCTTTCTGAACAAGTCACTTTTTGGTTGGGATTCAAGGGCTGGATAATCAGAGGCTGTTTGAAATGCGAGGAGTACTGTATAAAACTCTGTCTGGATGGGAACACTGCAGAGAATCAGGTGGGTCAATCTCTTCTCTTACAGCCAGCCCTGTTTTTCTGCACTAAGCTAGTCTCAGAGTAGGACAGAATTCAGGAACTATGCTAAATCCTGGAATGCTTCTATTGAGCATATCTGGGCATTACAGAGCGCCACAGAAACAAAAAAGGAAGACAGAGATTGGCTTTTCTAATGGTACAGTACAATGTGAACAGAACTGCGCTGTCCAGGTTCGACATTTCCCACTCTTGCCTCTCTGCCTCTGCATGCAATTGCTAGTCTTTTAGAATTCCTGCCTTAATGAAATAGGTAAGCTGCAGAAAAGATTAAGCTGAAAAATACAGCAGGAATACAGAATGAGGACAGGTGATTGATCTTTGAGTGGATATCCAACAGAGCAATGAAATTCTCAGGCTGGTTCTTCTTTATTTCAAAGTGGTTTTGATTCAGAGGGATTTTATAGCAGCTTAATCATGCAGTTGGCACAGATTGTGCAAGCTTTTCAGCATGTTATACTCTGAAAGATGTCACATTTGGCAGAGGCAGTAAAGCTCCATGAATTTATTGTTGTTTCCCATTGAACACCAAAATCCAGGGCATCAAAAGATGATACAGCACACGTTACAACACTATTGTGTCGAGTCACCTGCTACCCTGGCTTGCACAAACCTCTGGTAGAATGCTACGAAATGCCAAATGGAAGCTCCCTGTGCATGGGGAAGAAGAGGGTCTAATGGGATGGACTAGTGAGAGACAGCTGCAAACTCAGCCTGTGGTCCTGTAGACATACTGCACACAAGCAATTCAACTTATTTGCAAATCCATCTTTTAACGGAACGCACTTCAAGACTGCTCCCCAAAATAATAATTTTGCTTTCAGCAGTAGCGTTTTTAAAGTCAGAAGGACTACTCACGCGTGCCAAATTATAGAGTTCCTTGAGTACTCCCAGAATCAGGAACACATACTTGGTGTTTATTTCTTTGATGTACATATTATGGACAATTGCCTTTCTCACAGTGAACAAGAGACTGTTCTAACAGCAAGCTTGGCTCGTGTGAACGTGGTGCTAATTAGCTCTGTACAAAAAGTGCATAAAGGCACGTGAAATAAGATCAAATTCATTCACTTGCTTTTTCTGTCCTAAACTGTTAATAAACCAAACAAATCGAAATTTCACCACAGTTTAGTAATCTCTACTAAATTCCAAGTGAAAGTCAGCCCATTTTCAGTCAAAACTGGAGCAGAAAAAATGTGACTAGAAAAAGATAAGTGCTTCTTTAACACCCATTTTTCTTTTCCACTCAACTTGAGCTAATTGCAAACAACGCAGAGCATGCTTGAAAACTGTGCAATGATATATTCAAAAACCAAAATAAAAAGTCACTTTCTCATAGAAAAGACACTCATACGTAAACAATCAACAGAAAAAGCTATTTGAAAATTGATCAGGAATTCTCTGAAATGGATATAAGGCACAGCTGCCCTCCTATTATTTCCTATGAATCTACAAACTCAGAAAAAAATTGCTACCTTTTAAATTCTGGAAGTCCCATCCTTTAATATTTTATATTGAAGGCTATGAGAGATGTTTAAGAAGCTTATGCTTTTTTTCCCCCCTCAGTTCTAAATATCTAGTCAGGAATTCAGTACCTCAGCAAGTACATGGCCACCCACCTAAGTAGCTACACTAGGAGCAACTCCTGCAAGAAAGTTCAAAAGAGTGTTCTGACCCTCAGTTTAACCTTGCAAAGAGTCTATTCCCACTACTGTTGGATGTACAAAAGTAGCATTAATAGAGTTCGGGGTGTGCAATTTCTCTGTGCATTAAGAGCATTAGAAAGGTTTTACTATGTACATCACAAATAGGTAAAGCATATCCAACATCCAAGTTTCTCATTATGGCAGATATTATATTAGATTGTTATTCACAACAGGAGAATGTCACACTTTTCTGTATACTCTAGTTCAGCACTTTTCTAATTTCACGGACCTCAATTTACATTTGTCAGTGTTTGAAGTTAGATGATATTGGTCTACTCAGGCAAGGAGTTAAAAGGGGAGAGAGAGGTCATTCACCTTTTGGGCAGTACCATACTTTGATGATGCATAAATAAAGCACAGCACGAGTGCGTCAGCAAAAAACCCGATGTCCTAAAGCCCTTTGATGCAAAGGATGATGTTTGTTAGAAACAAAAGGTTAAATATGTAGAAACTGTAAGGCTGAAGTGACGATGTGAAGAGAATCTGGCTAACCTCTTAGCAGAAATCCACCTTGTCATTCACTGTGAGTTTACAGACATGGCGATTTCAATAGATTACCAATGCTGATTAGGGAATGTATATGGAAATTATATTTATAAGCTGAATTGCTAGCAGGCTATGCTATATGAATCCTAAAGAACTGGTATTATTAATGGCTCTGATCCAAAGACCTGTCAGTGTTTTTTTCATTATCTGAATGGGATTCAGGTAAAACAACCGCGGTGGAATGCCACTCGTCACTGCTCTCCATTTGGACATCAAGCCATTGACCGCAACTCTTTGAGTGCGACCGTCCAGCCAATTCCTTATCCACCAAGTGGACCATCTGTAAAATCCATGTCTTTCCAGTTTAGAGATGAGGAAGTTGTGTGGGACAGTGTCAGATGCTTTGCACAAGTCCAGGTAGACTTGCTAGAAGGGTAAGCTGCCCAACAGCCCATGGTAGAAAATTCTGGGCACGCACTTTTAGACTTTCACACTTAAGCTTTTTTAAGTCTAGTAAGTCAAAAAAAATGTACTTGCATATCACATTTTCCATCTATTGTACAGCAATACAGACTTTACAAAAGGACGTAAAACGGCAAATGACACACAGCAGTCAGAAGAACAGTGAAGTTTTGAGTTAGAACAATGAATTCATTAAACCAAACCAAACCAACCAACCAACCAAACCTCTAAAGTGTTAAAACAAGGCATTTGAATAGTAACAACTGTTAAAACGAGCTCTGAAATCTCCTTGCAACATGAGATTTTTATTGGCAAACAATTAAATCTCTCTTTAAGTGCACTTTCTCTGTAGAACCTCATTTATAATCTTATCAGGCATGTCTCTCAGAAGAATTTGCTACTAGTCTAAGCCTTTATCTGCACAATGCAGAATACTAACCATTGTCTTGTATGTTTGTTCCCAATGTCAAAGACTGAAATTCCAATTTAAGGTTCTGACTGCTTTCAGAATTTGATATTATTTTTAAAGTGCTGTCATTTTTGTTCACATAGTGTGTCAGTAAAAGAAAATGTAAGAATACAAAAATTCTGTTGACGGTAAGAAAGCAAGCGAAAGGTGATGTACTTGGGAATCAGTTTGCTATAGCTCATTTGCTGTTTTATCATTTTCCTGCTACCCTCCAGGGCCCTATTTTGTTTCAGCCTTACTCATTAGAATTTAAGTTTTACAATAAGTATTAAAGTAAAGGAGGTTAGAGGCAAGGTAGAAGAATTAACAGCATGTGCTTTATGTATATTGTATCCAGCTATGAATTTCTGAAAGCTCTAGTAGGTATGCCTACATACAACGCTGTCTGCTGTGTATTTTGCACTGCTTAGTTTTCATATCTCATTGCCTTTGGTTTTTCTAGAAATCTGTAATAGCTTAATCTTTCCTAGTCATAGACCTATATTACAGTGTACTTTTCTAGCTAGAATAATAGATGATAATAATTTCAAGCAAATAGTTTTAATTCTAAGAACCGGTAACCTACCTCTTCTTTCACTTTAGCAGAATTCATGAGAACAAAGAGATTTCTTTTAGCAAGAAAATCATACAGCTCTGCATTATTATTTCCTCCCATTCCTCCCAGTTCAAGTTCTGAAATTCTTTAAGAAATGGAACCACAGCAGTCACACGCAGCACTAGCCTAGAGAGCATTTGTTTCTTTTTTCTTTTTGTAATCCCACATAAAATCCTGTTGGTTCTTTCAACATAAATAGGCCACATTACTATTTCAAGATTCCCCTCCCCTCTTATTTGGCTCAGAACACTTGATGGTTAATTCCCAGTTGAGATAATTAGTCTTTGGTTATCACCAGTTATTGTCACCTGTTCAACTTGAAAATATCTACAGCTTTGAGTTTTCCAATTAGCATCATAAGATCCCTACAGCAAGCAGCTAGAGTATTTTTTTTTCCACAAGGTAAATCACTTTTCACTTACACACTCTGTCTATTGAGTCTCATTTGGTAATAGTGCTTTAAAAATTATAGTGTTTTTCACAAAATAGACTTGTCATTGCCCTACCTCTTATCAAGCCCAGATGGCTGCTTCTATAAAGGAGAGAAAAACAGAAAAGGGAATTAAATGAAACCCTCTCCTTAATAAGTATCCAAGTCAATTTAAATACTTCCATTTCATTTTTACATCAGAGTCATGCCCTAGTATTAAGGCATGAAGAACATTCTCAGTGTGCTAATAAGCCCCATGACATGTTGAACTGACATTTCAATAAGTGGAATACGCTGTAGTTTATTTTTAACGTCAATGGCATGAAGCTGTGGGTAGACTGTGTTCGAGCCACTGGCCCAGTGCATTACATCTGGGTTGACTTCCAGCTGAACTTAATGAGGTGGCCTTCTAACTAAAACCAACACAAACTAATACTTGAGATTCGGAGGAGATCCTTCTAGAAGCACGGTTTGAAAATCTCAAAGCATGTGACACAAGAACAGCCAGTATCTTAGCAATTACTTCACTTTGTTCACTGTAATACCTGCTGTGGATTTATGGCCCTTCAAGGGAGATGATCAGCACACCTTCTAAGTCTGAAGCTCTGCAGTGAAGATGAGCTCCAATTTTTTTTGTGGAAGAACATCACAAAAACTTTTATAATATCTTTCAAGGCTTCCCTCAGCATTACACAGTACCCCTGCAAGTATGAAAGGAGTTCCCAGATACAGAAAGTGGAAACTGCTGGTCTTGAAAGGTGGAAAAGGTTGTGTCATTTGGGAGTCAAGCTCCTCCACTTCATAGAACGGTTTGGAGTTGGAAGGGATCTTTAAAGGTCATCTAGTCCACCCCCTCTGCAGTGAGCAGGTATGTCTTCAACTAGATCAGGTTGCTTAGAGCCCCATCCAACCTGATCTTGAATGTTCCCAGGGATGGGGCATCTACAACCTCTCTGGCAACCCATTCTCGTGTTTCACCATACTCATCGTAAAAAATTTCTTCCTTCTGCTTTCCTCTGGATGTGCTGAGAATGGGCCAATGCAATCACCGAAACATAAGCAGATCTGGCAAGAAAGAGTCTCAGTTCAGAGATCAGTGCAGCTTATTATTAAGGATGAAACCTTTTCCGTAACTCACCAGTTCTGACTGACTCATTCTTTAATGTTTTCACATTCCCCCATGAGGATGTCCGTGAGGATTTTCTTGTACTGTAGCTGCAGTTTTGAGACAGGTTTGGTGACAAAGACAACCCTCTTTAAAAACACTGGTGTCTCTAAACAGAACTATTTTCAAGAGAGTCACCTAGCTATATATAGCTGTGTAAGTGAGGTTCAGGATGTATCTAGTAGCATTAACAAAGCTATAGACAGACAGACAGATAGGTACCAAAAGGCAAAACTCCTACCTTCTGAGCCTGAAACTAAATAAACTAATGAAAAATTTTATAAGTACTAGAAAATAAACGGTTTCATCATGGAATAGTAAAACCCCAATTGTTTCCTCCTAGCCTATATTAACGACAAATCCCGATACTCTCATGACTAGAACAGATGTTAACAAACTCATCTGCACATTTCTCCTCACTTATCTACCTTGGAGCAGGGAGTAGAGCTCAGGCTCTCAGATCCATTCGGGCATCTAATTCCCTTTGAAACTGAGTTGTTAGATTCCTAACTATTTTTGAGAATCTGGGTTTAAATGGGGATACAGTGACTGCTTATTGCTTTGTGTCTGGAGCCTATGAATCAGATCGACTCACACACAGTGGACCAGGATTATTACTTCATGGCATGGGCAGGCAGCAGCAGTCACGATCTAGCCCTTTGAGATCAAGACAGCAGAAATTCATGAAGATTTAAAGTAGTTAAAGGAGTTTATTTTCCAGGTGGGAAATCCAGGTGTCAGAAGGAAAGTAACTATAAATTTTCAACCCAGCTTTCCACATAAAATGTAAAGCCATTTGGAGCACAGAGAAAGCTCAGCATGAACTATGGTTGATAGCTGGTGCAAGGTATGGTCAGTGGTTTTAAATGATTGATGGAGCTATCTCTGTACTAAAGTACTACAGCTGGAAGAGAAGAAAAAAATCAAGATCTCTTATAATGGTGCTTTATACCTTTTTTTTCCTCCTCTGATGGTCAAATAGAGTTCAGTTGTACAGAACAATTGTTACTTTGTACCACTGATACATATGGTAGCTCTCCATACATCTACTAGAGAACTTCTTTCCAATAAACAGAATAATACAGCACGTAGAGATAGTTTTTAAAACGTCTCCTAATTTATGATTGTCTCTTTAGAAAGTAAAGAAAGTAAAGCATATTTAAATTGTTTAGTTATTTTAGTTGAGGAAATGTATATGTGAATAAATATTTAATGTGCTTTATTCCTATTTAAATACTCAAAAGAGCTTTAAGGTATGTCAATAAGTCATCTTAGCTCCACAGATTTGTTACCTTTCACTTGTAACAACTTGGGGCTTTCCCCTACAGCATGCAAAACATCTGGTCCAGCTGGGAAACTGAAACCCAAGTTGAAATAACAGCACGGTGCAGATACTCGAGGGAACTCTGGGCACTCGCTCCTTCCTTTTCCTTTTCAAATATCAGAACCATGTGAGTTTTCAACCAAGTATCAGACACTTTAACATAATTTTCCTGAAATCAGTGACACTGCTCAAGGACTATTCTATGTGAAAAAAACCATGAACAAGCTCTGAAAGACCAGACCATCAAATACCCTCTAAAAAGAGTACGAGATACTGACTGTATACTCAGCTCTCAGATCAGTGTATTAGCTGACTGGCATTTCTCTTGCTAAGAAAAGATCAATGGAGAAAAGATCAGCTGAAGAAAGATCGATGGTGACCAGACAAACCATTAATTCATAAGAAAAGAGATTTTGCTTGGAGAAATAGGACATTACCCTGAGGCACAAGCTCAGAGTTGATGATTCCTATGTCTTACACGTTGAGCTGAATTCTCACTCCAATAAAGTGTAAGCCCTGCAAGAACAAGGTGAGAACAAACTTCATGCTGGACAGACCTACAGACAGACACAGCAACGGAGAAGCAAATAAGATCATAAATAGTCACATCACACATGAAAATGTAGCCTTCTATTTCCACAAGTGGAGACTTCTCACATGCTTTTGCAAGAAAATGGGGCTACTCCTGATAACCTAGAATTTGCTATTCCTCCTGTTCTCAGGTCTGCAAGTTCTCTTGCAGTTGTAGTATCTGAATGATGTCTAGTTTCTTTTTAACTACTGTCATAAGCACTCACAGTGTCACAAACATTTCACTCTTACTCCTCCTCTTTTCTGTACGGAGAGAATTGCATTACATTATGCCGGATTGTTGTCTTGTTAAAGAAAGGTGGGGGGGAGTGATTGTTCTGTTTAGTTATCATCTTCCCCTTGGAGTATTGAAACTCTAGATGGTTACTATTCTCTGACTGGTAAAAAAAAGCTCTCTTTTAGTGA
The DNA here is from genome assembly GCA_013396935.1 of Baryphthengus martii. Lineage (NCBI taxonomy): Eukaryota > Metazoa > Chordata > Aves > Coraciiformes > Momotidae > Baryphthengus > Baryphthengus martii. The sequence continues at coordinate 290,242 of VWZK01011039.1, forward strand.
TAAACTTTTGCAAAACTCAAAAGATAAGGAAAACCTCAGATAAATAAGAATATATGCCAGAATGTGTACGTATATACTTAGAAAAGCGTTCTGCAGTAATAGAGAAATGAGGTGCTCAGAGGAAAGGGCCAGGTGCTGAGAGAAAGGCTTTGATGTTTTTGAAACATTAAAGGAGTTGTTAAAGAACAGCTCACCTGTGGATATTGCCAAGGAGAGGTAGCACTACTGTACTGAGCGTGGTTTAAAGCGCTGCTCCATGTAAAGTATAAACAGCACAGCAGCTTTAAGCAGGGCGTCCTGCTGTTTCAACAGAAGAAAATAACTTGAGATGAGAGTATAAGCCTCATTTGGAGCAAAGTTCCAGCTTTTCCAGAATAAAGGAGGAGCTTTGATTCTGATCTACATGTTTGTGTCTCATGTTGCTCCATCATTTGTCTGAAGTTGCAGAGGATGTCACTGCTGTCACTGGATGCTATCCTGCTGCGCTGCTGACAGGGTGATGCCAAGAGCACGATGAGGGGGTAACGGTGCAGCATTTGGGGGGAAGCCGCAAAAAGGCAGCTGAAGCTATGTTTTGATGAAACAAAAAAGGATTTGAAAGGAAAAAAAAAAGAAACCATGTATTAGTAGAGATGTGCATTTAGCAATGAGCAGTCAGAATTTTCCAGAGCAGAAGTGGAATTTCAAAATAATGCCCAAGTGTTTCTAGGATTACAAACATCAGATAAAGTTCTGGGAACATAAGTTCTACTTGATGGATTTAATTTAAAAAAAAACCAAACCAAAACATATCATGCACTCTTCCAGGTTAAGTCAGTAGCCTTTGCTGTTTGTGCTAGGAACCAAACATAAAATCCTACCTGGCTAATACTTGAAATGGCATGCTACTCAGTATGATAAAGTAACTTTTCTACACATACTTAATATATACCTGGAGCCAATACACACTCTCTTAATGGACTGCCACATATACCCAATGAAACTATTAATTTAATTAAGTCTTGCTCACTTCTGTGGTTAAAAGGAATAAATTTGGTTTTATAAATGCAATCTCATCTCAGCAGGTAATATCTATCCATTGCTTATTAAATTTTTCCTATGTTATCAAAAGACAAAAATCAGATTAAATCTGAAGTATTGCTTTAACAATATGTTTGAAGCATGCTTTTAGAATATCTGGACCTTACTCTTTCTTTCTTTCCATTGTGAAGTTTCACGGGAAAAATGGAAATAATTCAGTATTACAGGAAGACAATTCAGAAAGCATATAATATAAATAAAAGTGTTTCCCTGATTCTCTTCCTATTGGTACCCATTCCTTTGGAAAAGTAGGGTGAAAAATATTGGTATAGCAAGAATTTCCTAAACATAATTTATGTGATATGTATTTTAACATGTAAGTATGTTCCTAAGGAAACAATGAAGAATTAACCAAAACTGATTTGAACCAGTTTTTGTTAAAAAGTCAAGACTCACATTTTTCACCCCCTCTACCCTCTCCCAACCTCTGCTCAGACCTCAAAGCCCTGTGCTCTGTTCTGTTTGTCTGGCTGCAGATGGAGCTGCCCTGCCCTGCCTTTCCTGCAAGTGTGGACAGAATCCGTGGCTGGGCTCCAGCTGGTCACTGAACTTCATGAGCTTGGTTCTTTGATAAGTGTAGCAGTGTCCCACATATCCCAGACACACACCAGGAATAACCTCTCAGAACAAAATGGTAACAGGATGGTAGCTGTAAGACAGTATGATTACTTCAGCTAACACTGTGCACTACGAACAGTTTCAGATTTCTTTTAATATATTATTTTTGCATTTTTTGGGCACTGTTCTTCAGTACCCATTATGGGAACGGGTCTTGCTGGTGAATTTGAAGGAGGAGAATACACAGCTTCACATCCCCTGAACTGTGAGAGTCTTTTTCGCTTTTGTTCAGATTTCAGCACAACTTAGTGGGTGAAATCAAAACCTCTTTCAAGTCAGTGAGAGTTTTGTCATGGATTCAAAGAGGCAGAGCTTCTTTGTGAGGATAAGCTGGAGCTCCATTTTGCCAAACTCCACACGACCAAAATGCATTGTTCATTTATAGCTGCCTTGATCATAAATATGCCTCATTTTACTTTAGTCAGAGTCACTCCCCTGAAGTTTTAACTTACATATTTATTGTTGATTCAGAAATGTCTAACTAATGATGACAGTCTGACTTAATGGCCAATATAATTGAGACAAATGTGTCACTTTTAAGCAGAATTTAGGGAAGAGAAGCATTTTATAAGGTTCACATTCTTTCTGGATAAAACACCCTATCTAATCAACAGTCCTATGGCTTTGCCTTTCTGGCAATGAATTATTTCCATACTTTCTTCTCAGGGTTTATCAGCGAACTGGCACAAGAAAAAACTCCTTGATTTGGCTCCAGTCAGAGTTCTGAGGCCAGCTCAGGGAAACCGCACCCATTCATTTTTCCGGGGGAGTTCCAGCTCAGCCGACAGTTCACCTCAAAAGCTGAATTTGCAGCAGAAACTTCACAGTGCATTTTAATCCGGCATTCAGTTTAATTAGCACTTGGGCAATTCCTTTTGTTCTTGGTAAACAACAGTAAGATTTGACAAGGCAGGGAAGAGAGTGTATTCGCTGCTTTCATATGTCACTCAAACTAGCCCATCACCATTCCCAAACTAACGCTTCTTTACACGAACTTCTGCTAAACAGTGTTAGATTTTTAAGTCTAAAACTGGCAGGTTTTCCCAGGGTTGCATCTGATATCAAAATCAAGGTTTATTAACATTACAAAGAGCACTGCTGTCCTGTAGTGCCCCTTTTATCATTCTAAGCAGCTGCCTTGAGGCAATGCGTTTAACCTTGGGAAATAGGAGCAGAATTCTGGGAAGCCAGAAATCTTTGACAGCTCAAGCCTTTTACCTCATCCAAAATCTGTTCTACAGCTTCAGCTCCCACACTGAAAAAAAACCCCAAACCCAAGACCCTTATTTTCATTTGATGTTTATCTATTCTATTCATTGCACTTAAAATCGAAAGATAGGACGGTATTTACTCCCAGTGATCTTCCATTTGTGCTTCAAGCACACCAGTGATAAAAATTTTCCTTTTCTCTACTGAGACTCCTATCAGAAAGATAGTGCCACAGGGTGTGGGTGTGTGGAGGGGTGTGTGTTGTGGGGACACCAAACATAACCCCAAACCATTTAGCCGTGTGCTGAATTCTTAAAACTAGTTCTGCGGGTTATCTTATTCCTACTTGTTCTATGTTTTACGACAAATTTCACATCACATTTTGCTATTTCATCACCTGTTGCAACAGCGAAGAACCATCTGTGGTTCAGTTATAAGTCCTTGTTTGTCAGGGTTTAGGGCTTAGCTGTAAAAATAGAATTCATTTTGATGTTTCACCTATTGATTCTCACTTTATGCACAGTTTTTTCTTTCAGAAGGTCCCAAAGTATTTCTTAAGCTATACATGAATATAACTTTTGAAATGCAGCTAATTCCACAGTTTCTAGCTGGCCCATGGCATACTGCAAAACACCAAAAGCAGTGTGGATACAAATTAACCCTCAGACACCAAACAAACATCTACAGTTTTAAATTTTGGTAGAGCGTCTCTCAAGCAAATAAAAACCAACAGCTCTTTTTTTTCTCCTGAAGTTTCTGATGCAAATGAATTCAATAAGCTATGCTGTTCAGGGCCAAATTTAGAGGAGATAATCTGCTAAGGCAGAGAGGGAATTATGCTTTATCTTAGAGGAGAATTAGACATCTCTGCTTTCCTAGGGTATACTTACATGGCACGGTATAGTGCTTTACCTCCTTCTCAGCAGGAAATACTGGCATAGGCAGAAGCCAGCATTAGAGTAACTACACTACTTTTGCAGCCATGTGTAGCCTCCTACTTCAAGTCAGGAATCCCAATACAAAGCAAGAATGAGCCGACCAATCAAACCCGGCATTTTAGCCCTCTAAGCTCAGGGGACACGGTCGGTGCTCTCTCAATTCGTAGCTATCTCCATCTAATGAGATTTTGCTCTTCTTCAGGTGAATTGTTCAGCTGCTCTGACCATAAGCAGCTTATTGTTTTACTTCAGCTGTATGAAAATGTTTCATCCAGCCAATTCCACTTTGACACGTGTTACCGGCCGTGCGGTGTGTCTGGATTCTGACAGATCACAGTGGAATTCCAACTGTATAAGGATCCTTTGCACTGAACTATTTTACAGGATGGAAAGTCCATTTTGAAATCACAAGTGAAACACATGAAGAATGTGTGGGACCTATTTATATGTTTGCTTCTAAAACTGGAGCTCCTAATCAACGCTCAGCCAACAAATTAATCTTCAGGGCTCTTCCAGAACAGCACTTGTGCCCGCAGGCTGTGATTCTGAATATCCTATCCACAGTCTTCTCTGCTGAAGAGGAAGCAAACTGATACAAACCAGGAGAAGTTCCCTGTGTAAGCAGTGCAAGAGTTCACCTTCTCTAGCCATTGTATGGTCCAGTCACACTTAACCATCGTATTTACATCCCCATTTCCTTTGTTTCACTTGAAGTCCACTGGAATGAACAATCAGTGCTACCTCTCCAATTTCTCTCTCCAAGAAAGCAAGACATCCACTAAAGAAGCGAGACTGCTCTTCAAGATGGAGAAATTTCTCTCCAACCAGCTTAGCACTTCTATGGACTATTAACAAGCACTGACCCACTGGCAAGGTAACATTTCTAGTAAAACCGAGTCCTGGCAGCTCCAATGTACTAAATATAAGTTGAATATTTCTGCAGGTTACTTTCCAGCATCCTGGTAAATCATTTCAAACTCCTTCAACTAGCTAGGTTATGGTTTTTTCATTACCCCTCTTAAAATCAGGGCTGCTTTGTGTTTGTACGCCAAAAGTGATGTATGTATGCATAAACACTCAGCATCCATAAGAAAAACTTCTTAGCACTGTTGTAAAAGTGTATCACTGATTTATATACCATCAGTGCATTATAATACATTTTCCATACATACTCATATAGCATATAACCCACATATATTTAAGGAAAGCTGGGACTACGAAATCAAACATTTGTAAGTTGTTATTCTGCTACTCTGTTACTACTTTCAGTTGCCCTGTCAGCCTTACTCTAGCCCTTTTCACGGTGTAACATAGCTCTTACTTACACCATGTTTAAGTACTTACTCCTCATTCACACAAAGGGTCTTGGGGGACTCGTTCAGAATACATTCCTCCTCTAGTAGATGTGCAAAGCACAATTATCACAGCATAGGGGACAAGTGCAGCTTGAGGAGGTAGGGTGAGTTTTACATCCATTATCCTGGCAAACACAAGTACTAGATCGGGTTTTGCCACGTGTACTGCAGTGGCCTCAGCACTCTGCTTTGGGACCTGTAGGAGTCTCTGCTGCTTTGTCACAGTTTGAAGCATTTTGCTCCGAACAGTCATTGCTAGGAGAAAGACAGGCAGTTGCCTGCACCGGCAGCTTTCACGTCAGCATTTTCTAAGGAAGTAAATGACTATAGGAGCTTCAATTAGGGATGTCCTTTAACTTTCATAGATTTAATTTTAAGTCTGATGTCCTTCTGCTTAGCTCTCACCACCTGCTCAGAAATACTTCTCACATTGCCATCTCAATTGGTGGCACTTGTCTGCTTGGTCAAACACCTAGATGTACTGTTCAATGAGGAAGGGAGCGTTGAGGCTGACATCTGACACATTATCAAGCTATCTTATTACCACTTCAGGGATGTGACCGGATTAAAATGTGTGCTCTCACATGCAGATGCCAAGATTCTTGGTCATGCTGTCACTACGTCCAGACTTGAGTAGCGCAATTCACTTTTCTTTTTCCTAAGGAACAAAGCTTGCTATGTCACATCCTTCCGAACTTACTTTTAACAGATTTATGGCTACACCCTACTAGATGTCCCCTACATTCCAGAAATATCAGTTACACAAAACTGGAATACTGTGAAATGATTGAACATGTAACATTGTAGTACAGGCTGATGTATTTTATCCTTTTTTTCTTTTTTTTTTTTTTGTAATTTTGTATGTATATCTTACACATTTCACAGGCCGAATACAACCTTCTTTTAAATCAATCGTTTCAATGGCATTTTATTAAGACTAGATATGTAATTCATGCATTTATCATACATGTATTTCATATATACTTTACAGGCTTTAGCGACAGAAACAGCCTCTTACGATTAAGCACTTCATTATCATGGCCTCTTATAAAGAAAAAATAAATTGAAACTTTTAAAAATAAATGAAACTTTCACATTCCTCACTAAGTTCTAAGCCACAGATTGCACACAGGACTCTTGATTTTAGAGAAAAGTTTCCGTTTGGGGAAAAGTAATTAATTTTGTTGCCTCTAACCTTATAATTCATTTTGTTGCCTCTAACCTTGCCCTCTTCTGATGCTAGAGGTAAGATTCCACTGTTTTAATTCCTTGGCAAGCTATTCTTTTGACTAATCTCTTATTTGGAAGATATCGAGCGTACGTTTTCCTTTGTTAAATCTCACCTCATTAATCCTAGTTATATACCTTGTGACAGTGCTAAACAATTGCTTTCCTTTTTTGAAGTCTACAGCTCTGTAATACTGGCTGATAATTAGTATATCCCCCTTAGTCATTCTTTGGCCAAGCAATGCATATTTAGCATTCATAATCTTTCCTTATTAATCCCTTTACAGCTTCTGTTACTCATCCTCAAAACCTCTCCAGTTTGTTAGCAGGCTCTGAGCACTAGGTATCAGGAATTAAAGTGACTATTCTAAAGGCAAGATTTACTTGTGCTGCAAATAAAATATTGTTATCACAAGCTATTTTGCTTCAAAAGGACACACGTTGAATCTTATGAAACCAGACTTGGGTGACTACACTCCCAGAATTGGATCCCATTGTTATAGAAGTTGATGAAATGCTCTTGAAATCTAGTCAAATTTAAACTCCCTATTTTTTGTCTTTAATATAAAGCCTGTCAATCCAGCCAAAAGTTGTACCTCCAAGGAGGTCCTTTTCTTTGGGAAGTTCTTTGTTCTTAGCCAGATCACTGTGATAAAGGGAAAAACCACCTTCTGGCATTAAGGGCAGATTTTCACAGAAAGGAGAAATCCCAAACACAAAAGCAAAGTTAGAATTCATATTTTTAGGAGTTACAGGAAAGAGGGGAAATGAAACTCCTTAATCTTTATTGCTTAAGCATAAGTAACTTTAACAACAGGAGAAGTCACAGACATACTTATTATTAAGCACAAGCTTAAATGGAAGAAAGGTAGACTTAAAAGCTGGAATTCACGGAAAACAGAATATTGGACAGTGCTGCCACGCTCTGTTAGTCCAAATAATTTATTCCATATTTTATGTATTTTCATGGATTTTGGTATGAACTGGACTAATCAACTTCAGATTGATTGAAAACTCTCTGGACTGCTGGGCTCAAAGGATAATAATCAGTTGTAGATGATGCTAAATTGGAGGAGTTGGGTAGCATGTGAAACATCAGACTTCCAACTTAGCGTGACCCTAGGAAAACTGATGATGAAGCCAACAGAAACCTCATCAAGTTCAAGAAATGCAAAATTCTGCACCCAGAGAATCATCCTATATTTGCACCTGCCTCATTAGAGGCTGAGAACCAACTGGCTGAGGAAGAGCCCTGTTAAAAGGACCAGGGTCACAGTGCTGGACAGAATGCAAACCAGCAGTGTGCTCGCACTGCAGAGAAGCCAAGATGCACACAAGGCTGTGCAAGCAGAAGCGTGGCCAGCAGAACAAGGGAAGGTAATATTCTATTCTACTTGACTCTGGTAAGACCACATCTGAAACACACGCATCCACTTGTGGTAGGATAGGTTTTGGAAGGCTGCCCAGCTCAAGAAGGATGTTGAGGAACTGCGGAGAAATACAGAGAATTTCTAAAATTACCCCTGACATATGACCTGTATAAGGAGAGACTCAGGTGGCTGGGCTTGTTTAGTCTGGTGAAGAGGAGGCTAAAGGGCAATCTAACAGCAGCCTACAACTATTTCAAAGAAAATTATAAAGCTCAGTGGTGCCAGAGGGTAAAACCGGGGGCAACAGCCACGAACTGCAGCCAAGGAGGCTGCAGCTGGAGATTAGGTAAAATTTCTTCACTTTGAGGGTACTGCAGCACTGGAATAAGTTATCTGGAGATAAAGAAGAATCATCATCTGTGGAGGCTTTCGAGGCTTGGCCAGAAACACCTGCAGCTGTCCTGATCCTTACTAGCAGCAGCCCTGCACCAGGCAGGAGGTTGGAACAGATACCCTCCAGAGATCTCTTCCAATGAACATTTTTCTGATTCTGTCAGTTTATGTGTTGCTCAGAGTCTACCTTAGACTTATCGGGAAGCTCCTTTAATGTTTCCTTTCATGGCTTTATACAAAAGAGAGATTAAAAACACAACAAAAGAATTCTGCCACAGAAAGCAGAACTGCTCTGGCAGTTCAGGCAGTGGCCAGATGTGTGCGTTTCAGCTGGAGCTTACCCCAGTCATCACCTCCTGCTGCTAATCATCTTCATTTACCACCTGTATTCTTCACTCTCTCTCTTGGAATAAGGCATCTCTCATAGTGGCTGATTTAAATACCGAAACAATTTCCCTAATCCACTTGTGCAGAAATGAATCAGGTTAAAAATCTTGCTGTTAGGCACAGTTAATTAGTGCCAAAGGGGGTACAACCTCTGGAGGCAAAGAGAGCGGTATGAGCAGCTGGATGCTCGTCCACACTAAGCTGCAGGAAGAGCACCACCTTCAACTGCACACATAGATCCCTATCAAGGAATCCACTGGCAGGACATAAGCTTATTGTAAAAAAACATGAGGCGATTGTGAAGCCACTGTACCATGTGAAGCAGCACAAACAGCTTTCTGTACCTCCCATAACCTCTCTTACACGTAGAGAATTTCAAATGCGTAACGTACAAAAGGAATAAAAGAGGTAATATGTATAATTCATAAGACATGTAAATTATTTCTGCTTCTTTCCAGATTAAAAAATGTGCGGGTGTTTGTGTGTGCGAGGAGGTGAACTCACGACTGCCCTGAAGAAAGGTAAACAGGGAATCTAAAACAAAGAAGAGGTTAAAAAAGAGGGATGGGGATCACTGTTCCAATAAACTGGACTAACTGGTCCTGTTCAGACATTTTTTGTTTTTTTTTTGGTGCAGAACAAGAGCCATGAGCCTTGCAGTAGTTCTCTGTTCAGTCTTCAATTTTATGCCTGTTGTCAGATCCGTATTTTCACCTCAAGAGCATCCTACTGAAACAGAAATGCTGTAGCATGAGCACAGTATAAATGTAGAGGTAATACACCCACTGATGGAGATTTTCCCATCCATTGATGACGATACTACGTTTTCAGAGTTTTTCAAGAAACAAGATGACAAAATCTTGTGGATCCTAGTTAGGATGAAAAGTAAATTATGCAGGAAGGGGAGAGGTATTTGCTTACATGGCATCTTTCCAGTAGCTGAGTACGCTTCTCAAAGATACCCAGCCCAAGTCAGAGGAGTCGGAACACGGCACTTGTGATGGGAATGCTTATTTATAAAGAAAAGGTATCATCTGAATTGAGCCGTGGCCAGCAATGCAGCCTTATGAAGAAAGGAGCCCATGGCATCTGTAGATCACTAGACAGAGACATCTGTTTTGGCAATAAACTACTTGATAGTAAAATTCTAGATCTGCCCATGGCTGGGCTCTGCACACAGCAGAAACTCTAGCATGTGGTCTGGACCCATTTCCTCGTACCAGATGCAGCACAGACTTTTTAAAGCAGGGAGATCATAACAACAAGCATTACAGGAGAAAGTAGACTGGATTATTTTGGGATCTTCTGGCATATGTGCAAGATGGCTAAGAGAAGTATAATTGGATGGACTACTGAAAGCACAATGAAATCCATGGCATTTACAAGCCTCTCTCCAGTTCAAACAAACTCAGCGATAATGGATGAGCGCTCCCTTCATGAGAATTTCCCATTGGATTGAGCAGCATTGCCAAGGCTTCTGGTCCACTGCCAATGAGGATATAGCCAGGATTTCGTTTCTTTTTTTTTTTTTTTCTCTGCTAGAAGGAGCTGTAGTACAGCCAATTCAGTCTCTTATACCACAGGGGTTACAACACTAGTAGTACATGTACAATTCCTGTAGATCTCTCAGGAGACGGTAAAGTTTCAGAGATAAATTTCTAGGCAGAAATTCAGAATTTAAGGAGACAGTAAGGAATTAAAACACTCCAGGGAAGCATATTGCTGGAATGTCCTAACAGTAAAAACCTAAAGAGCAAAGCTATTAAATTAAGCATGTTGCCTCAGAATCCTGCCATAGTGACATAAGCCATCAAAAGGCATTTCAGGATGAGACAGAGAGGCTCTGACTATTTCTAAGGCAAGGGTAGCAGCAATTAGAAAAATGCTTGTTTACTTCTGGCCACAGGACAGGATTCCAAGTTAGGCTAATTGCAAATGCTGTTGACCCAGTATAGATTGAACATAAATAGAGAAAATTGAGCTTTTTTCTTTTTTTTTTCCTTTTTTTTTAAAAAAAAATCAACGTGACACTTTCAGTGTATTTTCACTTCCCAAGCACTTTCTCAGATTCCCCTTCTGACCATCTTCACCTAACTTAGATAAGGAATAACACCTTCCAGGACATGGTAGCATTTGCAAGATTTTAAATCTTCCTAATTGACCCAACTAATTCTGTTCCATTTTTCCTTGCAGAAAAATGGTTTGAGTTAGAACAGAACAATTCTGTTCAGTGTTTTTACTTTTCAGCTCAGTTCCTTTAACTAATTGCACTTTCTGAAATTAGCAGCCTGTTTTGACAGACAGTGCCTGCTTCTAGCAGTGATAACGCTCCGTGGTTAGAGTTAGTACCAGGGACTGGTGTGCAGACCGAGGCCACTGCTAGATCCTGTGTACCATGTTGAGGGGTGCAGAAAGTAAAAGCCGCACCTGCAGGGAGGAGCGGACAGATGGGTGTCCTTAAACTGACCCATGGGTTGTTCCATCCCATAGATGCCGTATGCAGCTGCTGGGGGTCCTGGCTCGGTTGCTCTCGGTTCGGGGGCTCTTGCTCTGGGCCCTTGCTCAGATTCTTCCTCATTCCTTCAACATCTGGAATCCAAGGAGGACTCTGTCCGTTCTGCCTTCAATCCTGATCTGAGTGTTCCTGAATCTAGTACCGGAATTCAGCTCCTGAACCCGGTTCCCATCTGCTGCTGGGCCCTGTCTGGGACTCTCCCGGTGCCTGCTCCACAGCATCAGTGGTGATGGTGATGTAATCGCCATCAGGGTGTTTGGGTTTGACACTGGTCTCATGTACATTTGTATATATTTCATTTCATTCTTCTTATTATTTTCCATTTTCATGAAAGCTGTTCTAGTTTCCTTTCCTAATCAATAAATCTCTCTCCCTTATTTCTTTTCTTTTCTCCTTTGGGGAGGGAGGGGGGTTAACAGAGAGCGTCTGTTATAGTTTTTAGGGCTGCCCTGACCCTAAATCGTGACAAGTACTGGTTGTTTAAGTTAGATCGCTGTGTCTATGGTAGTACAGCAATTTCTGTTTCTCCTTTTTCTCCTTTTATCTCTGAATCAGAGTCTATGCTCCTGTTGCTTTGTCACTGCTCTGCACCTTTCGCTTGGTTCTCTCCACACTTCATCTTTTCCACTGCCAGTTTTCCCTGCTCACAAACCACAGGCAGGTGTCATTGCAGCATGTACTGGGCTCCTCACTACAAGAAGGGCACTGAGGTACTAAAGTGTGTCCAAAGGAGGGCAACAAAAAAAAACCAAAACGGTGAAGGGTCTAGAGAACAAGACTTACAAGGAGTGGCTGAGGGAACTGGGGTTGTTTAGTCTGCAGAAAAGGAGGGTCAGGAGAGAACTTGCTCTCTACAACTACCTGGAAGGAGGCTGTAGCAAGGTGTAACAAGTGACAGGACAAGAGGAAACAACCTCAAGTTGCACCAGGGGAGGTTTAGATTGGATATTAGCTTGATTGGTTGTCAAGCATTGCGACAGGCTGCCCAGGAAAGTGGTGGACTCACCGTCCCGGGAGGTATTTACAGGACATGGTAGATGTGGTGCTTAGGGACATCATTTATGGTGGACTTGGCAGTGCTGGGTTAATGGTTGGACTCAATGATCTTAAAGGTCTTGTCCAACCTGAACGATTCTACGATCACTCTGGTGTAACTCATTCTTCCTTTCATTTTACCTGAGGTACTACATTTTATATTTGCTTTCCTTTGAGGTTCAGAAATGTAGTTATAATAAAGAACTAGCCTTCTAGTACCACACTACACTGTGTTTAAGAACATAAGGCCATCCCTATGCTCTGCCAGTTCTCCGTAGAATCTATGATACATGCTATTTCTTTTAGTATCTCATTATATGTGTCATCAATATCTTGTTTGGCCTAAAGCCACATGGCAGCCTGACAAGATTGTGCTGCAGTTTGGCAGTTTCCGTACAGGGCACAGCTGTCAGCATCTCTTATCCTCCATTTCAGAAAATCAGCTGGTACTGGCAAGAGATCATAAGCTAAGACTAAGCAGTAACTGTGCATCCTTTTTAGCAAAGCAGAAATGGAAAAACCATTCCAGAGATCATTTTCTGTCCCAGTCTTTTTGGCAGCCCTTTCTTACTGATGGCAAACCTGATAGCTACTTCTTTTGTGCTTCAGCACTTCATATAGAACGGGTCTTCTCATCCTCCTTCTACTCCTTGTTGCAAATGCACAGCACAATGCTGGAGGAAATATAAAAGGAAGGCTGCTGGATACATACATGAGCATATGCTCTGCCTTGTTAAGAACATATACTCCAGCTGCTTCTGCAGGCCACTGTCAGGAACACAGGGAATCAGCTTACTGAAAGAGAAATCGAAGGCTGTCTGTCATGCTGACTAATGTCCCACTTCATTATTTTATGTCAGAAACTGTGAGGATCACATGATATGAAATATAATATCAAAGGACTGATGACAAAAAGCATTGAAGATAAAAAACCCCAAACAGTAGTAAAGCAAAATAAAAGAAAGGAAAATCAGGAAGAAATTATTTACATAGAATACTGAGTAACGCCACATCTAGCTCCTTCCAGAACACCATGTTCATTTTAGGGATGATTTTTCTACCCCTGGCATTTGACACACTGATATATTGAGAACCAAACTGGCAGCACAGGTAAAGAGAAAATATGGCCACCATGCAAAGTGAAGATCAATAGTCAGGATAAATTCAAGAAAGGGAAATGAAAAAAAAACCAAGGAAGTTGTAAGGCTGGGGAGCCTGTAGCTGAGACTACTATTAGACTTCCCCTAGAGAAACAGATGCCCTGAAAAGGGTCCTGGATGACAAGTCAGTCCAGGATCATCTATGTGCAAGTGCTGGTAATGAAGATAAGCAGGGGTACTGAGGGAGTCTGGGGCAGGGTGAGAGTGCAGAAAGAACATGGATCTGTGAAGCGACAGAGGAAGCCCACAGGTGGTGGTTGGCAGACTTAGAGATGTGATTTCGGTACAATAAGGACGTTTAGACAACAGAATGACTCACACAAGTAACTGCTCAGCAGCACCAGTGAGAGAACTGCAACCTGGCCCATTAATTTGACACATGGGTGGCTCCTCTGTCTCTTAACCTACCAGTGCGCACATGACCTCCTCCAACAGAAAGCCTATACACCAAAATACTCCTGGAGCATTCAAGGCTGCATTTAAAGTAGATTCTGAGTCCTCTATCCAAAGCTAGGTCTATCTGTATGTATGTGATAAATAGCACACATAACCAAAGTGTGAGTACAGCCCTTCAAAGAGGAAATAAGTGCTCATCCACCTTTGGAAGAAGCATGTTAAATATTTATCAATTATAGGAAAGTTGTGATGTGGGGTATATTTCTCACCTTGATTATTTCATAACGAATTGAATCCACATCGCAAAGAGCCTTGCTGGTGGGATGCACATAAATTCCACGTCACCCTGCAGGCAAAATTGACACTAATGGTCAAAAAGAAAACTTTTAACAGTACCATCTTCATGAAATAAGAGTTTAGACACATGAACCCCTAACAAGCATTTTCTCCAATATAGTTTTGTCTCATGTCCTGTTGTGTGCTCTGCTACCTTCTTTTCTCTTACTTGTTGCCCTGTGTTTTGTTCAGAAGCCTGGTCTGCCAACTGCAGGGCCTCCTGCAAAAGGAAAGAAAAAGAAAGGACTGGATCAAGGGTGGAGTAACAAATCCACCTTGTAAATGACCAGCTCTAACACCTGGCAGAAGCTCTGCAGAGCATACATGCGAGGACTTAGCTGGAAGAGCTGATGCTGTCTGGAGTTATCTTCCCTAGCTGAAGCCATGAAAAAAAGCTGTTCCAGAGCGGACACCTGACCATATGTCCACATAGCCAAGACCTAAGTGGATTGATTGCTTCACAATGCTGTGCTTCACAGAAATCAAGATGTTACTTCCTGAAAGCTGCTGACTCTAATAGAACCTCCTGGTAACTTTTTCCCATGGGATAAATTAAAGCAGAAGAAATCACATATGGGTGACTTTCAGGAGCCCTGTTGTTTCCTTAAGTCATTACGACAAAAAATCACAAAAGACAAGAGTCAAGATGACAGGAATTAAGTGCTTGATTTAGCTGGTGATGTTTTCTGTCTGCCCCCTCAAATCCACGTGCACCTTTACACTGACTTTCAGACTTGCTAGTTACTGAGAAGTGCAGATGCGCTCCCACAAACACACAAATGCAGTAAATACATGCTGACTGCAGATCTGCAAATGCCCAGAGCCTTTCAGCCTTTATTTTGTGAGGATCAAAGCCAAAATGTCAGGACTACAAAGACGTTAAAACAAAACAGCCATTGTAAGCATAGCATTCATTTGATGTTGGAAGGAAAAAGGACAAAGATCTGAAATCTTTCTGCGCCTCAGTGAAAACCAAGCGACGTGGGGAAAACCCAAGAGCAGATTCTTAAGAACTGGTATGAACCAGCAGTATCTTGTGGGAGCCAGGGGTAGCAAATGGAAGAAGCAAGATCATACATTCAATCTACATCTCAAAAAGCCTGTGCATGCCTAGATCTCTTTCAAAAGAGATATTTTTATCACTTTGATATTTCACTTGCAACGAGGAGAAAAAACTTCAAAATGATTATAAATCCAGTTGGATTTGGGAAAGAACATTAAAGTCTGAGATCATAACTGAGCTTTTTTAACTCAACAGAACTCTCTTAAAACCTTAGATTTGCAAGATACTTAAGCAAGTGCTTAATGGTAATCACCAGCTGAAATGGGAGGGACTACTAGCATACTTACAATTAGCAGGAATGCTTAAGCACCTTGCGTAAATTGAGACCTGTTACTCTCAATACAAGAGATTAGTTTCTTGTGGCATTCTGCTATTCCTACTTCCCAATTGTTATAATACACACTTGGAAGGTCACAGTTTCTAAAAGACATCAGTATTTCATTGTGGCTGCAACGAAAACAAGAGTTGGAGCTTTACAGTGCGTTACTTGTCCATTTGATTATTATTTCCCTTAGCAGATAACTATCTCTCCATTTTTTTCCAAGTATTTCCACCTTTATAATGAAAGCAGAGTTTATAACATTGTCCCACAAGAATAAAATATTTACTTGTGTTTTAGGTAGTAGATGTGTTAACGAACATAGGAAGCTATGTCTTTAATTTATGGCAGAACCCAGGGATTGTTCACTGCCTCCATTCTGATATCCAGCAGTGTGATAAGCAGATTGTCTATCATTTCTATCACTCCTAAGCATATTATTTGCCCTGACAAGTAGAAGTGCCATGGATCTATCCTGCCACTACCCTTTCTTGACATCTCCGTTGAACCATCAAGGGATACTCTGAAAGCAACTGCCAATGTGTTGTTGACAGGCTACTCATGCTTTTTGTTTGATTTTTTTTTCTGACTGTGCCATCGCAATGAAGACTAGACCTAGAGCCTGAGTCATAAATAATACAAAAAATACCAGGAAAAACTAAATTAATCAAAGCCTGACAGAAATAATGTGTTTTAAAGAACCTGTCCATAATATCACCATTCATCCATTCGGGATGTTGCAGGTAAAGCAGTAATTGATCCTGGTACATGCTGGGCATCACACTGCCTTTGTAGTGTCAAAATCATCAGAAGAAAATTCTTCATCTTCAGCCAGCAGAAAGGCTCTTCTTAATCTTCTCAGATGATGGCCTGGTTTGTCTTTGTTCCAGGCTGACACACTCTAATTCAGTCTGTTTGGGTCTAATCCAAAGTTCTTAGGAAAACTGCAGATAAATCAGTGTTCAGTGGGCTATTTGTGATGCAGCAAGAGCGAAAGTGTAACATTCCAGATCTTCCCATCTGCCAGTGTCTCCCTATTCACTAGGCTTACTTCAAAGTTCTGTCCCTTTACTGAAGTAGGCAGGATCTGAAAAGATTGGTACTTTTTAGAAGTTATGTTTGGCAGGAACCCTGCGATTGGAGGAGCCTGGCCAAAAACATGCAAAGCTAAAGGAATGGTCCTCTGAGTACTAAGTCTCCCAAACTAAAGGAAAGCAGGGAATATATTACTGAACACAGACCCATAGCAGAATGAGCATGGATTTTTTTCCTGCACCTCACAGCTGCTGTTTAGAGGAACTGTAGATAAATCTAACTCTTTTTTTTTCTGTCCATCCTGGATAATACATCATGTTGAATTCTGGACAGAAAGTGCACATTCACATTAGTTTATTTAAACTAGACCAGCACACTTGGAGATCTTGCTACACCCCAGCCAGCTTCTCGGCACCGATATTCCTTCGTAGTCCCTGATCCCTGGAGTAGGTAGAGCTGCTTTGGGTTTTGGAAGAGAAGGCAGTTTGAAGGCTGCTCTAATTTCTCCAGGCAGTAAGTCACGATTCGTTGCACCATCAGGGCATGGTGAGGTACAACATGCTTGCTGGGTTTGTTAACATATGTCCTGTGTATCTCCTAAGCTGGGAGAGGATGGGATTGGCAATAGACAAAGCGTAACACGTAGGCAACTCTGATGCCTTTATATACAGCTTTTCCTATGCCAGGGGAATTCTTACCTGGCTGCTTAACAGCAACAAAGGGAACAGAGCGGGACTGAAAGTCTGTCCCTTGTTTTAAAGTTAACAAAGCCTAGACAAGGAAAAAAGCCGTGTTTCATACTGTGGTTCTTTATGTTACAGCAGAGTATTCGATCCATTGTGAGTTTAAATGATTAGGATACACATCTCCAGGTATCTCCAGCAAATCCTAGAATAGGAAAGTATATCCAACTGTTTCTACTAAGCCAAAGTTAACTATTATTACAGCATGGAGACATAATATTAATTTTGTTCCAATGAAATTGGCTGGCATATGTGTTTCTGTGAGCCAGGCAACAGGTCATTACTGGAATAGCAAAACAAACCTGTTCACCATTCTTGTTCCAGAACATTGCATTTAGATTTTAAGATCATAACTGTTGGATACCTCTTTCCTGCAGTGATGTACAAGACCCACCCTGCCAGAAGCTATATTCTTTCATAAAATGACTTTCCTGTATCTTCTTTTTCCAGACCCATCTCAATATAACAAAATTTAACAGTCCTGAAGAAAATGCCAAACATCCTTCATTCATAATTAAGGTGAAGGCAAGTGGTACAAATCTATAATTATCTTTTATGTCATATTTATTTTCTAGTGAATTATTAAGTAATGATTTATAGCCCAAATTCCATATGTGTAACTGCTAATTCAGGGGGAAAAATATCAGCCCTTCATACTCATTCAGCTAATGGGCAGCACTAATTGAAAAAATGTTCTTTGCACATATCACTAACTTTCCAATCATTTGCTTGTAGAGAAGTTTGAAAACTACAAAAAATTGTAAAAAAAATAAAAAAGAGAATAAGAGTCAGTGGAACTTTGAAAGCTGAGTACGATGCTATGCTGAGTTCTCCCTACTCTGTGCAGGCAGCAAGCAGAAATCAGTGACAGAAATACCAGAAATATCCTGTCACCTCGTATTAGTTTCAGCCAAAGTAGGAGGTTGTCAAGAACAACTGAAGTTTGAAACCAGAGTTTATATCCTGTGTATTCTTTCTAATGCTCCTTGTGGTTCCTGCAGGCAGGATGTTTTCTGCAGTGGCACATCCTGATGATCTCACACTGAAATGCACTAATCTCTCAGGATCAGGATTTCAATAAACTTTTTAATCAAGGCTACAAAAATGTGTCTGAACCTGAAAATGTCTCTGGATTCTTTCACTGAACTGAATTTTTTCTGTAAAAGAGGTTTCCCTCTCAGAACAAAGGCTGCCTCCTGTGCCGGATAAAAGTTCTTGCAAGGATCCTCGCTCCAACCTGAGCCACCGCTTTTGTATAAGGACTGATCCTTTGATAGGAGCAAAGAAAGTCCCTGAGCACCACGAAGCCAGGAAAATCAGAATCAGAGACTACCTACTGCAGGAGCTGCAGCACCAAACCTTGTAACATTTCTTCCTTTTTTTTTTTTTTTTTCATTTCTATTGTCTTCTTTCTATATCCAAGTAACTTCTCTTCCCAGTGCAGGTTTTGCTGTGGACTGTGAAGCCAAAGCTTGGCTGTCTCTGAAATGCATTTTCATGTGTACTTTTGTATATCCTAAAAATCAGTTCTTTGGGTTGAAATTACCACATATTTTGATATGCTGACAAAGTAGAGAGGAGTCCAAAGATCTAAAAACATTCCACTGTTCTCCTTGCTGAATTTCACATTCTTTAGGGAGCTGACTCCTATTTTTTGACCTGTTGTAGCTGGCAGTAGTGAGAATCAGTCCCAAGCAGCCTGGCTGCTCTTTCACCACTCCCTAGAGCCCGCGTGGAGCCATGAGGCAGAGTGGCTGCTCTGCACACACGCACCCCTCTCTACCTATCTCGAAATATGAATTAGCACCTCACACCACGCGCTCTTTACAAAGCGGCTGTAAAAAGCGCTACAAAGATTGCTGCTCGTGGCTTCCGCTGAGCCATTTTGGTCTGTTCTCAGGGAACCTCCTGCAGTCCAGATAATGCCAATCCATCCACCACTAGGGCAGAGAAGCAAACGTCCCGCAGCGTACACATACGTACCACAACGCCAACTTCAAAGCAGTTAACCAGATGCTTTCCTCATCTGCATGTTTACTTTTCATAATGCATTTGGCTGCCATATCCACATGTCTAATCCTGCCCTCACAGCCACCAGGGATTTTGTGCTGTATGATGTGACTATGACCTAAATGAAGCCTGTGCACTCTAGACTTAGAGGCAAAAATAGAGGAGCAAGTATTGCTTTGCCAAATCCTTCGCTAATATTAGACTAATATTAGTACATCATATTTTTCTTACCCTAAACTTTATAATCATTTAAATTCCCATTGTTAACACTTTACAAGTGGCTCGGAATAATTTCCAGAAAGGAAGATAAAAGAACAAAGGTTTTTAATTGAATTTAAAGAGGAGAATGAATCAGTTCAAACAGTACCATACATTAACCTTACTGTCTGCTTCAGGAGTCTAACCTCTAAAGTTGATACAAAGGTAACCCGAGTCCCCCCTGTGAGGACTATTCATATCCACTAATTGTTGGAATACAAGACACTGTAGGTTTGAGCTGGTTGCCAGTTCTTCAGTATCTGAAATGTACTCTCAGCAGAGTGCAGGACACCACTGGGACTCATTTAACTCTGACTTTCACATTAATTTTGCTGTGCTGTGAAGAGCAAAGACAAAATCAATGTCCATCAGTGATTATTCAAGGTAAAATATCTAGTGATATTGAATACCAATGGCAGTAGTGAGCATTAAACTTACTTAAGGATTGTGGAGTTGACAAAGCCATTTATTCCAGTTTCACTTAATTTTCATTGAAGCATACGAGTTTAGAAAAACATAACAATTACAAGGAAAATACTGGATTGTAGTTCCTGGGAAGTAAGCCTTTAAATCAACAAAAAGTATTGTATACATAAACTTTTTTTGTGGTGCACAGTTCAAGGAAGGTTTAAAACCTGGAAGGACATGCTAAATCTCTGCAAAGGATATTTTGTGACCGAGGGAGCGAGCCTTTGCAACAGCGGTAGTAATTTTGGCATCGGATCACTTCTGTGTGGCTTCAGTGCTCAGTAGGGAAAAAAATTTAACTTCCATGACAGCTCTCTCACACCTGTCCTGTTCACTCTTCCCCAATAAAGTGCATGTGAAATCCTCATTCAATGTCAATGGGGGTTTATCTGATTTCATCACATAACTTAAAACTTTGTAAATATAGCAACAACAAACTGGATGAGCATTAGGGGTTTCTACTGACAGTTGTTACGAACATTGCTCAAGTTTTCCCCTGAGATTCTCAGAAAACCATTTTTCTTTCTTCCCTATTATTATTCCAATTCTACTGTTTATGTCCCACATTCATCAGAGCTCTTAAAGCACAGTATTTATCTTGGCAAAAAGATAACTGATAGCTCAGTTCTCCTCTCACACAAACCACTGACATAAAATCAGTTCCATTACGCTTAAAAGGCTTCATTAGTATTGGATTTCAGTGGAAATTATTTTCTTTTATTATTCCCAATGAAATTTTAAAAATATAAATATCATAACTCAATGGGAAAAAAATACTTTGAAAGGCAGATCTGGACAACTAGTCAGTCTTGTTTCCCATGGAAAATAATTTATCTTATATGGAAGGTGGGCAGCTTTCAGATAAATTGGTATCAGAAAATCAAACTTGTTACAAATACTTTTAAGGAAAATGTTTAAGCAGCCCTCATTAGTAAAGACCGTATTTTGGAATAACATCAAGACAGGAGAATTAAATCAGCCAGTTTGGATTGTCTCTAGGCAAACACTAGCAGAGATGCTGAGAACCATCTTGCTAAACTGCTTTTTATTGGATTCTTATAGCAGTATCCAGAAGGTGACTGATACATAACAAGTGGTGAAGCATTGTCAGTTAAGCCAAATATTGTCATTTCAGATTTGGAATAGCTTTGCAAAGACGGTGTTTTGAGATGGTTTACAGCAAAATAAGGGATAAAGCAAACATACTCAGTACTTCTTAAAGTGGCATTTTTTCAAAAAAAACAGTGTGCATAGTGTGGTCAATAGAATTTTTAACTTTCTTTTTCACTGTAAAGAAATCCAGTCTATTAAAAGGGCACAAAGAAATCCTGAGGAAGCAAATGAGTCTTTCACAAAACAAAGACTAAGCTCACAACAATGGTGAATGCCCGCAGAGCAAATAGCTAAATGAGAAATGGCACTAAAAGGGTCTAATAAATGATTAGGTCTTTGATTTTCTTGTTTCTCAAGCTGTAAGCACTATTCACTGGCTTTGACCTATAGCAAAATCTTGTTCATAAGACACAGTGGAAAATGAAATAGGATTTAAACAAACAGAATCTTCTTAAAAACATAAGCCACAGGGGGGATGGAATTTTTCCTCTATCTTCAGTTTACACTTTGTCCTTTATTCTGGCATCAAAATTGTTAACTAACTAAATTCTTTCTTCTAAGTAAAATTTCCATTGAATATTTATTTCTATTCTAATGATGTTTCCTTTTGCATCTAGCCATAAAAAGACTAGCAGCATTTGAACGCATTAATCTCTGCAGTTAAGCAGACAATAAAACCCCTACAGAGCCTCTTTGGTAGCACAACTATTTCATTGTTGGAGGTGCCATCGCCTTCCAGTGCCCTGCGTGTGCAAAACAGAGTATGGCCCTAATCCTATACTGTGATCTGCTCTAGCAGAAAATGCATCTGCCGAGCTGGCCAAATCACAGCCAAGACTGGAATGTGTTCAAAGTGGCACAAGGTTTATCATACAGACCTACTTGAAAATTGAGCTTAATAGAAGCTGAGTCAGAAGCTCCAATGCAGCTAGAAAATGACAAGGCCAATGAAAGTAAAAAGGAGAAGAAGCAGAGTCTGACACTGGGATAATAATTAACTATATTCAGGCAATGATACATCTACAGCAAAATTACTGGCCACAGTTACTTGATGTTAATACTTTTTAATTGCTCATTTATAGGTAAAGCACATTGATATTATTGTCTCTAGTTCAGACACTCAAACACACAGTGCCTTTCCCAAAGTGACAGTCAGTCTCAGAACCAGAACTAAGACCAGCTCTCCTGCCTCCAAATGCCATGCCCAATTAACTAAACCATAGCTCCCCACAGGAACAGAATCTGCGCTCATACAGGAAAATCTGTGTGAGCGCTACTCAAGGAAATTAAAGCGGAGCTATAAATCTCAGTTAGTAGCTGCTGTCTGGCCAACTGCCCAAATTAAGGCCAGAGGTGTCCTCACTATGAAGGAAAATATTTGCTGCTTGTAAATTGATTTTTGTTTCTTCTTCCAAAGGAAAAAAAAAATCAGCCACGCATAGCTAGCCTTCTCAATTTAAAATGTCACACAATACAGCCTCGCAATCATTCAGGTGACGCTCTAAGTTTATCTCATGCTACGCATTTCGAGTTCAAGGGACACACCAAGGACAGTTCAGTGACATGTTAATTGTATCTCCAGCAAGAACATCCACTTGAAAAAAAATAAATGTAAGCATATGTATCCCTTTAGAAGGACAGGAGACTAAGGAGATTGTTCTTTTGTTCTTATTTGAAAGGAACCATCACACACTTCTCACTGACCAAAAGAGGCAACGACCTTGCCAATATACACTTAGCTTAAATCTGCTTGCTGAAAAAAGCCTGTAGAGTGTCACTAGAAATATATATACAATAATAGTATAGTCAATATACTACATATACAATAAAGATAGTCCTGTGTTGCTCAGCTAGGAGCTTTTGAAATCGAGATTAGTGGCTGAAGATTGGAACTCTCGAGTTCAGGATGTGGCTTTTCAAAAAGTGGTTTTGAAAATGAATGCAACGTGAAGCAGGTCCATTGGTTCAGATAATTCTGAATGATATATCCTCTGTGGAGGGAGCAACTGGACTCAACTTCTGTTACTATTAGTCAGAGCACTTATGCCCCTGCTGCTGAAGAAAAGTTCATGCACTCAGGTTTGCC
This sequence comes from Baryphthengus martii, assembly GCA_013396935.1. Classification (NCBI taxonomy): domain Eukaryota; kingdom Metazoa; phylum Chordata; class Aves; order Coraciiformes; family Momotidae; genus Baryphthengus; species Baryphthengus martii. The sequence goes on from VWZK01011039.1 coordinate 313,356, forward strand.
CAAGATGAATGAATGAGCTACAGTACACTTATCAGAAGTTAGCTGATGTTTTATCTTTCATTACACATTTTCAGTGTTTTAGCTTTCCATTGGCAGACTAGGTTGTTAATGAAGATGGCCAAATGGATCATGTCAAATTGTATCTCCCTATATAAAAAAATGCAATATATCACCATATAAGAAAAACAAATCTCATGCCAGGTTATTATCAGTTACTATCATCTGCACAGGTTTCTGTGAATGTCTTTATTAAAAAGGTTTAAAATGTTTTTTTTTAGCATTATCTGGAGAAGTATATTCTCTCAGAAGCGTATTTCTGTCCCTTCCAAACTGATGACAGATTTTTAACTACTGGCAGCAATAAAATAAATTTCTTTCCGGCACACAATCTCCACTGGAAAAAACCTTCCAAGCATATAGTTTCTCTAATATTTGACAGTCATTTCTGCATCGTAATGTAGAGTGAAATGTACTGTATCGTAATATATACATACCTGGGATGGTAGTTTTAAATGTTAGAGTCTGGGGGTCAATTGTGCTTTAGCAGTGGCAGCAGAGAATTTGGTGAGCATTATGAAACCTGAGTGAGGATTTCAGTAACGTAATCAAATAGTTTTCCTGTCCTGAGCTCTGTGTTGCTTCTTCAGTCAGCTCCAGGGATCCCAGCTCAAAGATAAACAAGCTATACATCTACAGCAACATCTGCAGTACAGGTACATTGCCTTGAGCCCCATTACTAAATCTTGTTGCATCACATTAGGAAGTTATTTGAGAGAGCAGCTGATGCAATTAGTTGGTATTATTAATTTAATAAACTGTCCCTTGACTGTTAATCTTTGGCAGAACTCTGATTCACCAACCCATAAAACATTTATTTTTAGGCTATCCCACTGAAACTACTGTACTCTTTGTAATGCACATCTTTTAAAATCCATTTATTTCATTACGGTGTCCCCCTAGTGAAAAGAGCAATAACGCTAAAAGAGGGTTTGTATTGGTACTTATCTTAAACTACTGCGTATTTTGCTGAATGAATGGGAAGAGATTTGGATGTGACTTTGGAAATTAGTTTAAATAAATTGTCAGTCCCTCATTTCAGGGAAATGTTTGCCAGAGATGAGTATTTGCTATCATCAGTACTTGCACCGCATCTCAAGGGCAGAATTAAAACATTCTTCTAACTCAAAGTGACATAAATTGCGAGAAGAATGCATTCAAAACTAAAGGGCTGAAGGCCATATCATAAAATGCCTCCCCGACTTCCTCTTCTGTTTTTTTATCTCCCTATCAAGGTGAGCTTTCCTCTTCAGTGTAGCCAGGAATGCAAAAGAACAAAAGTAAAACGGAGAATCATCACGACATCCCCGTGACCAGCTGATGCAGTTAAACTGGGTAGATGCCCAGCCACACACACCCTTTAACAACAAGGCAGCCCCCAAAATACTCTGTCCTTTCCTTAGTACAAGCATCGAAACCCTCGTGTTCTGAAACATTAGCTCACAGAAAGTTACCAAATTGTGCCCTATACCTGGCTTTTGATCGGGGACATTAAAGATCAGGATAAGTCAGGTGTCAGTAAATTCCAGTGTTAAACAGCAGGTATAGACACATCTCCCTTTGTGCTAAAGAACTGGATGCTCATTATTTGTGAGGCTCCATAAAGTACAGCTGTCAGACAGCTAACATGTATTTGACTTTATTCACTAATAATTTACACACAGATGTGCCAGCCCAGCTCATTTGCTTTTAACCATTAGAAGGTAGCAGAGCTGGACCCTTAAAGGCGCTGCTTTCAGAGACTCTTAATGATCTTAGGATACATCAGCTGATACAACACTTTCTCTTCACTTCCAGCTTATTATTCCAGTGATTTTAACCCTGGCAGAGAGTGTTCCAGCACAGCTGATCCCAGTTTAACATTTCATACAACCAGTTTTATTTCAGCAATTAGTACAACTGGATCAGACAGTTACAGCTGCATATATAAGACTTTTTCATATGCTACAAGGCCTAGAACACTCTTTTGGTCAACGAAGATCTTGACTATGCCCTTTGCCTCTGATTTCAGCTTTGGATAATTTGAAAATTACCATCTGTAACAAGACTCAGATTTGTCTAGTACTGTAACGATTGTAGAAATTTCAGGTTTTAAGCAGAAAGGAATGTGGATTTCTTAATGGAACCCTAGGAAATACTTGTGTAGATACACTTGGTTTTTAACTTTGTAATTTTAACAGTGCCCAAAGGCCAAGAAGGCCAATGGCGTCCTGGGGTGCATTAAGAACAGTGTGTCCAGTAGGTCTAGGGAGGTCCTCCTACCCCTCTGTTTTGCCCTAATGAGACCACACCTGGAACTACGTGGAACACACAGAACTGTGTCCAGTTCTGGGCTCCCCAGTTCAAGAGACAGGGAAATACTGGAGAGAGTCCAACGGGGGCTACAAGGATGATGAAGGGACTAGAACATTTCTCCTGTGAGGAAAGGTTGAGAGACGTGAGGCTGTTTAGTCCACATAAAAGAAGACTGAGATTGGATCTTATTAATGTTTACAAATATCTGAAGGATGAGTGTCAAGTAGAAGGGGCCAGGCTCTTTTCAGTGGTGCCCTGGGATAGGCCAAGGGCAATGGGCACAAACTGGAACACAGGAAGTTCCACCTCAACACAAGGTAAAACTTTCCTGTGAGGGTGACAGAGCCTGAAACAGGCTGCCCAGACAGGCTGTGGAGTCTCCTTCTCTGGAGACTTTCAAAACCCACCTGGATATGTTCCTGTGTGGCCTGCCCTGGGTGATCCTGCTCTGGCAGGAGGGGTTGGACTCGTAGCCACAAACGCTATTTGAGTACCACAGATTTGATTATTTTCTGGAGAGTCTCTGTTTCCACAACTACAGGTAGATGCTGACTCTGGTAGTACCTAAAAGAATTGTCTCGAACCTCTGAAAAGTAACACTGCTACAAGTTCAATCAGTCCTGCCATACAACACTGAGATCATACTGCCAGCTCTATTTGCAGTTAATTGTACCTATGCAGCAAGGCTTTGACATCAGGTCCTCACAGCTCCTGTTTTTCTATCCCTAAAGAGAAATTGGCTTTTCTGCCTCAGTAGCAAAGTATATAGGTAGGCTGAACAATGCCTGTTCTTCACAGGAATATTACAAAACCCTTCAAATACTCAAACATTTGTGTAGTATTTGAATAATACTCAAATCTGAGTAATACTGTAGGAAGACACCATCAGTGTGTGTATAGCAGTGACATTCCAGCACTAACACTACTGATATCATCAACAACTTCACCAAGGAAATGGCACTGGTGAGGTCCAAGAAGCAGGGATACTTCACAGGGGAGTGGCTTCTACTTTTAGGCATAGGCAGTTGCCATGATGCATTTCATGGCAGGGCTCAGCCTCTTTGCCAGACAAGCATCTGAAGAGCTCTTGGGATTTTTAAACTTGCATTTGCACTCACTCTACAATCTAATCTCATGCTGTGTTATGCTGGTTTCCAAACTTCTAATTCAGATAATGAATTACAACGTTTGTCAGCGTTTCTTTTCTTGCAGACGAGTATCAGAGTTTGCCTTTATTTTTATAATTACCACAAATGCCAGGTTGAATAAGTACCTGCAAGGGTATTTTCACCCAGGGGACTCTCCCTTTTCCATTTTGAAGAGGCTCTCTATATGTCATCCTTCATGGAGAAGTGGCATGAAGCCTTGGTCCTTTGTAAGCACACTTAATATCTCATGTGGCGTACTAACCTTGAACTAGACTTCTACACAATTACAAATCCGGCAAAGGTGTCATTCAGACAGTTACAGCAGACCAGAGGTATTAGAAGAACGAGTAACTTCTCTTATTTTACATACAAATAAGGTACAAATACATTGTGTATTTCTTAAAACTGCTTTAAAATGTATGGTTCTTGTTTGTGCTTAGCATTATCTACACGCAATTTCTTTTCGTTATTGACAGAGTATTTACTTTTGCAGATAAAGTACTTGATACAAAAGGAAATAGGAAAATGGCTTCTGAGACTGTATTATCGTTTGTGAAGCTCCACGACACAAAGCAACAACAAGGAACTGGTTTAATTTGCAAAGAATTCCTTGAGTGATTACTTTGTTTTCCTGCAATTTAGATCTGCCAGCTTGGAAATGGCTATTTAAAGGTTTGTGAGGGCTGTCAGCATCATTTTAGAACTGCGTAGTTTTATAGTAGTGGTAGGTGTTTTCACAGTCAGCTTGTATCTTGACCATTTAAATCTCCTAGTTTTACTAGGCAACACGGATACCTTGGGATGTATTTTCCACTTGGCTGAGGCTTGAAATCCTTTTCTGGTGGCATAAGCTGCCTGGTAAAATGTGTGCCTATTAAATAAATTGCACCCACAGTTCAATGAGTGGTACAAAAATGTATGTCCCTCAAGGTTTTAATAATTAAAAACCCCTTTAAACACCAAGCTAGCTTATTGCTTTTGAAATTCATTCAGGTTCCCTTATGGATCACATTTTGACAAAATGGACTTTTTCATGCATATTTTTTAATTTTATTTTCCCGAAGTCACATTTTCAACTGAAAACATATAAAGGGAAAACGCTCATAGTAGCTTGAACTAGAACACTGCAATCTAAATGATAAGGCTAGCAGTCTGTTAGTATCACCTTCAAGGACTAAATTTATTTGTGATGTTAAGGCAGGCTGAATTTAACACTCTAAAAATGTAAGTCAGCGTGATTACTATCTGTAGAGAAAGGACATTCCTCATAAAGGCAAAAGGCCGTGCCTATGTTAGGTGGATCCCATGGAGTTCTGATGAGCTGGAGGTGTTTATAAAATAGTCTCTGTGAATACTTCATTTGTTTTGAATGTATGATGAGACACCTCAGAAATATTTCCATGCAATTTCACTTTATAAGCGGACTGACACCTTTTATATACTCACAGATCATCTGAAGATATCAGAAGACACCCAAAATGCAGATTTTGGAAGATCCACTTGCAGGGTTCTTTACAACAGCAAATTCTAGGACACTGTCAGCATAGACTATGAACCTGCCTGTCATTAATGCTTCTCCTGCCTTCCTCAAACACTTAAACAGACACCTTTTCTACATATTACTTTTACATATTTCCCAACAGGAAGAAGCTCATAGGAATTTGATAGCATATATGTTTTTTATAAAAATAAATTACTTTTTCTGTATTGCCTGGGAACACTTTCATGGACTTCGTCAGAAGGAAGAGATTCCAAAACACTTGTGGTAGTTGGTAGGCAACTTGAATTTCCTGGGGTATTCTGAGAAACCAACTGTTCCCCAAATGGACATTACAAATTATTTCTGATCCTCAGAATATTTTGGCTTAATGGCTGTGTTAGTGAGCCCCCTAATCAATGTATGAAGAATGGTGTCTTGTTATTTATCTGTTTGGTTTGTAATGAAGTCACAGCTCTCCTTTTTGTATCAGTAATGCTATGGAGTCATTTAACTGGCTAGAGAGAATGTGTACATTACATCATAGTTATCTATAATACAACACATTTAATATCTTTATAAAGAAAAAATTTGTGGCCATGGTGTCCTATCAAAGACATAACAGAGGAGGATTAACATCAGTAGGAACTATGATTTACATATTCCATGGTTTTCTGGGTCAGGATACTTTAGTCCTCTTGCATATAACAGCATTTGAACTGACTTCTGCTCGTTTTCGACAGGAGTACATTTGTTGTCATTAACGCTTCCACCGGATGTTCAAAAAGAACGTCACGATGCGTTTACATCCTTATAGGTTTGCTACTGTCAAACACAAGAGACTCGCAAGATACTAAAACACTGACTTCATCTTCAGCTCCAAACTAAGCTTCAGTCCAGAGAATTTGTCAGCCCTAGTCTCGCTTTGGCCACGTTGAATAATAGGTCGTAATACTCTGTGAGGTGACTGCACATCCCTCTCAGACTTTACAATACAGATGGCACAGAAATGCTCACGGAAAACATGATGTGTTTTAAACCTAACCCTTCAGAGATGATGCCAGGGCTCAGGATGCAGTTGAGAATACATTTTTCATATTTTGTATTACCAGAAAAATTAACAAACTTGGATAGTGTTTGGTTTATGAGGTTGTACAAAACTATGTCAACATTACGAAAGTAGCTGGATGTACAGGGACCTTTTTTCAAGGCTCCCATTTACCAAAAGGTGGATGGAAAAGAGCCTGCACTAGTTGTTTACAAGGTACAGCAGACATCTGCTTCGATTCAGCTTCTGTTTGATGAAGTGAAAACTGGCCAGGATTGTTTCCCAACATTTTGGCCATTTGACCTTTTCTTGAGCATTTTTATGCACTCCTAATGTTCTACAACACACAAGCAAAGAAATAGTGGAAGCGGGATTTCATTTCCTGGTTGCGCTAGAATGATGAGTTTGTTGTTTGTTGATGCTGGATAAATTCATATTATAAAATGGGAACTTACCCAGAGAAGTTTTGCTTTTATGGAAGCAGGCTTAATTGCACCGAATTTAGACTCAGATACAAGCTCAATACACAGTACAAAGGTTTTCAGGGAGAATTATTCCTAGAAGTTCTGTACTGTGCTTTACTGTAGCTGCTCTACACATAATGCCTTGTCCAAAGGGAAGGTCAAAATATTTCACTCCACTGGGTTAATAACAGTGAAATGTTCTAAATAAAAAGAGACAGAGAAATAAAAAACTAATAATACCTGATCAGTGAACAGTAGTAGTCCAAATGGCTTGACACTAGTCACTATTGACGTGTGCAATACAGTAAGTCAGCAATATTGAATGTCATGTCGCCCAGCAATGACCAGCACTGGTCTGGTCATAATAACAAAATATCAGAGGTGACAAAATAAATCCAGGCCAGCCGGGGTTTGAAACAAAAGAAAGTAGGCATTTGTTTTGCTTGCTTGGCAGATTATTGAAAAGCCTTACGCTGGCAGAGTCAGACACAGGACTTACACCCGTAGCGGACACAGCAGCATAACAAGGAAAACAGAGTTTGGTGGGGCCTTGCAAATCCTCGTAGAGAAATAAATTTTGGACTTGCTACTCCAGCCTCAAAGAAAGGTTGATCACCTACAGTTCTGGGAGCACACTGGGGAAGTACAAAGAAAAAGGACAGACCGTGTCCATTAACTCCAATTAATGTAATAAACCTCCCCTGAAGTTTGTTCTATTTTAAATCCAGGTGTGTATTATTTTCCCTTATCAGTCTTTCCTTCAAGCCATTAGAAGGACTCTGTGTCTTTCTTTCCCCACAAACGGAGATTCTACACAAATGTGGTCCCACAGCAGGAAACTATATAGTGTAGTATAAAAGAACCTTTTATCAAACTTAAAAGGATTAATGCATTTCTTTCAGCAAAAGCTCTGCGTGTCCTCCAACTCAAGCAGTTTATGAAAGGACAAGGATTTTTGTTTAAAATGCAGGTAAAGCCCAATTATCCAACATGAAATCTCAAGCTGTTTGTTTGGGATCAAAACTGAAGGTGGGAGAAGCAGCCCTCTCAGTAGCATGTGCTGGAATATCAGCACATGTATTCCGTGGACAAGGAAGCCACTGGCAAAAGACAACAGATTTTAGCATTTAACATCTCAAGCTAGCACCGTTTTCAGTTTGGGGGCTAGAATAGCTTAACTGCAACAAAGCACCGCGTCCAACAGAGCCTGTCAGGATTTCAATTTTCATAACGAAGATGTGAACAGTTCTTTGTAGAAAATCTTTTACCAACCGTTTTTCGCTGTTCTTTTTAGAGCAGTAAAATGAAAATTAGTATCGATTTCTTGTCATTGTTACAGAACCACAACCCACAAAAGCATTAGGTGCTACAATGGTGGACATTGCAGAGCTGAATGGTTGGACATTCAAGCTCTCACAAATCCCGTTATGATGGTTTTAGAAGTTACTTCCCCAGCTGCCCTCTCTGCTCCTTTTCCAGTTTACCACTCCCACAGCAGAAGGAACTGCATTGCCTGGTCTTCAGCCTTTACAATGCGGAGCCTGACATTTTAGCATAAATCCACCTTCACAGCTGTACAAATGAAGTGTTCTGACTCTGGAGCATTGCTGAGGGTTCAACACTAGTGTTTACTTCACCTTTCAATACTGAAGGTGCCCCCTATAGCAGAAGTAAATATATACTTTCTCCTCAGAAAAGTAGTTCCAGGCTATTATATTAGTTTAAACTGCCAGTGAAGGTAATATTCTGAATAACACATCGATTTTTTTTTTTTTTAAACAGGGCTCTTAATAAAATTGCGGATTATATCACAATTACATTAGAGAATTATATGGATAAAGAACCGTAACCAGAGAGTTAAAATCTTGCACTGACATTGAATCTAAAATTAAAAACAAACAAGACAAATTGTAGCCTGAACAGACGTCTACATAATTTGGATTTCGATGCATTACTTTGCTGTTAATCAAAGTCTCCTTTCTTTTAACCTTAACTGTTTGAGTATCTCTCCTGCCTGAATGTCAATACGAGGCAACAGTGAAGGTCAATGAAAGTGCCTTGCTGTTCACACCGTGTCCTTTAGCAACATGTCGTACTCGTTGGGAGTCAGGCAAATGAAATACTAAGCGACATCAGCAGAACTTCCATTCTTCAGATCACAAGATTCTTTTTTAGTATATTTCAATTAAATGTGGAGCTTGTTGACAGACTCAATGAACTAGAGACACCTTGCTAAGTGCAGCAGAGAGCTGTGAAGTGCTATTATGTGTAACTGAGCTGGAGAATTGTGACACAGGCAAAAGTAGACCCCTGGTCTTTGGGACGGAATAAAGGAGATCCACCCTCGAGAGGCATTTTAATGATAAAGGGACAATAATGTCAATGTTTGGAAATCAAACGTCAAATAAACAGAGGTACAGAAGGATTTGTTACCAGTATCAGCAGTGCCAAGTACGGCATTTCCACTGATGCCTGTAAGAATCGATGAGGCTCAGCAGCTGTATCAGCCTCCTTGCTGCATCCCAGCCATGATGCTGGTTACACGGAAGAGACCAAGAGATGGTTCAGCTGCTCCTTCCCTGGTTTTGCCAAGGTGCATCAGGATAACAGGGGCGATGACAATACCAGGTGTTAAACTACTGCTGGAGTATCTCAAATACTCCACCTATAGGGTTTTTTGTTTTTCAGTTAACAAAAGCAATCCTCGCCCCAGGAAATTTGAAAGGATACAGAAAAACCTGCATGACAGAGAGGGTTACACCACCATGGAAGAAAGCTGGGTTAGTATAAAAGGATAGAAAAGGTAGATAGCTTCTGCACAACCTGATACAAACANATTCTCCTTCTCTGGAGACATTCAAGACCCGCCTGGACACCTTCCTGTGTGATGTCATTTAGGTTCCTGCTCTGGCAGGGGGATTGGACTTGATGATCCTTTGAGGTCCCTTCCAATCCCTAACATTCTGTGATTCTGTGATCTTGGTAATCAATCAGTAATTCTCTTGCCATTACTGTGCCTGAAACCAAGTTTGGATGCTGTTCTGCCAGGATTTCAGAAGTGGTTAGAGGGAATCGCTCTTTACCTCCCCGTGTCTTTTAAAAAGTTTGGATTTCATAAGGGAGGCATTTGTTCATCAGTGTTTCATACATTTATCTTAAAAATCTTTCCAGATCTATAATGAACATGTTGACCAATTTCCCAGTATATAGATATGCTTTTATCACAATTTTGCCATCTGCCATGACCATAAAAGGAAAAAGCAGATCCTAAAAATTGTGAAAAGATTTAATTATCGTACCTGGATTTGCTGCCTGTGTAAACTACACAAAATAGAAACAAGCACACGGGTTTGAAAATATTATCTGCAGAGAAGGCTTTTATGCAGTGAGATCCCATTATAATTAAACCAACCTCCTTTGGTTCTGCACAGTCTGCATTCAGGGCCCCTTGGAAGAAGCATTCAGTCAATTAACTATTTTATTAACCAATTGATTTTTCCTGTTAGTCTTTAACCTCTTTGTACCTGTTAGGAATGGTTATAAAAGCTGAATAAATTGGTTTCTTTCATCTCTAAAAGGCAACAATAAATAATAAAACAGGTTGAACAAGGTTTCAGTGGGGAACCCAAATACGGATAAAAATACCTGCCGTGTATCATATAATATAAAATACTAACTGCCAGGAGCAGCACAGTATTTCAATAAATCACATTGTCACACTGACCTTTATTGATATACTGGTTTTTTAACTTAAAGGATTGGCCCTGCTGCTTTAGGAGATCTTTTGTTGTGAAGGGCCTGCAGATTCATCAAGCAACGAAAAGATTATTTGCCTGCCATAGGGCTGTCTAAGTCTATATGCAAAGCAGAACTAAAAACCTCAAAATATTTTAGGGACAGTTTACACTCAGAGATTGATTCAGCATCACAAGGAGAACAAACGTGCATTCCCAAAATAAGTATAAAACGTGATTATCACTTAGTACACAGTGAAAAAAAAAAAAGAAGAAAAGTTCTTTCATTTCTAGTAGATAACAGACTGCTTGATTTATATGGAATGTTACATGGTGTTGCAACTATGCACGGACAGTCCAGTACCAAAGAATTAAATTCACCAGTTTGGTTGAAACTCAGCAGAGCTGTTGGTTTCTGTGTCTCAGTGGCTGAAATGAAAGACTAAGGAGGTGTGCAAATGACATGTTTTCACAGTGAGAGAAAAAAAAAAAAATCTCAGAGTTAAAAACACTACGAGACCCTCTAAAGAGCTATTCCCCGCTTCAACTAGAATGGCAGAAACAATCTGATCCAGTACATAACGGAATTTTCACCCTGTATCTAAATGAAAATCCAAATTATAGTCCAGAGATTTTTCTAACATATAGACAGGAGCTGCACAGTTCAGTCACATATACAAGAGTTTTGAACAAATTAGTGAAAAGTTTATGAAGCCTAATGTTCTTCATGAGGTTGCTACTGCCTTAAATGACAAGGATCTACTGGGAACTTTTCTTTGTGTTCATTTTAAGGTTGACTAAATAAAATTCTCACTCCAGGTACAGCTGTCCAATGAGGAGAGAAGTCACATTGGTTTGGAAAACAAATTTAAAAAAATATATATATATTTGTGGGTCTCTTCCTCTTACTGAAGCAGTAAGAGTATTAATCTCTCTGGGTTTATGTGGCTGTTTAATCAAAAACCATTTGAATTATGTTCTTTCTCCCTCCTTCTTCCTCTAAATCAGAAGTCTTTCTAAACTCCGTACAGAAGTATCCGTGGCTGAGCTAACCTTCCAGGTGATGCTTGGCTGTATTATCTGTCCTTTCTTTTTCCTCTGACAGTTCATTTTCTGCACTGCCTCTGCGTCACTAGCTATTGGTACAAATGTGTCCTCCCACTTCCCCTTCTTCAGTTTCTTTTGATGTTCCACTAGCCAGCCTTCTCCTGCTCCTCCTTTCCCTACTCTGCCTATCTCCACCTGTTTCTCTAGTAAAAATTCTACCATTTGCTGCTTTCCTTGCATCTGTCCACCCAAGCCTCTCCATTCCAGTTGTGCATCCCATATAACTGCCAAGGCACTTCATGCAATGTGCAACTGAGACCGCTGCTAACCAGCCCCACCTTCTTTCCTATTTCCAATCTCCTCTTCCCCAGCCATGAATTTCACAAAGGAGTCTGGATGATGGGAGCAGAGACAAAAAGTGATGCATTTAAATACGAAGTTAAAATGTCATTCCATGGCACAACCAGATCAAAATTAAGGAAGATGTGCCAGGGTAATGCCTTTGCTTTCCCAGAATATGCCACCAATGATGCAGACACGCCATTCTTTTTCTGGCAATGTTTGTGTTGGGTGGTAACACAGAGGAGAGCTGAAGGCAGTAGATTCGTTGACATTTTTGGATATACCTGTCATGCACCCTGCCTTTCTGGTCCCAGAACTCTACAGGAGAATCAGGGCATAATAAAGTTGATTGATTTGTGTTTCTTACTCATCCAAGTGGCTTTCATTTAGGTGTCCCTCCATCTTGCCTTTTCATTTTCATTTGGAGCCCCCTGAAAACTCACCTTCCAGAGAATCCAAGCGGTTGGACTTGTCATCTGGTTCAAAATGTCTGCACAGCAGGAACAAAATTTACTGTCCGCTGTGCAAACTGTTTTGTGGTTCTAATAGAAAACACAGCAATCCCTCTTTTATGCTCTGCTAGGAAACAATCTCCCTTTTTTTTTTCTTTGATGAGGAGAAAAGTTTTTGATAGAATTTTTCCTAGCTTTATATAAACCAGAAAATCCTCAAAAGACAGCATGCAGCCTACAGTACTTACAGTGAATTTGAATCATTCTTTGTCCTTACTATAGTTTTCCCTTAGATTTAAAATCTTGGTTAAAGCAAAACTTTAGACTTGTAAATTGCTGAGGCTCAAATGTGGCAAAGCAATTATATGACTCATGAAGCACTGTGCTCAGTTGAAGTGTTAATGTCATCAGCACTAATTTGTTTCTGTCTTTTCTCATCCCAAAGTTCGTTGTCCATTGAAATGTATCACTAGTGTATCATCTTGTGTCTCTTAATCTGCAAAACAATTGCACTGCTTAACTAAACTTTTCAGCCGTGACATGTTTTTCAGAAATATTAAGTTCCTTAAATTTTAAGCAAGGGAATAGATTTCTTCTCTTCTCCCTCTCCCCCACCTTTTTTTTTTTTTTTTTTTTTTTGTTACAATTTTTAATATAAACTACGTGGCTTGCTGCTGTCAGCTAGAAAGGCCCCAATGGGAGACCCAAGGTCACTAGTAGCTGAAGAGAGAAACTGCACAAGTAGTTAGGATGAAAGAATATCCCACTGGGGTTTTGGACTTACAGTTTCTTGGCTCTTGTGACTTGAAATAAATGTATCATCACTGTCTGGAGCCACCAGCCATATCCTCTCACTCATGAAGCTAACATTACAGTCAGATTTAAGCAGGTGAAGAGGATAAAAACCTTTACCATTTATTTTATACATAATGATATTTTGACTTCTCTCTGCTAGAGACAGGATGAAAATTTTTAAAGGCTTCTCAGAGCCTGAAATTTCACACTAATATTTTAGGAACGTTCTCTGCTCAATAATTTGTTGTAGAGATTTAGAGTTATGCAAAGTTACATGCAAAGGCATGATGACTTAACAAACCCCCAAATTCTCACATATGCTTAGCTAGTCTTATTCAGAATGTGGTTTATTTTTTATATTCCTTCAAGAAGAATTTGGTGTCATCCTGGGATTTACCCCCTCATTAATTACAGAAGAGAGAGACTCAAGTGAAGAGATCTTGTGCCTGGAGTTTTTAGACTAAAGTCTAGGTTACCTTTCAGGCTTTGGTACTGATTTCCCTTGTGTTCTTCTGCACTTTGATTAAACTTTTCAATCCCTACCCTTACCAATGGGATTAAAATATGTCTGTGCTTTATTTGGATGTTAAAAAAACCCCACACCATAACTGATGAGTGGCTACCGTACTAGCTAATGAAAAAAAGTCACAAGAATACAAACATATCAGCAAGAGGAAACGTCCTGAATGCTTCTCAGTGAGCATGGGACACACAGCCATCCGGGAACTGACCACAAACTCTTTCAGAGTAGTTTAATGAACTGTCTAGCCAGCTCAGTCTCCTGTGGTTGGGAAGAAACAAAAGAACAAAAAAACCCACCAAACTTCGCAAAAATTTCCAAAGAGAATAAACCATGGAGAAAACTAAAACTCATCTCTGACCTCCTATACTGCCCAACTGCGAATGATACCTGGCTCATGTACTTTCAAATCTAAAGGTATGGAAAAAGAAAGGAAGAGAGACTGTAGATAACCTGCTTAATTCTCTCACAAAAGGAAAATGTCCTCTATACCTTGCTGTAACCTTTCATCTTTAACACACATTCAACAGGGAATATACTCAATTAGGTTAGACTTGAGCTATTACTAATGGTATCTTGAATAAAACAATTTACCAAACAACCAAAGAATAACTGAATTTTGGCTCTCCAGAGTAATAAAGCAGAAAGCCATCACTGAGATATACTACTGAAAGAGGACTGGACAGAAGGTCTAGTGTTCTACTGAGCTGACAGGTCTTGAGTACAGTACTGTAGGATGGATCTAAGTGGACATGAGATATCACAAGCCACAGCCATCCAATACAATATGAATACGAAGCTTTTTCCACTGTACAAACAGAGGTCCTCAGAAGCTAGCTGTCAAAGTAGAAAACTGCAAAAGCTTTCTCAACAGCAATACTTAATATTTAGGAATCAAGAGTCTCACAAGAAATTCCTTTTTGTTTACTCACTGGATCTGGAGAGAATAAGTCAAGAAATTCTGTCTGTCCTTTGGGTCCTGATGAAAAATGTGCTTTCTTAACAAAAGCCTCAAAATTCTATCTGCTTCAAACAGAAATCTTGGATTGTCTGAAACATCAAGACAGCAGTCAAAATGAGATCCCTGGGAGAGACAATGCACGAGGTCAGAATGCTGCAGCTTCAGAATTTTCACAGTGGAAATAAACAGAGCATCAAGCTATGTACTACACCAAACAAAACAGGCAGAATTAAGGGCTACATTGTGTCCTTGGCCTTCAGAATCTTTCACCATTCCTCTTAAGGGAAGTTGCTTGCATATAGATGGAGGAGAAGATAAGAAGTGCGTGCCTTGAGGGTCTGAAAGAAATGACGAAAGGCAGGAATCAGTCTCTCACTAGATCACTAAGTGCATCTGTTGCTAAATTGTGCAGGGATATCTCTGCCCCCTAAAATCAGGCTGCATTTTTTTTCCATTGGTTTCCTAAAGATCTCAGAGGAGTCTTGACTTTTGTCATTTCTCTTTTTCCTTTAAATGACAAAGAACTGAAATAGGAAAATTTGCTTTGTGTGTTTGTTACTGATTTTTGTTTCAGCGACAGTGCTCCTCTCTCCTCTTGGCTCTCGCTCTTCTTACCTTGGTACCCAACTAGACAAAACAATGCAGATACCCAGACCTTTGATCTTCCCTCCCTTGTGAACATTGGTGACACACCCGTCACTCTTTAGGTTACAGAAAGATTCCTGGGAAGAACAGAAGATTACAAGCCAGTATTGCAATACAAACGTATTCCTTACTGTTACAAACTCCACTCTGCTTGTAAGCTGGGAATGCCCTGGGAGAGATGCAGTCCCAGGAGAGCAGTAGCAAAAAGGACACTGTCCACTCTCCGCAGAGTAACCCTTTCTGTCAAGTGCTCTCTTGACTAAAGAACGTGGCTGTCATAATAAATCACCTCACAGAGAAAGACAGTTTACAGTCTGAGATATTCTGACCTCAGATCACAGACTGCTAGATCACACATAGGCTGGAGATCCTGTCGTGCTTGTGCATCGTGGAGAAGAATAGCAGCATTCATCTCGAGAGTGGCACAGCTGGTGTGTAGTGGATACGGACTTTTGTCATTTCTATCCTAAGAAATACTACTCAGTGGTGGGATATGGGACAGGAAGTCAGCATCCATACACCTTTTAGCATGTGTTCTCGGAAAATACTCACAGATAGATAGAACCAAGTGGATTATACCTGTTGCTGCAAGAGTTCCAGCCTGCCCCATAGGGCAGTCCCTACAAGGACACCACATTTCTCATCTCTAGGATACAACATTGAGAAATGCTGATACCTGGCTCTGAGTACATCGCCTCACAGTGAAAAACCTCAGCCCTAGGCAAGATTTCTGTATCAACTATGGATACATACTGAGCATAGTTAAGTGTAACATGGGACCTCCCAAGGGTAAGTGACAAAAATTGTAACTGATCGCTCTGTCTAAAGTGCTAAGAACACTAATGCCTGATACCTGGAAATTTCCGTTCAAACACAGCTATTGCAATCTATAAAAGCACAGAAGACTAGAGGTTGGAAAGGACATCCAGCAATTGCACAGCGCCACCCCTCCTGCTCGGAGCAGCACCAACTAAACCAAGTTGCTCAAGATTGTGTCCATTCACATTCTGAGTATCTCCAAGGATGGAGATTCCACAGCCTCTCTGGGCAATCCGTTCCAGGGCTCAATAACAATTTAATCATAGTCTACAAAGTTCAGAGCAACTACCCTCCGCTACTTCATTTTCTGTCTCTACATTTGATTTCACCTTCTACCAGATCAATATAAACCTCATTTGGGTCCTGCACATTCAGCTTCTGTTCCTAGAAGTAAAGAAACTGTTTTCCTGTGATTTCCCTTTCTTTATAAGACAACACGCCTTTCACAAACACTTTGACCAACATATAAGGTGTGATACTGTATCCTTCAATACACAACCAGACCTTAAAATACAAATATTTGAAGAGTATGCTCTGAAATAAAGTACTGCGAGATCATGCTGAATGTATTTAGGTTACAAATACATACATACATCAGCATACAGGTAAAACACAAAGAAAAATGGTCAATACATACATTAACCATACCTGTATCGAACCTCATTTGCACAAGCAGTTCCTAGAAGCTCAGTAGATTATTTAGATTTGTGAAGTTATACATCAAAACAGTATTTCCAATACTGAAGCAGTAACTTTGGAACTATAAAGTCAGACCATCACTCTAAGCTATTCCATCCTTTTTTGTGGGGTAAGTTTTTCCTTCTTTCTTCCTACTCGCACAAGCCAAAAGTGTAAAGAGTTGCCAAGGGTTATTTTTTTATTATCCATTTTTTTTCTGTCCTTCTAAGCCAGCCCTCATTCTCACCTAGCTTTTATTGTTCCTTTCTGAGCTAGCTAAACTGTTTAATATCTTCTGAAAAAACACATACAAATTCACTACAGACAATTACATCTGACAAATCAGCAAAACATTTTTGCATCTCCTGAATGGCTCCACTGTATCACCCTGTGAATATCTGTCCAAATTCTTTTAATGAGTTTTTAGGGCTGTGGGAATTCTAGGACCAGCAATTCATTTCACGTAGCTTAAATAGCCATCAGATGATTATCCGCTATTCTGTGCTGAACTTGGTTAAAATTTGAAATGATGAATAAGAGCTATAAATCCCTGCACTTTCCTTGACCATTATGTTCGTTTAAAAAAAAAAAATATATCAGTTGAGCAATGATGTATGTTGTCAATGTACCCAATCTATCAGACATTTGACTCTGTTCTCAACTCTAAAGATAGACCGATATTAATTCTCCTCCTGTCAGCAGCTCAAGTAGATGATTCTCATACATTCAGTTCCACTCATAGAAGTCAGCACTAGGTTTGTTAATTCTGATAAAATCTGCTCTTATTTTGTGAATTCTGATATGCTTAATCTACACAAAACATCCCTGAAGGATTTCAGAGTCACAATTTGACTGAGATCAAAGCTCTGGCAGATATTCAAGTTAAGTTGATTTGAAATGACAAACTGTAGACCGTAAGACTTGACTGTGACTATAGCCCTTTGGGATGTTGAATGGGTTTCAGATACAAATCCTGGTCATGCTTTGATCATCCAGTAAACTGCTGCATACAAGTAAGTAAATCTCATCAAAGAAAAATCATACAAAACTTTCATTTTACAAAATAATAGACAACAGGACTTTTATGCCAGAGATCATCACAGGAAGTAACCTTCTAAAACCAGCTCTATAAACACTGATCATGGGCATAAATATCACTTGTGACTTTTACTACAGCCTTTTGAATACTGCACTGGAGTGCTACACAATAAAGCAGTAGCAAGGAAAACCATATGCATTTAATACATTTGCCTTCTCTTGAGGATTAATAGAACCCAAGCTATCGGAACTGGGATACCTGTCTCTAATTTAACTGAGCAATACTAACTTTCACCTGCTAAGGATGTGGCCTTACGTAAACTGTTACAGTGCACATACAAAATCCCTAGAAGCATAAATATGTTCTTCTAGTCGATTCAGACCATCTTAGGCTGCACAATTAAATAGGTCAACCTCAGCACTTTGATAAAAGACTTCAAAAAGATAGTGTCATTATGGCTTTGACATTTTGAAGACCTGAACAGCATTTGCAAGTGAAAGCACTGAAAGCATTAGCTGAAGGAAAGAGTGCCTACCATAACAAGCAAGGAAAACAGTACAAGAGTCCATAATAATATCCCCCTGACTTCAAATGGAAATGCTTTCTCATTTAGATAGGAAATCAGGCTCGTAAACCTTAGCTAAGTAGGATCTTATTCTTCTGAGTGTCCATCATCGCGGATAGCTATTGTATAGAAAATAATTTTAAATCTGCAGCTTTTTATAGTCAGAAGTGCTTATTATTGTATCCATTCCTCAAAAACTAGCATATAGATTTTCTGTTACTGTATAGAACAGTACAAAAAAGCTAATTCAGTGCTCTTTGGGGGGCAAAAATCTCTATTAGAATCTACATACATGCTGACATCTAATGTAGTATTTCTATCACCATAAGACAAAACATGCCGACAGGTGATAAAACTAGTTCAAGCTAGTCTGTATTTCCTAAAAGAGAAGATTTAAATATTTCTGTAAGGCGTCCTTGGTTCCTGCAATTTACCATTTCAGCAGACCATGCAAATAATTTACTGTCTCTCATTTCACTGTGATTGGCAATTACAGTGATATAGGACATTTTCACTGAGAAAATTATGTTATGGAAAGATGTGTTACTCATACAGTCACGAGCAGTCACAAGCTAGCCTTTGGTATTTTCTTTGTAAGTTAAAAAGAAAATCACCAATCATCTTTCTCTTCCTAAAAGTACATTTGAGGTTTGCTTTTCGGCTTCAAAATGAGACTAGAGCAGGAAACATACGCTCCTTTAGCCAGTGCTCACAGAATCTTTGCAGCCCAGCAGCATCCACTTGTTTCCAGAGCAAGAGTACAGTATTAAGACACCGGGACACTATTTGGAGTTGGAGAGTGTACCTCTTTCCCACTCCATCTTGTACTAGATTTTCTTATCCACGTGGAGGAGCAAGGACTTGGCTTTTACTTGGTGAGTTTAACAAAAGCAGATATGAAAGCCTGGAACAGACATCAGAAATGTGAAGCCTCACCCTCTTGATTTTGCCTACCTGGCTTATTTCTAGGGTTTGCCAAGGTAAAATGGTTGCCTGAAACTGTCTTGAAATCCTTTTGCTCTTTCATACTTGCATATGGCAGGGCAAAAGCAGATTAGGTTCAGCGACTAATAGATTCACGTTGCTAATTCATCCTGAACCCGTCCATTTGGGAGTACTTCCTTTCCTGGAATCCAGCTCATCACACAGTAAAAAACAAACAGCTTTTGTGCTTAACCACAAAACTAGATCCCAGTTCTGCAATGCAATGTGCCCTGTAGGAATGTTTCCACCCGTACCAATATGAGCAACTGCAGAATTCTAAATTAGAAATGATCAGGCACTAGGAAAGATTTAGAATCACACTCCAGCGATACAAGCTTGCTTCATAAGACTCACGTGCTTGTTTATATAATTAGAGATAACAGCTTCCACTAGGAAAAGGCATTGCTCAATGGAAGCGTGGTATTACTTCTGCAATTTTACCGCATATTACGCACATACCTCTCCTAAGCTGCTGTTCTCTTATTATCAGCGATTTAAAAAAATATAAAGGAAAATAACTGAGTTTTTAGCCTGTGCATAACTCAAAGAAATTTGGATCAATGGGGAAATATTTAAAGCACTTGAATATTCGGATTATGAACTGCATGTATTGGAAATGTGGTTAGCCAACTGCAAGGCTCCAGAGTTAACAAGTTCAATATAAAACAGTTTATGCCCTTTTTAAAGCAATTTTAGATGAATAATAACGCTGGAAGTAATCAGTCTTAAGTAGCATAAAGCTTATCTTAAAGGCAATTACACCCATCACCTTGATGTCTCAAAAAATCATCCGTGATCTCCCTGAAACTTGGTTGTAGATATAGTGATCCCTCCTATTGTAAATTAATACAGAGTTTTTTTCTCTGCCCATTGTAGGCTTGTTTACATCAGGAATATATGCTGAATTTATAACAGTGCTAACTTACTCCCACCATAGTGATGACATCAATTTTTGCAAAATCAATAGCAAGTTACTTAAAATGAGTAGCTCTCATCCACTGCTAGCTAGTTCTTCACATTATTTTAATGGTGACTTAGAGCTTCCTTAATTGAAAGCTTTATCTTCCAGCCCAAAAGGTAGTCATAAATCATAGGAATCATCGTACCAGACTAATTCAGCACCACTTATCATAGCTTTGTGAGTAGCTGCCACATGCTCCATCACTGCTCAACTTCCAGAGGCCTGACCCTTCACAGAACCCATTACTCTGCTGAGTAGTCAAGTTCCACTGATCAGTTTAGACACGGATGTGCTTCAGTTCTCAGCTGGAGAGACTGGCCCCTCACCAAACTCCAGTGTGGTAGGTGAGAGTGACAAAAACAGAACAGATTTGCACTGTGAAAAAAAAGATCAGGTACAGACAGATCTATCATGACAGTTTCAACAAAAATCCTTTTATAAAACAAATAACTGTTCTGGAGTTGTTTTTTTCATCTGAAGTCTTTTATTAAGTACACACAAGCAAAGAGCTCCTGTCTTGGGATTCATACTGGCTTAAACTTGGAGAATGATGTGCCCAGGACTTCTCCTGTACTGAGCTTTCCAAAGAATACAGAGAACTTTTACACTCAAAAGGAAAAAGTCATATAAAAACAGCATACAAAAAGCTCTCCTTGTCCTTTCAGAGAGCCCACTTGACCCATCGCTGCCACTGAGGAACGTAACACAAATAAAGGACAAATGAATAAAATACATTCCATCTAGCATATCCACTAAATACATAATCAGTTCAAGTATGAACTCTTGCTCAGGGCAACCACACCAAAATCCTCCTTTATTTACAAGTGAAGGTGAAACAGCTGAATGAATGCCTCTTATAAAACCTTTTCCTCTGTAGACCTCAAAGCACTTCACAGCAGGAGAGAGTTACTACCTCCATGGTAATCGGATATGGACCAACAAACTTTACTAAGATACTGGTGAAATAAGGAAACCTTGTTTGATAGGTCTCTTCTCAAACCAGAAAGGTGGTCAGTATCATTACTTAGTTTAAAGCCAGCACAGAGGTGATGTGATAAACTCAGGCTTCCTTTGACAGCAGGCCAAAAAGCCTATATCATAAACATTTTGGTGCTAACCATAACGTGTTCAACCCCTACTACTACATCACAGTGCTTCTAGTTTCCAAAGCTCATGATGAATCTAGTTAATTACCTGTTATAAATAACATTCAGAAGTAGTCAGACTAGTATGTAAAAAATACAGTAATTTGGGATTTCAGTCATTAAGGAATCCCTACCCTTAGTAATTGCTGCCATCATGGATGGTCTGGCAGCCATTTGAGCTCTGTATTTTCTGAGGATAATCATAACTCTTCAGGGAAAATTTAGACACTGCTTAGCAACTCTGGACCTTCTGGATATGCCCAGAGGCAATTAGGCTTTTTATAATGGCATCAGGAGAATCCCAGTGAGATTTTTTTTCCCCTCTGTGTCTCTTCCATCCCTCCCTGCAGCTCCTTTATCTCTTAAGCGTATGCTAAAGAGAGAAGATACAACTGCACTATGTCTGTGAAAATACAAATGAAAGGGTCTCCTAAATGACAGACCACCCATCTCTTCCAATAATGAGTGATGTTTGGCAGGACGTGATAGCAGAGGTGCACAGCGTATCCTGCAGCTATCCTGGAAGCCTGGATTAAGCTTCATTTGCTCTTTAGACAAATGCCATATGAGCCACCACCGTTCTGATGCCACAGAAGTGCCTGAATGGACACACACTGAGCAGAGGACAGCTGCATTTGCTTCTCTTTCCTAATGCTACATCATTAACATTAAAAAATCCTACACATTATTTTATATAAAATCACAAACATTATTAACTCACATACTAATTCTTTTGAAGACAATCAGCAAGCTTCCAGCTTTACAATCAGTCCCACTGATACAGAGATTACTAAAGTGAAGAAGATTTCCATATGCAGACTAAGAGTCT
The DNA here is from genome assembly GCA_013396935.1 of Baryphthengus martii. NCBI lineage: Eukaryota > Metazoa > Chordata > Aves > Coraciiformes > Momotidae > Baryphthengus > Baryphthengus martii. The sequence continues at coordinate 335,361 of VWZK01011039.1, forward strand.
TCATCTTGTGCTAGTTTGTGATTATATCTACTCCCAAATCAAGGGCCTGGTTCACGCAGTTATCAACCCTGGATTAAATCCTGCTGGACTTCAAAGTCATTTTGCTGGTGCACAGACTGCAAGAACGTCAGTCAGGGTAACTAATATACAGTGACATGTTAAATGAAAGACTTCTGAATCTGTTACAAATGGAATTCCACCCAGAGTAGGAAGGAAAAGTTAAGGGTACTTCATTAGATGCCATATACTTAAGCAATTTTGGTTTGGTTTCCATATTCTCTGCATTCAGGTGTGCCATAAGGTTACTCCATACACCAGAGTGTCACTGGTTCCCTCCCATTTCTGCTGTAATTTCTCCCTTCTCTTAAAGGTCCAGGTGAGTTAATTAAATACATTTTGTCAAGACTCTATTCTTTAATTTCTCATTTCTTATTATAGAACAAGCTGAGCTGAAGTTCAGGAGGTATTCTAACAACATAATGCTTGTTTTATCAACTGAAACATCTGTGCTTTGAATAAATTTTAAAGGAAGTTGATTTTTAATATTTTAAGAATAGTTTGCCTTGCTGTTTGGTCATGTTTCAACCTCAAAACATATTACATCATGTCTTCTTTATATTAATTATATGTGAAGTAGAAATTAATATTAATATGATGAGCTAGCACTATTTTCAAATCAATGTTGAAAAATACATCAAGCAGACACTTTTAAAGAAATACCGAATGCTCTGATATAACTAGCACTGCACTGCATTAGCACTGGGCAAGTAAAATTAGAAACATATTGAAAGACCCAGAGTAGGATTTTTAAAATTGTTTTTTTAAGTTGTGCACTGGAATATGTTGATTAAAGCCAGAGCAGTTTTGCGCAGAACCTTTTCTGCATCTCTGAGAAGAAAATTCTTCAGAAATAATTTGAATACAATATAGATCAGGTATTAAAGGACAGAAAAAAAACACACACATTTTTATCGAAGCCCTACAGGATTATCATGACATACTGGACACCTGAATAGCAATTACTTCAATCATCATATCACCGTCATGCCTCACTTATACCATGGCTTCGAGACCACATGGGACAAAACGAGGAGCTACCGGTCCCTTAAGCCTTGGATGTTTCCAGTATTAGGCACTACTGGAAAGGGCAGCGAGACTGGGCTAGATATAGCTATATTCTGTCTCTGCCAGGAGGATTTTCTGAATTATTATTTGCTGGAAGTTTTTGTGGCCACTTTTGCCGCATTGAAATTGGCACTACAACTTCCTAGGACAGAATTCACCCGAGACACTGCTTAGTTTAACTGAATCCTATTTACAATTAGAGGAATAAACCAGTTACATAGTCGATGCAAGAATTTAAAACACGAAAATTTGGTCTATCTAGTTTAAATATGTCCTCTATATGATGTTAAAAATACGTCTTTCTTTTTTTACCCACAGTCTGACCTACAGACTCTCATCATTTGTTTTGTTTTGAGAGCTGTGTAGCGAGGTGTCTTTTCAAGGTGAAGAGTTTAATGTGATGAAATTACAAAGATATCTAAATATAAAGTCCTTCTGGTAGCTTGGCAATGACCCCAGTGAAGGTTTTCTGATAAAGCATGCTAGAATTGACAAGTACATACGTAGGACTTTAGGTTTACCTCCAAGACAGCACGGTCATTCATAGCCTGAAGAAGCTCCTCTGATGATAATATTGTAACCTGGTACTGTATTTAATCCATGCATTAAAAAGGCTCTGCATAAAATACTGAACAAAGACCTTGCTGGGAAACACAACAAATAACATATCATTCAAAGGGTAGCCAAGAAGGAAAGTGGGCAGTGATGGTGAAGAGACAGTAATTGGTTTCCTCTGTACCTGTCAGAAAGCTGCTCAGTTGCTATATATTTAAAACTCCATTCAAGTATAAACTAGATGATAGAGGACATCTATACCTGGATGTTATCAACAACTTGGTACAGAACACAGAATACAAGTATTAAGTCTACAGAGCTGGCAGGGAATGGAATTACCAAGGAAGTCCTATGCAATCTATGGTATTAAATTAGCATATCTAGAAACTTGAGGAAGGAAAAGTCTCTTTCACAAAGTGATAGAGAGGCTGAGAAGGTGACTCAGTCCTTACCTATATCTCTTAACTTCTACTTGCACTACCATTAAAAGACATTTACCATGCTTTGAATGTTTAACATTTAGAGCCAGTATTGCAACATTAATACAATACAGCAACGTTAGTGCAGAGCTGCCAACCTACTTTACAAAGGGGTGAGCTACTACAGGCACCAGGAACCTCACCTGAACAGGACAAAGGTCCAGAATTTGCCTTTCTTTGAGCTAACGCAAACTGGACCACATATTAGAATTTGGTTCTGATTTCTCTGTCAACAACAAACTGAGAAAACTCAAAACTATTCATAAAGCGTAAGGAATTACATTTCCTGTACTGTTTATTTTTTTAGCATAATAATTTTACATTTATCTTTTCCTCTGATTCCCTGTAGAAATTAAATTAACATTTTTAACTGGATGTTTTAACTTCACTATAATAAAAAGGAAGAGTTATGGCTAAGCTTTGGAGCATCAAAATCAAATGTAATATTGGTAAAGCAATTTATCTGAAATTTGTAAACAATATATTGTCTGGGAGAGCCTGCTGTTGTTAGTAATTTTGGACCAAGTCCCTTATAGCTGCTTATTTTAACATGGTGTTTCCATCCTGTTAAAATGTCATATGGATAAAGGAGTAAATTTTGACAGCTGTGACAGGATTATCATTGCCAAGGAAATCATATTCCTAGTACTCATATGTTTCAGTACATCTATTTCGCTTTGTCTTTGGCCTTGCCTGCACTAAAAATTACCTTCTGAGACAAGACGAGAAATATTACAAAAGAAAGAAACAAAATATTGTTCTCTTAAATAACCTGATGCTTGAAATCATAGCAATAAGAAACAGTGTTTTAGAGCTATTATTAAATACATTGTTCAGGTTTTGAGGGAAGGGAAGGCTCCTCTCTTCAAGGACATAGCCAGTATCGGTTTTCTCTGGGCATATTGAGTTAAAGGAAGGTTTTGTCCATACATATGTTAGACCAGAAACACTATGGAAGATTTCTCTAGCATCAGCTACTCAATCTGTTCAGCCATGTGCAAAACGGATATGAAAACCCCCAAATGATATTTGCAGTATCCTGAACTTTTGAGTCAGGGGAATTGCCGTGCTGGATCCATCTATTTTCAATATCTTATCTCTGATGACCATCAGTATCCAAAACCACATAAACTGCAAGGATCGCCCAGAGAACAAGGGTAACTTCGTGCACTAGTCCTCCTTCTCCTCAAACAATACAAAACTGAAAGAGCAGGGAAGACAAAGAGTGGCAATAACTGTTATTAGTGTTGCCGTTCCCATACTGCCTCCCAGGGTTCACTCCTAAAGATTACTTGATACAGAGGGCATGTAAGTTCCACTGATTGAAATGCTGAGTTATGGCCTCTGAAATACCATCCCCAGAAACACAATCTCCCAGAAAGTATCAGCTGTAGTAGCAGTGGTGGTATTAAAGGGAACAACTCTAAGCAAATGGGAAAAATGCTATCAAGGGAGTAATATGGTGCTAAATATTTGAATCAAAGTTACCAAATACTTAATATTAGTCTTAACTCATGATAAGGCTGTGCTTAGAAATATGCAACATTTTAGGAATGTTCTTTTCTACTCAGCTATTGCATTGAATGCAGACATTTATTTTTGGAACTAGCAAGATGACTACGGATTTGTCATGATACCTTTCCACGCTATATTTAAACTGATGTGAGTAAATGGACATTTCTTTTGGCTCTATCTTCCAAAACTGTCGCAGACAGGTATTTGCAAGGTCTGCAAAAGCCAATGAATGTCCTCAGATTCTGTCATCACACAGAATTGTACTAATTCACCTCTTATTAATCTATTATAATCTACACAAGTAACAGTATGGGGTACAGCTCAGTAACTTGCCATCAGAGCTTCTCCATATACTGTTACACTCATTGGTAAAAAAGACCTTCCTTTCCAATATCGATCGATGTGCGTCCATATATTGGTGATATTTGTTTATACTGGCTAAATGATATTCACATCACTAATGGTTTTGTAACAGTATGAAAACAGCGTACTGACCACTGTGTTCTCAATCACAGAAACCAGGGAAGTTACACTGTGAGGATGTTCTGCTACCTTCTGGTTCTTTGACAATCTCTTAAACATGAGCCCTATGTTTCAATCCATAATTTGCAATCACTGAAATACTAATGTTAACATCATTTTTTCATACTCATTACACTCTTCCTAAAGGGCAGCACATTCCCTTGAGAAACGTGTTGTTCCAGCAGAGATGGCTTTCCTGTTAGTTTATTGAGGCACTTCATAGTTTGTTCTCACCTTCCTCCCTTCCACCCTTTTCACAGAGAATATAAAAATAAACACGACGCTAATTCTCTACCATTTCACAAGTGCACCCTAAAGAACAATCATCAGCAACCAAAAGGCCACAAACATGTGGCCACTTGCAAAGTACATGCCCTTCTCAAGTAGAAGCAACATTTGCCTGTGTTTCTGTTATAAGCAGAGCCCTTTTGTCAACTAGCTAATGAAAATGTTACATGTGACAGAACTTTAAAAGAAAATAAATGCCTTACGGTAAGGTTAGCTACAAAAGTTCATTTATATATGAACTGACCTAGGGTCAAAGCTGCCAAGGTATTTAGGTACTGGAAGCTAGATGGTGTGTTAGGTATTAAAACTTGAGTGCTCCTGTAAAACTCACCAGGCATTCATATTGTGTTAAATTCCCAGATACAGGAAAAAACTGGTCTCTGATAGGCAAATGACATCATGTGTGAACACGACTGTATCATAGAATGGTTTAGGTTGGAAAGGACCTCTGAAGGCTATCTAGTCCAACCCCCCAGCAGTGAGCAGGGACATCCTCAACTAGATCAGGTTGCTCAGAGCTTTGTCAAGCCTTACCTTGAATATCTCCAGGGATGGCGCCTCAACTACCTCCCTGGGCAACCTGTTCCAGTGTTTCACTACCCTTATGGTAAAGAACTTGTTCCTAACATCCAAGCTAAATCTGCCCTTCTCTAGTTTAAAACCATTGCCCCTCGTCCTGTCACTCCAGGCCTTTGGGAACAGTCCCTCTCCAGCCTTCCTGCAGGCCCCTCCTTCAGGTACTGGAAGGTCACTATTAGGTCATACGGGAGCCTTCTCTTCTCCAGGCTGAACAACGCCAGCTCCCTCAGCCTGTCTTCCCAGCAGAGGTGTTCCGACCCACTGAGCATTTATATGGCCCTCCTCTGGACTTGTTCTATCAGGTCCATGTCCTTCTTGTACTGGGGGCTCCAACGCTGGACACAGTACTCCAGGTAAGATCTGACCAGAGCAGAGTAGAGAGGCAGAATCACCTCTCTCAATCTACTGGCCACACTTCTTCTGATGCAGCCCAGGGTGCGATTGGCCTTCTGGGCTGCAAACGCACACTGCCTGCTCACGTCCAGCTTCTCGTCCACCAGCACTCCCAAGTCCTTTTCTACAGGGTTGCTTTCTATCACCTCACCCTCCAGCCTGTATTGATGATATGGATTGCTGTGGCCCAGGTGCAGGACCCTGCACTTGGTCTTGTTGAACTTCATGAGGTTCACTTGTGCCCACCTTTCCAGCTTGTCCAGGTCCTTCTGGACGACATCCCATCCCTCTGGCTTATCTACAGCACCACTCAGCTTAGGATCATCTGCAAACATGTTGATGGTGCACTCGATCCCACTATCTATATCATTGATAAAGATACTAAACAGTATTGGTCCCAGTACGGACCCTTGGGGGACATCACTTGCCACCTCTCCATCTGGACTTTGAGCCATTGAACACTGCCGTCTGGATGCGACCATCCAGCCAATTCCTTATGTATAGAACAGTCCACCCATCAAATCCGTATCTCTCCAACTTGGCGAGGAGAATGTTGTGGGGGACAGTGTCAAAGGCCTTGCAGAAGTCCAGATAGATCACAACCAGAGGTAGTCCCTTGCCCACTGACATAGTTACTTTGTCATAGAAAGCCACTAGGTTGGTCAGGCAGGATTTGCCCCTAGTGAAGCCATGCTGGCTGTCTTCAGTCACCTGTCTGTCTTCCATGCGCCTTAGGAAGTCTTCTAGGAGGATCTGTTCCATGATCTTCCCAGGCAGAGAGGTGAGGCTGTAACATTTCCTTTCTTCCAGTCACCAGGGATTTCACCTGACTGCCAGGACTTTTCAAATATCATGGAGTGGCTTGGCAACTACATCAGCTATTTCCCTCAGGACTCTGGGAATGTATGGTACATAGGATGTAATAAACCTTGCCGTCTTGTGGCATCAATTATCAGCCTCCCTTTAATTGCAGATGCACAGCCCTACGACTGCTTACAACATCCGTTTCACACTTGCAAGCCTCACTTCACACTTCTGCTGCTTGTGTGAATGTCACACTCAAGCAATTTGCATTTGTGAATGGAGGGGTTTGCTGGGCAAACAGATGCACTTACCAATTAGGTTTTGCAAGGCTGATGCCAAATGCCAATGTCTTTAGAGTTGAAAAAAAAACAAAAAACAAACACCCTCAACCTCATACATTTTTTTTCCACTTTATGCTGTCCTATATAGAAGATATATATCCTATATAGAAGATGAGGGAAATTAACATCTGATCCATCTTGAAATACTTCTCAAGAATGAACTCCCACAAGTATCACTGGGCTTGTATCAAGTCCACAGGATGGCAGTTCTGTTCAAGACTGCTCTTCCTCTCTAATTCAGTATTTTGTTCCCTTTGATTTTTGACATTGTTTGCATCCTGTAGAAGTGATATTCGCTGAATAGTAAAAGTAGTATGCACTACATAAAAACCCTCAGGCTGTTGTTGTTCGAAAGATTTTGTAGCTTTAAACACAGACAATATCCTGCCAATGATCCTTTAGCTGCTTGAGTGAAATATAAACAAGAAATATGCACACAGTTTAAAGTCCTCAAGAAAGCCATAGTTACACATTCACAGACAATTTGTTTCTTTGGAGATTTTACTATTCACACACCTCTACTTAATCCTTGTAGTTTTACAACAGCAAAGTTCATGATCCTGCAGCTAAGGTTTTGTCAGCACTTTCATTATGAACTTATTTTTACCATGACTACAAAGCATCTTGCTTGTCTAAAACTTGACACAGAGGCCTCACTCTCTTTTAACGGTTCCTCAGGTAAATTCTATATCTACATCTTATGAACTCCCAGCTCTGTGAGAAACAAGCTTAAGGCCCTAACAATATTTTGAAACCTTCCAAACCTGATGTTTGAAACAACAAGCATCTGTTTTACCTGGTCAAGAATCAGCAGTAAAATCTTTTAGAATGTTCATTACAGCAAAAATAACCAGCCACCGGTCTACCTTCACTAGATGTTTAACAGAAATTATTGTTTTGATACTTGGGACAACATTTTCTTTGGTAACACCTAAACAAGTGCAATTGCCCCTGAGTTTTGCCCGCCCTTCATCATGCTTCCCTCTTGTGTGTTTATAAAACAGTTTTTTAAAACTCTAATTACTAGAAAGACTGGAAAGACTCAGAAGTTCTCCTAGCTGATCAGATTAGTTACTGTATAGTTTTCAGTCACGTGCAATTAATCAGTAGCTGTATTGATGAAATTTTAAGAGTTTTAAGGGTCAAGATACTTTCACTATAAGTTAAAATGCTCCCTCCCTTCAGCTTCAACAGGTTTCCAAATCTCACACAGGACCTTTAACATCTTACAGGAGCAGCAGTACCACAGCAAGCCAAGTGCTCCAAAGAGTAAGAACTTCCCAAGACTTCTCTATGAAGTCACACTGCAGTGGGCTACTGGAGTCATCCTGAGACAGGTTCCGGGTAAGTTATTTGCTATTTGTCTCAGAGTTACTGAACTAATGGGAACTAATTCCAATTTAAATATTTTTCCTTGGTTTTATTTTCTGCTAAAAAATAGTCATACTTAGGAGTAGCAAACAAATTTCACATCACTTGGATTTTTGTTGTTTTGTGTGGTTGTCTCCTGCAGTATCACACTTTTTTTACATTGCTAGTAGGACAGTTAACTGGGGGTCAGGTTTACAAATGTATATGAGCCTCTAAAGACAGAGAAGTTCACCTCAGAATTGAAAAGTGTCCGAAAGAAATTGTTGCTCTTTAGACAGTCGATGGAACTGACGAGCTTTTCTACTTATGTTTGTACCATAGTATTTTATTATGTTAAAAAACTTGGTATCATATAGCCCTCTTTTCCACGTGGTAATAGTTTTGTTAGAAAAAAAAAGAGGATAATACACTGCTATGGCATTTTAACTTCCTTTTCTTGTCCTCTCATGTTGGTTAATCATTTCTTTGAGGTTAAATGAGCTAATTACGCCTACATCAGAGCTCTTTGGGAAACAGGAATCACTTCCTCTTGTTGATAATTAAATGAACCGAGCTTGATTTTTGGTTTGGGACACAGTTCTAGGCATTTCTTTTTATTGTACACAGTATAAAGTGGTAAAAATAATTACAAGTGATGTTTTGTTGATGACAGAATGGAGGCAGCTTTTCACCTGTATTGTAAAAGGTTTTGTAAATTGATTTACTAAGGGTGAAAGTGAAGAAAAAGGAAGGGGAATTATACCCCTTCTGTTCATCCCTGAACAGCTTTAACAATTTCAGAAGTTAGAGAATCCATCAAAAATTCACATGATATTTAGAGAGGAGAGTGTTATGTGAATTTTTTTCACAACCACCATATGACTAAAATGTAGATTTTTTTTTTTTTCTTGTGGAACTACAAGAAGCTGAAGGCTTTTACACAAAGGTCAGATACACTGTAGACAGCACTTATTCTTCTCCTTACCCTAGAAATGATGCCCTCTTTGATCTGAGAGGTACTGTCTGCTAGAATAAAGAAGTGGTTTAGTCTTCATGCTAGTTCTGTTCGACTGTCTCCTGACCAGAGAATATCACCTGTATCCAGCTGTACAAATTATATATAGCAGAGAAAGGTAGAGGTCTCTAGCTCAGGGATTAAACTATACCCTCTAAATTCTGTAAGAGCTGGGAGCTGCAACAAGACACGCAACTTTCACACAAAGTTACTCTCTGAGCTGGGACCCAAAAGCAAAATGCTGAAAGTTTAATTAAATGCATATACATCATTCATTCTCTCTCAGGCTACTTCAGCAAAACACACTCTTACTTCAGCCACCCTTGTTGGTATTACAAATGTTGCAGACAGAGAGGGATTAATTTTAATGTAGACATTATCTCACTGTGGACTAATCACATCTGTATAATTTTTTGTCTATCAATAAGGCTTGAATCAAAGTCTATTTATATCGATGGGAAAATGCATATTGGTATCGATGGGATGTGGACCAACCCAGGCATAAATTGCCAAAGCAATTCCTGAGCGTAGGTAAAACTTGCTTGGGACAACCTACATTACAATACGAAGATAAACGCCGAGTACAACAGGAAAGGGTCTCCACTGAATGAAAAGAAGTTTGAGGAAACAAGAGCAGTGGAGGAATACAGAAAATCACAGGATAACCTTTCTGATTAGTGACCAAGTAGTAAATGCACTGAGATGGAAGACTTAGGACTGGCTCTGTGGGAATCCCATGCACTGCATTGTTTATTGTTAGTTTGTGACACTTGAACACTCCCAAACCTGAAGCAAGCCAATGCACAGATCTTGATTCATTGTGTTTGAACTTAAACATTTATGTCCTTTTGCAAGGGTTATTTACCTATTTGGAAGCCTATTTTAAATGATTAAATCTCCCATCCCATTTCGAAACCAAATCTGAATACAGAAAATCATGTAACTGACATATGATTGATATAATCTGAACAGAAGAGCCTATGCTGTGAGAATCAGAAGTGGAAGTCTCAAATAATTAACCTCTAGCATTCTGGGAACCCAACTTTTCTATGGAATTGACTTTATTCCTCAAACTGTCTACCTTTCACTCAAAAAAACTGAGAGCAAAGTAAATTTCCTTCCTTATGCTGCCAAGAATGACTTAATACCAAACTTTAATCTTCCAGATGCTGTAAGAGTGTAACACGCCTATGAATTGGCAATGATCACTCAAATCTAGGCTGGTTTTTGGTGTTAATACTTGACTGGCTGTTGTGCAATTAGTTTCATATTCTATATTTTTACAATGTGTGAGAAGGCATTCCTTTTTGACTTCTAGAATCACTAAGATTCTCTGCAACATCTGACACAAACTTTAAGGCAATTAATGCTTCATTTGCAGTTTCTTCTCCTGCATTTACATTTATCAGCTGTAGAACTACTGAGAAATATGCCTGTCTAGATTATAGCTGTGTCAGCTAGGACAGTTTCAAACAATAAAAAAAAAGAGACTATGACCCTTTTCACTGGGGTATGCTGTCATATTAGTGCTTGTTTCTCACCACCAAACAACAGGTGTTGAATATATAAATGTTCATATTGGCAAAGGGTACTATTAAAATAATTCTTACAACATCTGACTCAGAAATGGTGATTTTTATGGAAGGGTTCTTCAAAACCCTAAAAGTAAAGGCTTATGGAATATAATAGAAAATAAATATTTCTTCTGTATGTTCATATCTAGGTTTGCAGATAGTCTCTTTATGTAGTTACACTGCCACCTTTATTTTTAAAAAAAAAAAAAAAATCAGACAAACTTCTTTGCATGACTGAAAGATATTTTCCTTCTACTAAATTATTCTAATGGGACTTGGTAGAGATAAAAGTATACTGTTAAAATATTCTGCATGGCCAAGTCTGCTATCTGCAGGTAATATTCATTTACTAAGATAACATTTTTAGGGTTTGGAACCTAGTTTCTTTAGGGTAAAAATAAGCCCTTATCTGTCCTTCAGGATGATTAACAGTAAGTGATTTCCACATTAACATCAATAGCAATAATGAAGATGTCCTTTTCAATTCATCCTGGGGAACTTTGAGTGAGAACTGTTATTTGGTGAGGCTTTCATTCTTTAATAGAGTCCAGAGATAATTGGGTATTGAAAATTCCATCTAAATCAACCAAATAAATCTTTCGGTTACCAAATTAATAATTTCATTGATGCCATCAGCCTTCAATTTTCACTCCATTAAATTCCTAAATTCATGTGAGAATGGCACAGCAAACAAATTAAAATGAGTTTCTTACAAAAATGAGAGCGATAAGATTATGCCTTCTAAAAAAGCAATTTAACTCCAATAAATTATTTTTAAATTATTAAATGAGGCACTGCATTAACTATAAAAGAGGCGCATAAAAGGGCACTGGCCTATGGAAAATAAGACATCTATAGACCTCTACAACCTTGGACAATTATATCTGTAATAATTGGCTCATAAAACTTTATGGCAACTTGTACAATACTCCTTTTTCTTAAGATAGCATTCTGATCAGCAGAATGATTAGACAGAGAGGAAGAGAGACTTCTCTTTTTCTCAGGAGCACATGGCTAACAGTTTTCAAATAGCCTCTTGTTGCTTTGCTCAATATAGAGCAGCAGAACAAAGTGTTACCTGCTCTGTGTGGAATACTAAATCATATTTAAACTACATCATGTTGCAGTCAGGCAGCTTCGTGTCAAGGAGGAAGAATTCAGGATACAAGACAAGAAAATTCCGTAACTTTTCTTTCCACTATGTGCTCAGTACATCAGAGGTTTGAACCCTTAAATGTCAGGTTTGATACGTTGTCTCCTTTTCAGTTCTTGTTTGTCAGCTTCATAGAAGGCCAAAATTCTGAAGAATGAGCAAGAACAAAATAGCAAGAGACTGAAGTAACATCTTGATAACCAAGTAGTGTGAATAACAGTGACTTATATAATTTCTGAAAAAGGAATAAATAGTACCTCCTGCTGGAGGTGGAATCCTACCAATGATTTACAAAAAGCAAAATACACAGAGCTGAAGAAGTGTTTCACATGTGGACATTGGACCTGAAAGTCTGTAGAGGTTAAACTGAAGTCTGCGAAAAGAAAACAAATTCAGCCTTTCTACCTTGTGGCTGTCTTTGCACAGGTAAATCCTTCTCCTCCATCACACAATATACATCTCTTGACCAGTGCTTTGTTTTCTTGATCTTCTGCCCATTTGAAAAAAAAAACAAACCCAGAAATATGAACTACATAGCAGAGATAAACACTCCATATTCTGTTTAAAAGCCCAGTACAGTATGTACTGTACGTATGCAAGCTTTTTCACTGACTTCAGTGAAGTATCATGCCTTAGATAAGAGAATTGCCATGAAGACAGATCTGCTCCTTGTTTTCAGGAGATAACAGGGATATACAGCCACTACTATACCACAACTTCCTAATGAAAGCCTTGTGGGCACGCATTAAATCCTTCTCAAAGATCCTCTACTAGCCTCCTCTCAGTACAATGAACCAGCCTGCTCCCAATCCAGAAGCCAGAACCCCTGCTGATTCCAGTAATTCTCGCTTCTATAAACTAAATCCTTTTGTGGTTTGCCTTTACTCTCCATTCTACACATTCTAGCTAATTTTAAAATGAAAGAAATACCAAACCAGGCAACATAAAAGAACCAGAGGCATGAACTCTATCCAACAATGTGAGTGCTTCTTTGAATTAATGCACTACAGGGTTTAGATATCCCTGATTTCTTCACCTTTGATTTCCCAGTGATGTCCAGAATAAATAATTGCCTTATTAAAGGACTTCAGAAGCCAATAGAGCAAGGTAGAAAACACTGAAGTCACCAATTCAGTCTTTGATTCTGTCTGACAGAAAATTAAAAATGAATGAGCAGAAAATTAATAATAAATGTATGCATGGTCTTATTGGGATTCGTGACTCTCTTGCCAACATTAAACAAGTTCAACCAATTGTTCCTCTTAAAGTGAAATAGCACAAGAGTTGCCAGCTGTTCAAATAGTATTTTTCCTCAGTACAGTAAATAATAAAAGAAAATCCAACAAAATACTGTCTCAGTTGCAAACTCCTTAAAACTAAGGCTCTTAGAAAAGTCTTTCAGCAAAATCACACTTTCACATCTTAAGACTGAAAGTAAAATTCTGTACTAATGGCCTCTAAGTCAAGCAAGAGGTTGAAGACAGATTCTTAGCCTCTTCCTTCCATCAAACAGGAACCTGAAATCAGCAGGGTTCTCAGAGTCACTGCCTCCCAGTCCTACAACACCCAAAGGACTTGGGGCATATTACCAGGAGTACAAAACTGTCCTTGCCCCAGCCTTGTTTTCAGATGACTGAAGCTGTACAGGGAAATCAATAAATCCTTCTCCAATTTCAGCTCCAGTACAGTTACAAAACTGCAGCAGCCCAAATCAAAGTCTTGCCATGGAAAATGGTAGAAAATAACTAAAGCAAACTTGTATTGTGATTTTGTCCACAGAGGCAGTTACAACAATACAGATTTATATTGTATGTGGAGAACCTTAGGAATTACAGGAAAATTCAGGTTAGAAGGCATTTAAGGAGGCCTGTTGTCCAACCTCCTGCTTAAAGCAGGGTCAGCTGAGATCTGCTCTGTTTGCTCTGCATTTTATTCATTCTGGTCCTGAAAAATCCCAAGGATGGAGACTGGGCAGCTTGTTCTGATGTTTAACTGTCACCCTGGTGAAAAGACATCTCTTTACATCAATTCTGAATTCTTATTTCCATTTCCCTGTTCATTGTATCTTGCCCTTTCAACACGCACCACTGTGAACAGGCTAGTTGCATCTTCTGGGCGATATTCTCACAGGTATTAGGAGGCTGCTATTAGCTCCCCTAGAAGTCCTTCCTTCTGCAGGCCCAGTGCCTTCAGCCTTCACTTACAGGGCAAGTGCTGCAGCCTCTTAGCGTCTTGGTGGCTCTCTGCTGAACTCATTACAGTTCAGTGATGTCTGTCTTGATAGGGGGACCCAAAACTAGACACGTTATTCCAGATGCAGTCTCGCAAGTGCTGAGCAGAGAAAGACAATTGCTCTGCTCAGTCCTGTTAATCCAGCCCACCATGTTGTGGGCCATCTTTGCTGCCCTGACTGCCCTGACTCTCTGCTAGCTCTTGCTAAGTTTGCTGTCTGTCAGACTCCAGGTCTTTTTTTCAGCAGAGCTGCTCCCCAGGCACTCAGTTCCCAGCCTTTCTCATTGTAAGGGGTTATTCCTGTCCAAGTACAAGCCTTTGCTTTTGTACTTTTTAAATTTCTTAAGGTCCTTGTTGGCCCATTCTTCCAGCCTGAAGAGGTCCCTCTGAACAGTAGAGGGACTTCTATCCACTTAGGTACCAAATATCACCCCTTCCAATTTGGTGCCATCTGCAAATCTGACGCTCTGTCACTAAGGCCCTTGCTGTACTCCACTTGTCACGAGCATCAAGGTTAATGTGTGACCCAATATTCAATCTGCTCTGACCATGATCATCTAACCAGTTTCTTACCCATCTATTTGTCCACCCAACCAGACTATATAGTCCTAATTTGGATATAAGAATATTGCGGCCTAAAAACAACACCGTTATCATGAGGCAATTGCTTCTGATTAAAGACTTCAGCTCCCTTTCCTAGGGAAGCAAAAGTTAATGCAGAGAAGCAATGTCACACTTACTATGAAAAAAAATCCTTTCATCGAAATGGTGAAATCCACAGACAAGTTCAAGAGCTAAGAATTACAGAGGTACTCTTCTCTCCTGGGTACTCTCTCATCTGCATACCCTGACACACGGCAGGCTTCAGGCAGCAGCACTAGACAACCAGTTCAGTCTGTGCTAGGAAGCTGGGCAATGATATGAAGCCAGAGTTATAACTTGGCATCATAAGAGCACCTAAGGATCTGAAATTCCTTTGAGCCCAGCATCCTCTTACTGACTGTGACCAGCACTGGATACTTAGACAAAAGTACAGCTGTGGCAGATACCCCTTTCTGTTTGTCCCATCCCACAAAGAGATTAGCTGTTCAGTTTTAGTGACAGGGTTTTTTTTCATCTCTTCCATGATCAGCCTCACCACAATTAGACACATGATCTCCAACTAATGAAGGTCTGAGAATGAAAGAAGACAGCCTTATAATTGTCAAAATCTGAAAGAAGACTTTTTTACCATTTTCGATGCATATCTGGGAAAATTAAACAAAATTAAAATGAGGAATTTGGGCTGTAAAAGACAATGAAACATATACGGCCATATGTACAGTTGTAAATGCTGTCAGTGTGATCTTGGTCAGGAAAGCACAGATCCCATTTAGCTCAGGGACAAAAGTGGGAGTCTGCTCGCGACAAGTCAATGTACTGTGGGTCAGTATTATGTGAGAGACAGTACAAGAACAGTCTACTCTCCATGGATGCACAAACTATCCTCACAGGATCAGTGTTGAGCTTCATGCCTACACTACTTCATGATCTACAGCTCTGCACAGAGGTGCCAGGATCCCATGCACCAACCATATCTACTGCAGATGACTCCTTCCAGAGGCATTCCAAGCTTTACTCTGTCTCTCTGCACAGGGCTGCGGCATGGAAGAGATTACAGAATCACAGAAACATTTTGGTTGGAAGAGACCTTCCAGATCATCACGTCCAACCATTACCCAGTGCTGCCAGGTCACCACTAAACCATGGCCCTGAGCACCACATCTGCGCATCCTTTAAATACCTCCCTGGATGGTGATTCCAGCACTTCCCTGGGCAGCCTGTTCCAGTGCTTTATAACCCTTTCTGTGTCCAGCAGTTCTCCCTGCAGTCCTCAGGAGCAAAGCATTTTTGCCGTCTTAAGAATGAGATGACATTCTGCATCCAGAATAATACTGATTTATGAGGCTGAAATCAGTAAACTTAAACCAAGAACAGTAAGCGATGGGAAAGAATGTCTAGCTTAGCAAGTCCTCTAATGTCATGCATGTTCCCATGTTTTAATTCTCAAATGATATTATCTACTATAACAAAGCACTTGTTTCATTAGGGTTGATATTTTATATCACTGTATGTACTGATTAGATCCAGAGCCAATGGAAAATGAACACCTAATGAATTTCTAATTACTGCAAGGCTACTATACACTGCCAGTCTCTTTCAAAAGTAATTTCTGTGGCTGGTTCCCTGGAAATCTACTTGCAAAACACAAGACTAAAGCAACTCCAAATCTTTGATTGGAAAAAAAATACATAAAAGAGAAAAGGGAAGAAAAAATCCTGGCAAAGTCTTAATCTGCACAGCTGGTGAGAAAAATGATTGTCCAAACTCCAGCACCAAAGCCTCAACACCACATCACAAGATACCCAGATCAAGTGTCCTATCAAGTCACAAGAGCCTGTGCATTCCTGCACATTCAGAAAAATCAAGGAATATCTTCCCTCGTGTCAAAGTAAATCACGGTGCCATAAATAAATGCAATGCTAAACTATCAGCAAAGAAATAACCTTAAAAATGTGTCCGGGTTTTTTTTAAAAGTGAACGCTTCCTGCAGCTCAGAGTAACAATAAACACGTATTTGTATATAAAAAGCAAGGAAATAATCTTTGCGGAGAGAAGTAAATCTTCATGCAAGTGGGTTTTTTATCTTTTTATTTTCAGAATTGATTAGGTATTTGGCCGTTGCATCAAATTCATTAATAAAATAACTCCAGTAACTTCAGTGGCTTTCTTCCCAGGGATAAATTTAAACCTAATGCAAATATATCTGTTGATTTCAATCAGTTTTGGATCAGAACTTCTATGCAAATTTGCAAAGTGATACAGACTGTGTCTCATTGGGGCACATTAGCTTAAATATTCTTGTCAAAACCATACACCATTTCCAATCCATAAAAATTAAATAGAAGCTCATAAACTTATAAATATGTTTATTAGTCTTTCAGAGACAGGCACAGACTAGTAAACATTTCAAAGTCTGCATCCTTCTAGCCCCAAGGGTGTCTTCTTTAAGAAGTCATTGATTTTTGTCATCAAAAAACAAGTATTCAAGTAACAGTCTCAAACACAAGCTGATGGTAAAGTACCCAGGATTCCCAAAGGTGCCATCTGTAAAAGGATCATTGATTTTGACCTTTTGGGCGGATTTGTCTTTTTTCCTAGTGTTTTATTATGTGCATCAATAACTGGGAAGGCAAAGAAGACAAAATGAGAGAGAGAAAATATAACTTTCTGGAGATGTCTGTTTGGACTTCCGCCAACGAAATATTTTTGCATTCAAGTACACCACTGTTACCAGCTCCTAAACAAGAATAAAACCAGAACAAAGCCTAAAACCAAAATACCCCTGAAAAATATGATTGTTTAGGCCAATAGTTGGCTAAAAAATTACTCTGTTTTTCTCAGATTCCTTAGGATTTAGCATCCCTCATGCTTGCTTAAGTAAATGTATCCATACCCATTACTCTTTCCCCATACGAAAGTGCAGAACTTCATTTAGGAGGAGGAAGCTGGGATCAGATTCAGTTGTCAGCTATTGTTAAAAATAATCTAGAGAAGCACTAGTAAAATCAGCCCATAATCCCACAGGAAGAAGACACTGACTTGCTCCATTCCTTATTGCATAAATAATTTTTTGCCATTAATTCCAATTAGTGTGTGAAGTTAAAATATGGACTTGTCTGGCTCCTCTACATCTCAAAGAGGGTGAGAAAAAGGCTGATATTCTAGTTTTGCGCTAGTAGACATACTATGTGATGTCAAGACTGTAGGAAGAAGGGCGGCAATGTTACAAAAATAAATCTGCTTATTCTCCAGCACTCCAGATGAACAAAATAAAGAAGGGGCCATCACTTTAGTAGAAGTAGGCACATGTCAGGATATTTGGAGAGTATTTTATATGTAGGATACTGAAAATAGCAGAAGTCATGTTCAGTACAGCTGCTTATTCCACGTCCAGACTGGTAAAATTCTGCATGTGGTGTGACAAGATTGCCTTTATCCTCCCCAAGTAATGCAGTCAGAAAGCCAGTGGAGGAAGAAGCATAGAAAGGTGTTTTCACTGGTACCAGAAAGGGTTTGGCAGGGGACCAGAACAGCAGGTAACGCCACAGCCTCTGGCCCTGGTCAGCAACAACAGGAGCACCTTTGGATGCCATGCCCTCCCTCTGTATCAGCGCTCTGCACCCACTCAATACACTTAACGCTGCATTTTTGCTGCCACCCATACACCACATACTGCCTATTTCAATGAACTTCCACCAGGAAGGCCGTGTAACTTTTATTTTCCAGCCTAAACTAAACCACGTCAATATTCTGCCACAGCTACTCACATGTATCTGGAGTCACATTAGGCACAGGTAAAGAGGGAGTGCACTCTCCAAATGTGGCCTCATGAAGATAAAACGGACGCGATTTGCCCCATTAAACACGTTGCATCTGTTCATCACTCTCCAAGCATATGCTGCATGTGAAAATTGAGAAGCGCAAACTACAGCCAACAGTAGCTATTTGTACTCCAGCTGTGAAGGTTTACACTTGTATTCCTTTTCAGCTCCTACAATGGATTTAACTAAGGGCAATTTTGCACATTAGAAAGAATTCTTCCAAACAAAACAGTCCTTTCAGTGAAAATGAAGAGGCTTTGAAAATGATTGCAAAGTGGATTAGGATCACTTATGGTAGATAGCTGTTGACAAGATATTGCTTCTGATTACCGCGAACATACATTGATAGGTGCCAGAAAGGAAGTTCATCTTTGGGATGGTATAGACATTCCAACATATGCTCTAACAGAACATGTTATGTCAAAGAATTCCTTTCATTTCAATAAGAAAATGTCCTTTGGCTACCTACCAGAGGACATTCAAAACAGCCCAGCACCAAGCTGAGAGTCAGTTACCCATATGATTCTAATCCACCTCAGAAAGCATCAATTGTCCCCTCATGCTAAGTGTTTGCACACAGTCATTTCACTTGTGCAACAGATGTTCAGTGACAAAATACTTTTGGTGAATATGCCGAATATCAAGCCTCTCTCGCTTTTACTGTTTCATTCTTCGTTATAAATGGTTATTATACTGAAGGATTATCACCCTACCCTGTGGTAATCAGGCTAATATTTAGCTAATGCTCACGGGATCTACAACAAAGACTGGAAAAGGTCTTTAAACAAAGGTTGAAAAAGGTTCAATACAACATTTGCTCCCACACCTTTTACAAAATTTGAAAATCCTTCCTCCAGAAAGACAATTGCTCTACTGTCCTTTCTCATTGCTGTCTGCTGGCAACTTCAAACGAGTAAGAAAAAGCCACTGTTTTGCAAGACTCTTGGCTCCTACACACAGGCAACTGATTATTTTACATACTTGGGTGAGCAGAGAACAGAATCTGCCTGGATTCACCAGTTTCTACCTCTGCAATAAAGTGTCCCGGTCACCACTGTATAGACCAGGAAATATAAAAAAGCACTTTATTTGGGAATGGTTTTGCTTTCACATTAGCATTTACAATTCCTTTATCCATCTCACTTATTTTTAGCTTTAGATGATCTGACTTTGTCAGATAATTCCCACAGCTGCCTTCCAGTGCAGAAGGCAACAGTAGGAAATCAGGATGTGGAAAAAGATGAAAACAGTCCCAGAAGAGAATTCTTTATGCAATCCACGCTTTCCCTTGGCACTTGTCTGCAGTCCCACTCCAACTGCAGTGCTAGGCTCTGGCTCTCTCCAAACCTTACTTTCTACCATAGGTGTAGGCTAAGCCCTAGCCCACAAACCTCAGACATCATCCAGATGAAGATGTTATTCTTGATTAATCAATCCTTTCTGGCATTTTAGGATCTAGAGTTGAGTTTTTCAGTTACTCTTTACTCTGACTTTGGATCTCTATTTCTCTTCTTGCACCCCTCTCAGTTCCCACACATTCAGGCTCCTTTAGTCTTACACATCGGTGCTTTCTTGCTTGGCATGGCCATTCCCCCATGATCACTCTCTCCCTTAAGTACTCTTTTTGGTTAGTTTGTTGGGGCTTTTTTATCCCTACAGAGAGATATCTGTCTAAACTGATGCTGAGGTCAGTACAGCATATTTTGTTGTCAGTCATCTATAGCGCACAGTAACCAAACTTCAATCAGTGCTGCTGAAGAAGCTGAAGGACACTAAGAGACAAGCCAAGCTTTGGAGAAAACAAGAATTCTGTGGCTCTGTGGAGAGAAACATCCTGTACATTTGCCTGACACATTTCTATCATATGTTGCCATGTTCTGACAGGCACTAGAAATAAACCAACTGTCCCTAGATTGTGCCTGATTCCAAGACACAGGGATGTTTTCAGAAAGGAAGCAACATGGAAGCACTGACTAATTTCAGATCACTGGTAGAATCTGGATTCAAGAATTAGCAGTAACATGGAGTGCTTACAAAGCCATTTACAGTCCCAGGCCCGCAAACCATGATTATTTTGCAGAAATATGAAATGCAACGCCAGAAAAAAAAAAAAAAAAGAAATCACTGGGGTAAATCATCAGAGTTTGCTTCATCCTGGCACAACCACTCCCCCTTTGGGGATGTTGTGATTGCGTCTGTCAACGGGTGGTCAGAAACTAGGGGGGACTGACCAATTAGTGGAGTCCTCATCTGGCAGGGTGTCACGCTGTGTGTTTGTCCTACGCAACACTGCATCTGACACTCAAAATGGGATTCATGTGGTGCCCTGGCAGCAGCTCTGCCTGAGGAGCCAAAAGGGAGCCTCCCTCTGGGTAAGCCAGCAGGTGTTAAGTGTATGCTAAACTGGTCTCAGCTGGAAGCCACTCTTTCAATGTTAGAGGATTGTCTTGCATACGCAGCATAGTTTTCTGAGCATTTAACTAGACGCATAGGAAGAATAATGCTTCTTTTATCTATTTAGGCCTATCATTAGTAATAAAATTAGTTTGTCTCCCTTTTAAGGCAGGTTCAATAATATTGCAAATTTGGAGTAAGCTCTAACTGGAGCAATTAAATCAATTCAACTTTCTGATTATAATAATAATAGTACAGAAATGACATGCAGAAAGTGAATTCAACTTGCAATTTGGTACAATGAAAGACTCTGGTAACACAGTGATAATGTTAACAAACATGCCTATTTGTGAAGGGTCTGTTTTGAGATGAGTGGTCAGCCTGTTATTTGCCTGTTTGGTACCCCAGAGATGAAATAATGCATTTACAATCTATACGTATTTACAAAGTTCTGCATTTGAGAATTAAACACTAAGGTATTCCTCAGCAAATAAAAATATCACACATAGCACCACACTTTGTTAATCAAAGATACAACAACAAACCAAGAAGTTATCAAGTATTGGGCTTGTTAAATATCTATGTATATCTCCATATATATATGCAGTGCTACAGATCATTGACTCTCATGGACAGACAATGTTGCTTTTTTGCCACCTCGGGGAAAGCAAGGCAGAGATGGAAACAATCTTTACCTGAGCTTTTAGACACTTAACACATGGTCCAATAGCAGGGAATGGAAATTTAAACAATATTTGGAAATATCCTCTTATGGATTATTTTTCTGTTTCAACAGGAACCAGGGATGTTATAAAAAGTCAAGGCATATACACAAATACTCTAGGTTCTCTGCTGGCACCTAGGTATGGATTTAAAGTTGTGATGGAGAGTCCAAAAGTGGATGATCTTACCCATTTATAGCAGGAGCCATGACGCTTCTTTCAGCAGCCTGAAAGAGACTGCAGAACTTTCTGCTGCAAGCACAACCGTGGTAGGACAGAGGAAGAACCTTTCCAAGAATGCTGACAAATTTCCACATAAGAACACACTTTATCTAATAAATCTGAAGTCACAGAGGAAACTCCATGACAGTGTGCAAATAGAGACCCTGCTGCTGTCTTTCCTGAGTGCAAAAGTGAATGTTTATCATGAATGGCGCATTAGGCACAGAACTAATAGCAGAGTCAGTTCCCACATCCACACTCCTGTTGGCACGGTGCTGGGAAACCCAATAGGATGCACAATACCTGTGTCTGTTTAGGAAGTCAAGGGGTAACATAACTACCTATACATACACTGCTCAGCTTGCTCCAGTTGGAAGGTGAAAAACACTTTAATCTTAGCCTTCTTTCTCTGAAGTTTTAACTAATAATGTATTTCAACTCTTAACTGGGAAAGGATAAAAGCAAGCATGTACACACTCCATGGATAATAAAACACCCTCAGATGCTGTTGAGGGTTATGTTAGTGATGTCATACATTAAAGATTCATTCTCTCGAAATATTTCCAATTGGTACTCTTTTAATGGCTATAAGACAATAATATCTCGTTGAATATGCACCTGTAGTGAGTTTAAAATTAAATAGTCAAGCCTTTGTGCTTTCTTCCAAGCACAGCCTGAACTGTACTGTCTCCTTTTAGCTCTTTTCCTAATGAAAAAGCTCTGTCTCCTGTCATTTTAAATGATGACAATAGAAATGGGAGGCTGGAAAACAAAGGCGTACAAAATGCATTAGCAAGAATGTCTACAAAACAGTTGTTAAAATGAAAAGCTTTTCCCATAATTGAAGAGTCCTGGCTGGTATCTGTATGCAACAAAATAAAAGAGAGGGCAAGCAAAGAGACAAAGGAAAAAGATCTTCATTAGGAGTATTGTCTAGCACATGATTCCTCTAAACAAGAGCTTTCTAAAGGACTGACATTTCCATTAAAAGGGCAGGCAGTTTGCTAGGAAATGACATTCAGTTTTAAAGGCTTAGCTTAGAAGCAATTTAAAGCATGAACAACAGTTTCCAGTGCCATCTTTTCATTGCTTGGTTGGCTCTTCCTGCGATGTCACAGTTGCCACAGGAGCAATAAGGGAATGCCACTATCACCAACAGAACTCCCTATAAGCTCAGGGTTTGTTACACACCCCACAGGCCCTTGACACTGCTTAGGAAATCAGAATGTCCATGTATTACATTCAGACCCACATTAGGCTTCTACACACCCACAAAGAGGATGAAAAAGGCTTCTGATGGTAGGACTGGCCCACTGTACGGTAAAAAATATGAGTGTCAGTAGCAGATAGTAAAATATCCTTCATCTCCCACTTTTCCTTTTAGAGTTCATGCCTGTGCATTTTTTCTAAGGCAACCAATTCTTCTAACTTTGTGTTTCCCTGTTCCCACTTCACATCCTACACTCAATGCCAGTCTGAATCTGTCAGCACCAGTGAGAGTCTTTTAAGGGTTTTCATCATACTTAAAAGGCAGGACAGGGGAGCTCTAAATTAGCTCCCCAATCAACTTTTTAAGTAAGACTTAATAAGCCTACTGACTTTTCAGGAGTCGTTTAGTGCCACTTCCCTTCCCTGTCTTGCTGTGACACTCAGCAGCACTTGAGAAGTGACTGCGCTTGCTTAAATGCTGAACTGGAAGCTGATTTAGGTCTCTTTTCCTTCCCACTTCAGCAATTCACACTCACAAAGCTAAGGACAGGGGTTGTTGTGGGTTTTTTTTGTTGGTTTTTTTTTTTAAAAAAAAAAAAAAAAAGGAAAAGAAAAAGAAAAAGTTATCAGAAACTGGAAGAAAAAAAAACATTCTTCTAAATTTAGGAAAAAAGTAGCTTTTTGCTAACTGCACACAGTTCTTTCTCTCACCTGACCTTTGAAACAATGGAATCTCTCTCAGTACTGGTAAGGACACAGGAATATAGAAGTATCACCTTCCTTTTAAAATCACTTTTTATCTTAAGCCTAATGGGAAAATGGCTGGACTTCTGAGATCTTTTGTAAGTTTCTTGAATTATCTTGTGAGCAGCTTGATGCAGTTCTTTTTATTAACCTCCAGACCTTACTATTTAACCACAAATAGATTTAGGTCATGCATATTGAATTGTTTTGATGACAGTCTAGTATTTAATAACAAACTCTTCCCCAGAAAATTAAACTGTTCCAAAGCTGTACTCTACAAATGTGGTTTTGGAAAGAGCACCATATGACAGCTCAGATGGGCAAAGAAACCACAGGACATTAGCAATGCTCAGTGCAGAATCTTTCAGAGTTGAATAATTACTTAGGGATGATTATGAGAGAGATAATAGGATATAACAGAAAATAAAGTATGAAACAGCCAATGCCAGACAGCTGGCTATTAAAGGCTACCACCAAATAAAGTCAATAGTTGAATAACAAGTCATTTAGGACACTAAGAGTTATTCTTTTCCATATCTAGGAAGCATTCGTCATAACTTTGATAATCTGATGTCCTTTATGGAACTTTATGGTGTAAAGATGATGTAGTATTTGTTGGTTTACAGATCAGTCCTTCTTTGATTTGTTTTTTTCCCTCCTTTCTATTTACCACAACTTTTTTTTTTTTTTAAATTTATGTATCTATCCACTGAAATATTTATGCAAGTTGGGTCCAGAGGGAAGCAATCTTGTTTTTGCAGATTGTAGTTGGTGCTCTGAGACAACCCCACAGAGTAAGTAAACACAGAATAAGAGAATTGGTTTTGTGCGTGCTTTCCTCAGGCACATACTCCCCACTCGTAATATGTGGAATTTGGTATTACAGGAGTGCTAGCAGCTCTGCTGCTGAAGCCAACAGGAGTGAAACATTTGAAATGTGCTGAAGATCTTCCCAGAGATTACTGGTTTTGTTCTTTATCAAAGCTGATAGAAGCACTTATTCTCTCAAACATAATAAATGGATTAGGTTATCTGCTACATTGACCTGAGGGTCAACCACTTCATTTGATATGCTGTTCACAGTACTTGATTAAAAATGTGCTGATTTTGAATGTAGTAAAGGAAATGGACTTCCTTGCAAAGACTAAAGCTCAAAGATGGCTTTCTGAACAGTAAACATAGGCAGAAGCAGTAAACATAGGCAGAAACTCAAGCAAGAAATGAATTATTTGGAACTGCATCACTCAACTGAGCCTCTAACCAGAACTTTGACAGTGGGGATCCTCTACTGTTGTTGATAGAATCTAACAGTGCAGTATCTTGCCTGAAAAAACAGGTAAAGCTCTCTCCAATGCTAGACCAACAACCCACTCCTCACTCCCTAAATTCCTATCTGTTGGCACTCGTACTAAAGACACCTGTAACATCACCAAACACAGTGCCACACACTAGTGAATGCTTCACAGTGTAATCTACAGCTTCTGTGACTTGGTAGCGTGACATACCCTATTTCATCACCAATGAGATGTGTAAGAACTTGCACAGGTTAAAGAGCAAACCTCAGTCTGTAACTGCCAGACTGAGAATTTCTTTGAATGGTAAGATATATGAAATAACTCTATTACAGAGGAAGGCTATGCAAAAAATAATGAGGTTGGTTTCCTGTTGCATAGACTTTCAGTAACTACAATTTGGCCTCTAAATTTGAAAGTATCAATTGCACTTCATGTGTTAACATAAATACCCCTGCTAATATACACTTTCTTGATTCAAACCCTCACTAAACTGCATCTGTGATTTTTTCTTGACCTTGCAGAAGCTGTAAGCTGTAAATAATAACATCCTCTCTAGCTATTTTTAGCAGTATACTAATGGCTTTTTTTTAATCTCTTGTTCATCCCATCTCACATACTTTCCTCTTGCTT
This sequence comes from Baryphthengus martii, assembly GCA_013396935.1. Lineage (NCBI taxonomy): Eukaryota > Metazoa > Chordata > Aves > Coraciiformes > Momotidae > Baryphthengus > Baryphthengus martii. The sequence goes on from VWZK01011039.1 coordinate 360,926, forward strand.
TTTTCTCTCAAAACTGCCTTAACCTATCAACCATCTATGCTGATGGTTCACTTCTAGTTAATTCTGCCACACCTCATTCCCCATTTCTGCTTATGATCCACCATTTCCTTCATCTTCGCATCTTTAGTCAAATTTCAGATTACTTCTTTCTACCAAAGCAAAATCCATTCTTTTGCTTTCTATCTCCACTGCCTTGGGGATTTATCACCATCAATCAGATTACTGTCCATTCATCTTTCTTCTAATGTATGTAAAGTGTTACAAAGTTTTGTCATTTATTCATCCACAGATCTGTAAATTATCCAGTACTTCTTTTTCATTCTGACAAAACTATTTGATAACGCATCATTTGTTCTCCATCTTAATTCAGTAGCCTCCACTTCTCTGATTTTTATGATGTCCACACAATACCCTTTTAATTCACACAAACGGATGGATATGGCAGGCATTCAAGCAGCCTCCCTGGGAGAATTCTAACTCTCTCATATGGCCAGAAGAACAAAAGCAGGCAGCTGTTGAAAAGGTCATCAGGAAATACAAGCTGCAAAAACAGCCCCATTGTTTAACCCACACCAGGTCTACCTTTTAGCCCCTTCGCTACATCTTTGGCACATCTCATCAAGCTGAATTTTTTATTACCTTCACTATATGCATAGTTTTTCCCTGCCTAAGCTGTAACACTCCTTTCTTCTGAGAAGCTGCCTGACATTTACACTCCTGCTCTCTTAACTAATGGCACCCTTCCCACCTTGGGACTTTCCTTATTCTATTTAGTTTTGGTCTTAATAGCCTCGAGTACGAAACCAGTGACAGACAAATGCTTTTGCCCTAGGATGCAAATAGGGTTCTTATGCCCAGGCTTGGTAGGAAAACAAATGCAAGATAAGCTCTTCGTGTCTACGTCATCTTGTTAAAAATTAACTTTTGCCCACAATGATCTTTTTGCATGCCTGAAGATTCCATCCACAGATTGGCCCAGCTCCTCAGCTGGTATGAACTTGCTTCACACTTCAATCCAGTTCTTGCACACTGGGGCTCCTTCTCCGAGTTGGAATTCTTAATAATAAAACCTTTTGCCAAACAAAAACCTAGAGGAAAAATTAAATTGAGTCAACAGTACAGAGAGGCAGTAATGAATGCCAGTTTACATGCTATAATATTGTACCTTGCCATATGTTCAAGTAGCTTTCCTTGGAGAATTCCATCTCTCTCACATGGACAGAAGAATGAGAACAACAAACTGTTGAAAAGGTCATCAAGAAATACAAACATCGCAGATGGCATAGGTGAAAGCACGGCAAAAAAGCAGAGTGTCGAAAGAACGTGTAGGAGTATCATTCTCTAATTGGCAGTACTGAGATAGAAAGTGCACTTGTACGCTACCTTTATTAATATTAAAATGACTATTGCAAGGATACTTTACAATGTACTTGCCAACTGGTCCTTTTTCTAATAGAGAGATGAAATAACTTCTCCTGCCATTGACTTCCCATGCTCAATGTTTCCCCTTTTCAGTAGGTTTTAAGGAAAACTGAGTAATTCAGTGATCGCAGAGGGGCACTCTGACATCCTGCAGAGGAATTCTCTCATCACAGAAAGTTACCTTAGAATTCAAGGTTTTAAAGTACACCTCCTGTCCTAAGTAGGAATAAATGAGTCTCTTGCCTCACTGATGTCCAGAGACCCTCCACTCCCTATTGTGCCTGTTAAAGAAACTCATGAAGACAAAGAACAACTTCACCAGTTTCCTCGGTGACTCTCTCTGATCAGATGACTTTTCTTACATAATGCAAGGTCATTGAATCACATTTCATCACAGTCCAAAGAAGTACATAGAGAAAAATATTCACATACTATGACTAATGCACAAGGTGAGTACACTGATGGAGTAGCTGTTTGAAAATCCAGCTTGCTAAAACCAACCAGTGCTTTCGGTAAAACTGCTGGTTTTTTCAGAGAGCCTTTAGCCTCAAAATATTAAAAAAACCCAAATAAACTCAATCCCTCCAAAACAACCCAAAATAAAGCAACAAACAAAAGCCCTACAACAACAGGGCAGATACTAGATACTGTAAAACACGGGATGGTTCTCTGTTCTGAGACATTGTACTGCTTCCCCATGAATAGAATTGTGGTAGTTAAGAAAGACTCATAAAAAAAAAAGAAATATAGATGCAGAGACTCTGAGATGTAGAGAGTCAGAATTATCCAGTTAAAGAGCAAATATTTCCATTTACTGCTACAAGCAAACGGTAGAGTATGGACAGAGTAGGTAAAGGAGAGCAATTATCCGGTATTTTTTCCACAGGCTAGCCTTAACACAACCACTCCTTTAAGGTGGACACTGATATTATAACCCCTAAATTGGAAGGATGCCAGAACAGGTTCAGTGTCTTTTTTTTTTCAGCTAACAGAAGTTGTTCCAGTAGCTATAGTACCGGAAAACACTGGGAAGTACTAGCCCTGCTCAGGAGCTCAGAATAGAGAGGGACACGTTATAACCTTGGACGTGACTCTCCTCCATTCAGAACTGATAATGGAGACTTCAGCGCTTCACTGTGCTCTATGGTACTGTGCAAAGAGAAGGAAAAAATGCACTTGGAAGAAAGAATCACAGCTTCACCTAATGACAGGCCAAGATCATTCAGGCTGCCATAATCAAAAAGAGGATGGCAATGACTCCTCATACTGGGAGAGAGAATTGCTTAGCCCAGAGACATTCACTATTTGCAGGAACTAATCACAACAAAATTGTGATGATTTAACAACCATTCTTTTAGGAAAGCTGTTTAATGCTAATCTACTGCTCATCAGGATTGTTTTCTTCAAATTGAAAGCCTAAGAAAGGCTTAGGCCACAGAAAAGCCATAAATAAGCTTAAAAATCAGCCTGATTATGCAGTAAACCAGAAAGCTTAAGGTAAGGCCTTTCTAGAAAGCATATATAGTCCAACCTTAAGAGCTTGACTACACAAGGAAATTTCTGAGCATAAATTATTACATGAATGTAACATACCCTAGCATTTCCTCACTAATTTGCTGGGTGTGAATACTAAGGGGTTTGATTTAACACAGTTCACAGAGTCTGTGAGGACTGCTGGTGAAGGTAACCTCTCCTACTGCTTGCTACAGCCCCTTCCAAAGGGCTTGTCAAAACCCGTGAAGTTTAATAGCCCACACAACAGCTCCTTACTTGCTGCAGATTGGCGCGTTACTCATGTATCTGGCAGCAAGTTTGGAAAGTTCTTTGGTCACTATGGGCCATGCTGGGACAACAGAGCCAAGTCTGCCACAGAGAACTGGGCCTAGTGACTCTGTTAGTCTTAACCATTTTTGGTTCTGGCCAATAGTAGTGAGTCAATAACCATATTTTGTTACAAGAGTGCCTTTTAATCTCTTTGCAAAGTGGATTAAATAGAGGGTACTCTAATTGTGAAAGAGGAACATGCCTCTAAGTGTTGAATAAGAGCATCCAGAAGCAAAGCTATTGCAGAAGAGTATTACAGTACACAAGTTATTTTTATCTAAAAATACGCAGAATATCAGAGAGAAAAAGAGAGTGTAAAACGTCCATATCAAATAAGAGAAACCAACTAGAAATAACTCTTGCTAGTGACTAGATCAAATCTTTCATAGTATTCATGTGGCCTTTCAGACAGGACAGCCTCTGTATATAATGTATTGGTCATTGCTCTAGAAGAGCAGGTCTTGCAAAAGCTAAAAAAAGATTTTTTTTTTATCTAAAAAGGTAGGAGGGATTAACTTCAGACTCCCTGCCTGAAGGTCTGGGACTTGAAACAGAAAAAGCATTTTCTCACATGCACTTTCAGTTTCTTTCTCTCCTTTTATTAATAGTGAGCGGTTTCAGAAATGTGATCACACATTATGCACTTTCTCTGTCTTCAACTTTACACACTTTCACAGAAGTCTTCTATCAGAGCATGGCAATTCATTTTGCACCATCATTACTTGTTTTAATTTTGACAGAGAGGCTGCAGTGGTGTGCTGCCCCGAAGACCCAGCAGTTCCCCTACCTGCTCAAGTGATCCCACCTTTGCAGTTGTAATGGTTGCCTCTGGGGGTGATGGCAGCATAGGGCTCAAAGGAGCTTCTGGCAAGACAGATAAAAATACAACAGCCAAGAGCTACAGCGAACAACTCGCCCCCATAACAGTGCTGGCCAATGTCTGACTCAAGCCAAATTTGGAAGAAATTAACTTCTGCAGACAGCAAGCAAGGCGTCCTTTCTGAACCTCCTGACTCAACGGGAGGGTCTCCCTTAGAGTTTTGTCTGATTCTCTCCTCTGGCCAGTAAATACTCCAGTGTACCCTGTCATTGAACCTTGTTAACCACAGTCACATTTACTATCAAGCTTTGTTAAATCATTGTTTTATATCAATAAATATATTGCTAGTTCTCTCTTATGAGTGAAGGGTGTCACTACCTGTGACAGAGGCTTTCTGAGCTCATGGGACTACTACAGTTTCTTAACTACACCAGAACCGAAGAGTGAATCTACATCATAACTGCGGCTGACAATCCTGAGGACCATCTGTCCGATGGCATCTCACAGAACCAGAACACTGTGTTAGGGCTGGATTCAGAACAGCATGTGCTTTGAGCAGGGGGAACATGAATAGGGCAGAGGAAGACACACACCACCACTGTGGGAGAGAAATCACAAAAAGAGATGACAGGTATGGGTAACAACAAATGAAAACATGAAGTATTCTTTTCCTCGGAGGTTCAGAGGGAGTTAAGAAGGAGAGACAGGCAAACAGAGCCACAGAAATAACCTTGATCCAAAGAGATATTCTCCCAACACAGAGACAGACAGTTGCCAGATACCTGGGTCAGATGTAAAGACCTGTGCTTTGTGTTCCAATTGGAAGGTGTCAAAGAGCTTTCTGAGTTGGTCACTCATGGTGAGGATGTGAGAGCCAGATACTCTGTTCATTAACTGCTACAAACACTCTGCAGCACAGGATGGTACTGTGCTTATTCAGAGATCCAGCCTTCCTGTCATTGATCTACTGCAATTGTACCTAGGCTTTAAGCCTCAGGTGGAGGTGAATTTTATTTTTAGTATTTTTAAGCAGTCTTTCTACAAGTAATAGGTGGACCCTAGTTGGGTTGGTAGGGAAGAAAAAAAGGGAAAAGTAGAGGATTGGTGTGAATGTTAATTGTCATTGAAAAGAAGGTGGTAGGAATGACCCAATTTACACAGGAAGGTAAGTGAAGGACAAGAAGTTTGGAAAAAAAGTGTTGATTTTAAAGCCTTTTGCCTGCTCACAATCTTCCACATTTGCCATTTGTTTGTATTACCTTGTTTATTCTGGTAATTTTTATGGAGAAGCATTTAATTTCCTTGTTTTATTTAGTCATTAATCAGACTGACTTTTTTTTCCCCTCTGGCTAGAGCAGAAAGGCTGATGCAGGAGGATGCCAATCTTTGCTCTACTGGCAGCAATACTCAGTGTGCTTTCCTTCCTGAGAGCAAAGCTGCTCCTACCCATGGCTTCTAAAGTGCTTTGGGCCTGTCACTGGGGCATGGTCAACATGGCCCAGCACTATTTATACAACACAGTCAGCAATTACAGAAACTACCATCAGGTTAAGGTTGAAGATTCCCATTTTAAGTTTTATTTCTAGCATTTTTAAACACAGAGGAGAGATTTAATGGAAGCTTCCAGGATATGACTCAGACGGACCTTTTTTTTGTTGGTTCGTGAAATTTTAAAAGTTTGATAAAACGATCAGAAAGAAAACTGGAAAACTGCAATGAAATCCTAGTCCTCGGAGACATGGGTAAATGACTAGCCAATGGAATCAGGGTGAAACCTGGAAAACCTGAAAGCTCCCTTTGAATTTTGCAACTCATTGAAAACAAAAAACAGATAAACCCACATAAACCATTTAGATGAGAAATGATAGGAGCTGACAAGTGGTTTTGTTTCTTTGGTCTGCATGATGACTACCATTATTACCTCAGTATTGGTGTCTAAATAAAAACTCAAGGTAAAATAACCTGAGAAATGTGAAGCTAAGATGCATTAAATTCCTGGGTGAATGGCAGTCATACAGTGGATAGTCTCACAAGTCATAAATTTGGTACAGACTTTTACAATATTTAAGACTTTTAGATCTCTAACCTAAACCCACAAACTTATCTGCCATAACTAAACAGAGCATACTTTTAAAAATGTACTTTGATTAACATGTCTAATATTTGCACTTTTACTTAACTCCTTTCAATTCACAGTGTGAACAAGCTTATGGACCAGATATCTCCAGAGGTCCCTTCCAACCCCTACCATTCTGTGATAACCCAGAAACTGCCAAAGCCCCATCCCAAATGAGAACAGAAAAGGGTCATCAATGAGGTTCAATGAACAGGCTAACAGTGGTGTGATGCTAAGAAGATACATGCATGAAACTGTTTGGGTGAAGCTTTTTATGTCCTTTGCTCTTAAACTGTTGAAAATGTTGTGTACCTTCAGTGGCTTCTTTAACATCACCTCAGTGACCTTGAAAAGTTTTAAAGCAAAATAAACACCTACAATCAAGATACCAGCTGTCTCATGGTTCAGCATCTTCCATGCTCAGCAGCGGAAACACTACAAGGACTTCATTCCTCATCAGAAAGCAAAAGAAGCCCATAAAAATAGTACAACAGACAGTCCCCCGAATAGAAATATTGCTTGGTCTAAAAACAAGGGAAGAGGATGCTTGACAGTATTAAGAATAGCACAGGACAGTGAGTCACAGTGGGCAATCTACAGAGGACAACAAATCAAATACAAAGGAAATCAGAGAGATATCAAGAAATGAAATATCACGGGAAAACCAAATCACATGGCACTGTGAAGCTCAGCAAATACAAAAACAATCACAAACTAAACAGGGCAGCTGGACTTGTCATCCTGTGCACTGTAGATCTACGGAAAAACAGAAGGAAAAAAAACTATAGTAGTGAAAACGGCAGGTTTCCTGGGTGAGCACGGATTTAGCTTAATGACACAAGGTGCAAGCAGATGGCAGATCAAGTTCAGGGTGATTTTCTTGGTCTGCTGCCTCTAAATATTTGTTAAGTTGAACCTGGAATTCTAAGCTAATGTTGCTGATTTTTGAAAAGACTGATAGCCTGCCTCAGATGGTCAGTGTCTCACACATACCGCTTTTTCCACTATCTAAATTGGCAGCAGCGCGTGTGTCAGACTGGTTTTGTTACATAGTGCCATGGCCACCAAATCTCAACACCCTTCTCCCCATCCTTGGTGTGCTGCTCTATCCTCATTTCAACATAGTACTAAGCAGACTCCTTTGGCCATTTGCATTTTAGAAAACACTTATGAAAATTCTTCAGTTTAGGCATTAGACAACAATGGGACTTAATCAGAGTCCTAAAAATAAACCTGTATTTCATTTTCTGCTGGATATAAGCAGGAGGTTGAAAAGGGGACTCGTGTGCACAAAAAGTCTTACAAAGGCATGGCAGGTAAAGGTTAATCAGCTGTGTTGCACATCATATTAAAAAAAAAAAAAAAAAGGCTGCAATGGTTTGCCTTCTCCTCATGTGGATACGGAGAAGGTTTTAGAATGGACAGATCATTCCTGTAATAAAACGCTCCTTTAATCACTCAGAAGACAGCCATAGGGGAAAGTTCAGAGGAGATGGCAGGATGAGGTGGGAGGAGGAGAAAATCTCTTTGACATAGAAAAACTTTGTTGCATTTCTCCAATGAACAAATATTAGTACTTCATTTCTAGCCATCTAAAAACCAGACACAACCAAATGTATCCCCAGCAGTAAAAGGCACTGCCCTATTAGCCTCCCACTGTACACATTTAAACCAAAGGGCAAATAAATGTTGGCAAACAGAAATGTGATGACTTACAGTATTTTCTTTGCTACAGTAGCTGGGAGGAGAAAAAAATCCCCCAGAAAGATTAAGAAGCAAACATAAAACTGATCTTGAAATTCCTATTTGTTGATGCCCCAGGGCAGCTACTTTTTCAACATTATACCTATTTTTGAGAAGTACCTGCCTGTTGGGGCACCTATGCTACTGAAAGCTAGACTGCTTTCAGATACAGAAACACTGACTCACTTGGTAAAAAAATAAATAAACCAGTGCTCCTCTGATTAGAAGAGGTATTAGACATACAGAAAGTCTTCAGGAAAACATCTGTTGAAAAATACTATTTAATTTGGAGTGACTTTATCCAAAAGTGAGGGAAACTGAAAGCATTTAGAAGGACCTGAATTTTAACCCCAGGAATGATTCCTCATTTTGGAAACTGTCTAAACTGTGGATTGCAAATCAAGAGGAGAAGGATTAAATTCTGTCCATCTGCAAACTAGATTACTGTTTTGCCTTAAAGGTTCCTTTTTTCCTTTCCCCTCCATAATTTTGGCATTCACTGGCTATATCTTTTATTTGTTGCACACAGGCAGGCTGAAATGTTATTCTTACTGGACATAAGATGTTCTCACTGGCAAAACTGTTAATTCTTAGAGAAAATTTCCTAAGATTATCTTACCCCCTGCCTATGACTATTCTAGCCCCTAGCAGGAGGGGATCTTTTATTTGATGTTTACTAATTGTGTTTATTTCAAACACATTTGATTTTTAGCAAAGTCGATGAGGTTCTGCTTGCACTTGAAATTTGCAGGTTTATTGTAAAATGCCAGGCATATTGAGATGAATCAAACTCATCTGAGCATGAATGAAATGTAGTGAGAAAGTCCCTTCTGGCATCATTTCTGGGATTAGTAATTTGTGAAATTGTGGTGATGCAAGGGAACAGCATGAGAAAGTCATTTCCTTCCCTTTTGTCCAGTCTAAATGCAAATCTGAACTTTCTTGGCAGTTCATTTGCATATTAATGCATATAGTATTCCACTCCAGAGATCACTTCAGATTTTCTAAATTAAGTTGGGTGGGTGGGCTGAGGGAAAGGGGTCATTTTTGTCATACTAGCACAAATATTCTTAGCTACTTTACCAAAAAGACAGAAAGCAGGCAATTATTTCACTTGCCTTATCTCTATTTCAATTTTCCAACTGGACCACTAAGGAGATACAAAGGATTAAAGGCAACGGTTGACCAAAAGGAGGGAAATGCTTCATGTCACTGAAGAACAAACATGATGAAATTAAGAAAGGGTAAGAGTGCACACCAGTCTAATTAGCATTTCTTCCTAGTAGCTTGGGAAATGTCATCCACCAGTTGGTGGCAAAATAAAGATGTAATGTGAGCAATAATGAATTAAATTGTGGCTATTTGCATTGAAATGTTAAGATAATGATCTGAAATTACTATTGTAAATATTCCCCTTGACAGTTGAAAATTGGACTTAAAGCTAATAGTACTTTGGATGAACTTTAAGCCATGAAATCACTTTTAATGCTTTATACTCCTTTTGGCTATGACAGTGAGTTTCAGAAAGTTAATTTACCTCTGTTTTGTTCAAGCTGTTTCGTAATTGATGCATACATCATGGAGGTTTTAATGAACAACTACAGGGACTATTTACCCTATTCACTAAGTATAACTGAAACACTTGATTACTACTCCTGAGCCAAATAAGCCAACAGAGTCAAGCACAACAAATATTTCTGGCTGGGGACTGGAAGAGGTGAGATAAGTAAGGATCTGTTCAAATGCAGAGAAAAAGGGAATGTTTTCAGAAAATGCTTGAACATTTCAAATACATCTTCTTGCATTAGATGCAATTTATAGTTTTGCTGTTAGCATTACGAATCACTTAAGGAGGATTTACATCTGTATGTCTACAAACTAGTACTGCCAGAGTAAGGTTATCTGGCAAAATGGAAAAGCAGCAGATATCTTCACAACATCTGCTGTGTAAATAGCTTTCCAGTAATAGTACATTTAAAATGAGGGTTTATTTCCAGACTATAGAGTCTCATTACATTGTAACATTATTTTTGCCATAAGGTATGCTTTCATTTAAAGCTAAATGATGTAAAAGATTTAAGAACACACAGAATTACGTCATTCTCACAAAAAGTGACTTTGCACAATTAAAAGGAATGCTAAAGACTTTGAAAGAGCAATGAGGCTTCTGACCATCTAAACTGAGATCTCCTTAGATCTCTTTGGTGGCTCTTGCTTTCAGAGAGTACTATCTTTGTGGAGGTGTCCTGCAATGAGCAGTAAAAAAAATGAATACGTTTCAAAAAAATCACAAGTTTTTCAGATGTAACTTACAGGGCTGATGAGACTCAGACTTCAAATGTATATTCAGAATAGATGGTAGACATTTAAACTATATAGATAGTATATAATCCTCCAAATCTGTATGAGTAATCAAGACTGCCTTTCTGAAAACCACCAAAAATGTGCCCTAGCTTAAGTCGTGCCTCTTTCCACCCTGTCAGCAGGCTCAGCTATTCATGGACTTCCAAGACACGGTTCTGCAGGCCCCAGTCTCACAATCTCCTGAAGCTAAACAGCAGTTTCTTTTCAGGCACTGACTCTAGCTTCAAATTATTGTCAAATTACCTTTCCTTATTTACATGGATCAGCCCCTTGGCTTATCATCCTGCTTTTAGTTATTAGAAAAACATGCTCTATATCTGAAAAAAAAAAAAAGAAAAAGACAAATAAAAGCCAGGCACTATTAATAGTTTAAATTTAGATGGTTTTGTAAAGAAAAAAAGGCTCTGTAGTGTGACTACACACAGCTTATGGTGCTTCAGGTGTTAACAGCTCTTTTTCTACATCTGTGCAGCCTCTGTACAGCATTCTTAACTGGGTTACCAAAGACCAGATGAAAAATATACTCTCTTGAATCATCTTGCATTTCATACATGCTATGTTCTATTTAGGGATGTAACTAACCAGAAATCCTGTCACTGCATCTTTCACGCATTATCCTACTGTGGGAACAGTTAAGAAACATTTTCTCTTCCAGTTCACATTCAGAGTAAAGTGAGTCACTGCATTTCTAGTCTTCCTAAGATTTAATATTTTAGCCCTTCCGCATCAGTTTTTCGGATAGACAAAACATATTTTCCATGTCTACAGAAATGTCATTGTTTAGGCAGCACAAACACCTTATCAATGAACAAATTTGCCCTATTTCCTATGTCCAATGCTGTGCATCCAGGATTGAATACAAGGCTGCATAGGCTCCTACAGCCTGGGGGAGTAAAGAAAGAAGAATTCAAGATATCCTGGAAAAATACTGGGAGAATGCATTTTCCACTAGTGGAAAACCACTAACTATCCCTTGGTACCCCTCTCAAGTTGTGAAAGCCTAGAAATGACATACAACATATAGAAAAACATAGACAAAAACATGGAAGCAAGAAATACAGTACTGATAATGTAAAAATTGTAAGGTATGGTGTAGCATATGTGATATAGGCTCTTAAGTGTCACCTCAGAAGTAAGGTTTTCTGTATCATGGGTATATTTTTTGCAATACTAATCTTTGTAAAGCCTGGATGAATCTTTTTTTAAGTGATCTGTCTTGAAGTAGAGTTATCTGGGGATCTGGTCAAAAGCGACATGGAATGCAGAAAGCTGAATGGAAAATTAAGGTGAGAAGATTCTGCCTTGGAGCCTTCTGCACCGCTAGTTTCATTCACTTCTTCTAGCTCCCGTTCATCATTTCAGTTGCTGCTGCTACTCTCATCTCCACCATGGAGAAGCATAGAAAAGCCATGCCAAGTAACTGCAAATCCACTTACAGCTTTGATGCGGTGAGTGAAATGCTTATGTGACAGACTTGCCAAAGATCTGACTTCTGTCAGCTCTATGTTTATATTTACATATTAGATCAGAAAAACAAAGATGGGAAATGCTATAAATGTAAATACAAGTTTGATCATCCACTCTTAAAACTCTTGACTCTCCTATCTTGCCTCTTACCACAGCATTAACAGCTTTGGACACTTGACTGTCTTGATTTTCAGTAAATGTGGGGAGAAGAGGACAGGGTGGGGGGGAAAAAGGTTGCTTCTTGCTTACAGTGTTACTATTTAAACAGCTTCAGTTAAGCTTTGAAAAGCACCTTCCTTTCAGGTCAATAAAATGGCTCCAGGCCAAGTTCCCATCTGTGCTTAACTTGTATTTGCTGGCTGGAGACAATTTTCTACTAGGCCTGTTTAAAAAGAAAGCAGTGTAGCGTGATAGCTCTCTGCCAGCATGTGTCTAAATTTAAGTTCGGTAACTACGATACCTCAAAAGTTTCAGTCACATCGATGTAATATATCCCATATTCTAACACCGCCCGCAGACAAGAACTAAAGCCTTAGTGGTAAAAGTCAGGATACTCAAGGTGCACTGTGATCATTTACTAAATAAATCCCAAAGCATTCCAAAGAATGCAGCTCTGAGATGTCCTAGAAGACACAAAAGAAAAAGGTTTCTCATGAATATACTTTCTTCTCCTCTTTCCTGCTTTACTCCCACATACATGCTCCTGCTCCAGCTAAATGAACTGATGACTTCTATTTTTTTAAGCCTTGTCCTTTCTCTTTGTGAAGGAATACAAAATATTTCATCAAAACATTCTGAATATTTCTACATTACTATAGTACTATTAAGACCACTTCTTACTGTACAAAGAGACACTAGTTACACAAGGGATACCCCTCATGCAGTTAACAACATCCTAAGACAGGAGGTGTTTTAATCCACAGACAAAGCCTCAGATTTCAGGCCTCTTGATCCCAGAGTTTAAAGCTCTGAGACTTGAGCAACACTGCTGAGGAAATGTGGAAGGTGCCTTACTCAGTCCCTAAGCAGAGAGGTTTAAAGATACTATTGTAAATATCTCAGCTCCACCTTTGTTCTGTCATATTTTTCCAGCAGATAGTATACTTCAAGTGGAAAACAAGCATAATAGTTTCAATAAATCTCTGCTCGGTGAAGCAAGAATACCACCAAGTCATATTAAAATTTTGAAAAAAAAAAAATTGGTTTCAACCTGATACTGAAAAATGCCTCCTCTGTCCTCTTTCCTTCCTTGCCCCCTTGTATACCACAAACAAATCAGCCACACAAATGCATGATCTTTGCTTCATCTGTAGGTCCCATCCTCTCCAGAACAGAGTCGTAGCCATTGCAGTAGCGGTACTTTCATAGGAGCAGCCCTGCATCTCTGGGAACACAGAAAGAACATCTGCCCCAACTGGTGGTGAAGGTGAAACCAGAAAAGGGAGAGAATATGGGGTAACAACACCCAACACCAGCTGACCTAAAAGACACAGAAAGTCGTACGCAAGAGAAAGCCACAGTATGTCTGCAGCAAAACATACAGCAACAACTTACAAAACAAAGCAGAACAAGAGATGACAAGGAGAGGTTGACAGGACATTTTAGAAGTCTGAAGACAGGCTGCCTGAAATGCCGACCTGTTCGATATATAGGTCAGCCTGCCATATGTAATGAGCTGTTGCAGTATGTTGTAAAAATGCTGCAAGAAACCACTGCTACAGCTTTATCTCTTTCCTATTAGGAGTAAAGGTCAGGCACAAGCTCCTTCTGTTGCTCTTGGCTGTTCTGAGTGAAGGCCGTGGAAGGAACCCATTACAGAATAAAAGTGAATTGCTCCAGGGCCTTAAGTTGCATTGCCAGTGGGAAGGCAAACTGCTAATAAAAACAGTCCAGTAATAAATCATTTAATTTCTTGGCTGCTCCTACCTTCATTTTCACATGGAAGTTGATGTTTTAAGAGCTTTAATATTCATCTCCAATCAGGAAATGAATTTATGTGTTTGAAAAGCAGCTGTTTCGAATAGCTTTATTCCATCTTTAGCCTCAGTGGAGCTTGAAATCAGCCACTGATAGAGATACAAGTGTACAATCCCCTGGTTTTTAGGTTGTTTTTCTTTCAACTAAACTGCAATGAGATGTCCTTTCTCATTAGCATTCTGTTTCATAAGTCTTGCCAGGGCTTGTTACAGCAGGACCACCAATAGGTCTGTTAGATCATGTGAGAGCCAGGGACACTGGGTTCTACCTGTTTTAGGAAACCCCTCAATTCTCCTGTGCTTTTACTCCTGGTCCTGTTCTAGGCCGTCACCTATTAAGGGAAGAGACTGACAGTTCACTTGCAGTTTTGCCTGCTTGATGCAAATTTGAGTAAAAACGAACATGTCTAAGATCAGGTACTATCATTATAGGCTATCATGAAATAATAAATAATTCTTACAATTTGGTTCCCAAATACTGTGCTAACTGTGGGGAGCAGGGCTTGGGCCAGAAATAACTTACTAGGATCATTATGACTTACAAGTATATTCAAACTCCAACTTGTCTTTTACCTTCCAATAGAGATTTTCTCTTTTACTCATACCATACTGTGCCCCATCTTGGATCTGCATGATTTTAACCTGCTTACACAAGCATTCCGTATGATCACACCTCCTAATAAACTGCTCCAACTTCAAGCTGGTCACTAGTTTGCTGGATTAAGAATCCAAAAGTAAAGAATATTTGTTAGCTGTATTTGTATTTTTGTGACAGCTGAAAGCGATGCATTACTACTGCAATCAGAATGCTACTTTCAAACATTCATGGAACTGCATTAATTTTTTTTGGTCTTGTCCAACAGCTGAGATTGATATATTTCAATGGTCCCCCTTATTGATCTTGTGCTTTGCATGAGCCTAGTTTATTTGTTGACTAATTTTAAAGGGGCTTATGTACTCTTTAAAAATTAAGGTAAATTAGTACATTTCTAGCACTTCATAAAATCTTCAGAGGCCAAATATTGCTATGAAAAGTGCTTACGTTCTACCAAGATGATTACTTTGAATGTGAGAGGGTTTAGAGGATGTGCAAAGGTTTTAATGAGCTGCACAAAATAGGACCCTCCGCATCATAAAATAAGATTCTGAAAAGCAGACTACATAAGAAAAAGCAAGCTTAAATAAACATATAAAAACAGTTTACAGTATTTTCTTCAGGGCACAGTTTAAGTTACTTGCTACCAATTTTAACACAAACATAGATTTGTGTGACTAAAGAAGATCACTTATGTACTTCAGTGTAGGCACCCCACAGCTAACCTATTTTTCCAAAGTGACATAAAAAATTAGTAAAAGAAAATCAAGCAGTTTCGTGATACCATGCAGAGGAACAAGTGTTTCTGATCTGTTAACAGAATTAATTAGAATGAGACTGACAAAAATCTGCTGCTTAAGAACTGATTCTCAGGTCTGCAAAGTACGTTGTGCTTTTCTTTTTCATGCAAGCCTATTTCCTGTTTTGTTGTTTCCAAAACCATTAATATCAGCATCAACAGTGGGTGGCAGGAAGAAGGAGAATCTCATTTAAGTCATTCCATACTCATATTTGTCTTCATGTATAGCATTCCATTAGGTGTCAGAGATAATATTTTAAGTATAATCAAAAGAAGGTAGTTAATAATCCTGAAAATGAGAGAATTGGGTCATTGTTTACTTTTGTTAAAAAAAACAAAAAGTGTGTGTAATTAAAAGAACTTTTAGGTTTCTCTGAAAAATTGTTACTCTTTTTTTAGAAAAGTCTGGAGAGATAAAAAGAGGAACAACAGGAAAAAGATTTTTTTAAAAAAGAATTTAAAATATATTGAAACTCTTAAATTATGAAACTAATAGAAAGCCTTTTCCATTCCAACTTTGTCTTAGGCTTTGGTTTGGATAAAAGTATGTTCAAGTCCTTACACTACCTGATTTTGAAGCAGTTTTGAGATTCTGTTTCCAGCTCTGTTACTACTTTACTATGTATTATCAAAACACAATGTTTCTATTTCCATGCTTAATTTTCCTTCCTACTTTACCAATAATGTAAACTCTGTTAATTCACAAAGCATCTTAGAACAGAAAAATATGAATGGTGATTTCTGGTCCTTATGGCATCGGGATGCAGTTGCACACTGCAACACGCTGCCACTTTGTTGGACTGACTTCGAGATACACACGACTACTGCAGTAAGAGGGTGACTCAGTTATTTAAACAAGTAATATACAAGTCACCTATTTGGTGTGATAGCAAATGATAAATGATAAAGAATCACAGATTCAGAATTTCAGCCTCAGATAATTATAGACTCTGCAGTCAGCCTCCAGTAAGCTGTTAATGGGTATATACAATCCCTCAACTGTTCAGAACTGTGCCTGTGTACGTTGTAATAACTGTTTTGGCTGATGGCATTCAGATTTTACTTCAGAGCATATTATTATACAAGAACAAATAAAAGGCTAAATATTATAGCAGCCAGCTCCTTCTTTGCACTTCAAACAATAAACATATTTTCCATTACTGCAGATGTACCTTGGATTTTTGGATATATAATGTAAGTACATACAAACTCTGTTACCTACCACATATTCATGATTAAAGCTTCCAAGCAGATGGCAAAGTACAAATACTACTACAACTAATATATAGCATCTCTTTTGACTTCAAATAGCTGCTTGAAAACACAATTAAGGTGCTTACTAAGTTATAGGCTCTTATTTTCTTTTCAGGTGGTAAGTTCTTAGCAGTACTTCAAGAAAATATTGTGAGGAATTTTTGACACCTCTGAAAAAATTAGTAATTTTGAAAATTAAATGTAGAGTAATATCAATAAAGTAAGCCTTTCCCACACTTCTTTGCTTGCAGTCTTTCAATAAGAAGTCATAGAAGACAAGATAAAGGCCCATCAAGTCCAATACTGTATTTCTACTATAATTTCTTCTGGTTCTTCATTTAATGTTTCAGATCCCTTGAACTTCACCCACCTTCCTTTTTTTTTTCCACATCTTGCTCCACTTTCCTAGACAAGTTGTTTTCAGTTTCTTTATCCCTGTCTTCTTCCAGAAGGCTGGCAATTTTCCTTTCAGAACAGCTGAAACTTGGTAGCATCCAGTAACGCCCATAGTGGATTTCAGAAAGAGGTCAAAGAAAGAATAATTTTGTCTACACATATGCTCCCAGTCGCCAAATATCAGCTGTTAGCGGGCTTCTTATAAAGACTGATTCAGAGGCTATAGAGCCCTGATGGAGTTTCCCCTCTATGAATTTGTCTAATTCGTACCTTGCCTCCACAACCACCTGTGGCCAAGAGTTCCACAATTTCACTATTGCTGAGCAAATGCACAGCAGATAAACACACACTTACTACTCATTTTAGTGCAATCTCTATGCTTGACACAGTTTAGGAATGTGTCCTTAAATGCTTACGGGATATGCATGCTAGCCTGACTTTACAATCTCAGACACGCAAATTGGTCTTTATACCACTGCAAAACCCAGTAAGTCAATGGGAGTTTCACATGGACATAGCATCTGCCCACACAGAGTAAATTACATGTTGATGGTTGTAACTGTAGTAAACAGCACATAATTACCAGAGTGACACTGTCTTTATTACTTCTGAGCACTGAGAATATTTCCCATACTAAAAAGGTTATTCACAAAGATAGGAGAGTTCTTTTACAAAAAAAAAATAAAATGAAAAGCTACAAGAAAGCCACAGTCTATTTTTAATACTTCCATTTGTCAGGAAGTGACAGAGAAGTCAAAACTTCATATTAGTAAAATAAGATTAAAATGTATATGAAACTTCAGTAGTGTCTGTAGTTGCATTGTGCAATTGTACTCATCAAAAGCTATCCTGACAGCTTTTTCATACTATGTTAAAGGAAAGTATAATTATTTGTTTATATTTCGAAGTTCTAAGAATTCTATGTACATATTTCATTTGACTGTATCACAAAAGAATAATTCATTGCAACTACCTAACAAAAAGCTCCAAAACCTGGCTGTTTCAATTCCTCACTCATTTCCTTCAGAATGCCTTTTTTATACTGCCGTAAGATTTCATCTCTCCAGCTCTGTGCTGTAAACTTCCAGACTGCAACAAACCTCAGCCTCAAAAACGTCAAACACCATGAAAAACAGAAATCACTACAGACTAAGCTGGTCTCAGAGATCCTCTGAGTCTCACTCACTCTGGCTCCTGGGTCACTGCCTGAGCTGAATATGCAAGCTCATCACTACCACCCACACTGTTGTTGATTCTCTGCGCTGTTACTACAGAGAAGTTCACAGGGGAAAAAGCATCCATCCAATTCTCCTCCTTCTCTCCTCCTTTCCCCCTGCTTCCTTAACAATAACAAAGCACAGGAGCTGTAAATACACAAAAATAATTAAATCTTGAACAATGCTCTTTTTTTCTTAACCTCCATCATAAGACATACTTGCTAAGGACTTCTGTGAAAAACAAGGGTTTTAAAGAATGTACCAAGATGTTAGAAAAAGTCTACAGGGTGGATATGGGAATATATTATTTTCATAATTGATAGATTACACTCCCTATAAACCAGGAAAGGAGAGTGTCAGTGTCTCTAGACTTGCTATGTTATGACACAAATACAGAGTACAATGCATGCCTTAGTATTTGCTTTGATGGTAAAGAGAAATTCTAAGAAATCTAAAAAGGAAGGTTTGGTCTGCTATGTTGGCTTTACCAGAAAAGAGTTTTCCCTGCAGTCCCGCCATAGCCTGGTTGGAGTAGGCAAGAGTTAAGAGAAGCTTCTTCTAGACCAAGCTTCTTCTAGAAGAGAGGAGGCAAGACCGAACTTTTAGGAATTGTAAAACAAAAACTCAAAAGTATCTTTTCAAAAGAACCTATGTATTTCCTCAATGCTCTTTCAAGATCTGTGTGGCCTCAGTGTCCGTCCCAACACCAACAGAGACACTGCCACAAGAGCTAAAGATATGGAGGAAGCTGAAGTGCTAGAGAAATCAAACTGAGATGCAGACAAGCAGAACAAGGGGATTGTATGAGGCGCTCTGATGCTACACTGAGCTAGTCTAGCAGACCTAAAAGGAGTCTGATTTATATCACATGATCTAGCATTGAAATTATTTTTGTTTGCTTGCTCTAGCAACCCTAAAGTAAATTCAGGTGTTTAGTTAGAAAAATGTTCCTTAAAAAACCCCCGCCATTTAGCTCAGATCCTTTTTTTAGCAGATCTTACTGTAAAACAAGTGGTAAGAACAGATGCTTTAGTGGTGTGATATTATTTCAGTGAAGTTAAGAGACCTAAAATGATTTAAGACCCCAGCTGAGGAGCTGGTTGCACACACACGGAGTTATCATTAAATTACCGGAAGACAATGACTAACTCTTCGAAGTCTATGGATTCCTACTGGTTTCTCATGACTGCATGTGTGCATTTGCACACTTTCTGACACAAATTTATCTTGGTCAGAACAACACTTAATGTGATTTCAGTGTGCACAGTCATATCTTATAGATAGATGTGTCCTGCTGTACAAGCAGCACTCTAACTCACAGTGACTGCCAGAGGAACAATTAATTCTGACATGCAAGGTTTTCTCACAGTGTGTGGGCTCTTTTAAATTATTGATAGTGATTTGGAGAATACAGAGCCACGAATAAGAGTGCAGCTGTTTCAGTAGGGTTTTTTTCATGGTAAAAAAAGACAAACAAATTATATGTCTTAAGTGACAGTCTATAGAGATTAAAGGTAATTTACCTTCTTCAAATCTAAGGTTTTAAAAAAATATTAAACAACAACTTTGGTATCATTCTCTGAAATCAAAGAACAATGGAAGTACTCGGAACCCTGCTGATTAAGAATGCTGATTTCCCAGAACAAAAATTAAAAACTATAATTTGAATCAGACTGTGTTTTTAATAATGCTCATGTGTGAATTTCATTATCATAATTCAACTTCAGCAGTTTTGCAGACCAGCTGAGGTCCTCAGTGCTGCATGCAATCAGAAAGACACGAGCATCATGGCAGGCACGATAGTGTAATACAAACATATACCCAACCGATACAACCTCTGTGATTAAAAACATTACAATATTAAACAATCATCAAGAGTTTACTTTTAATTTACTTTTTAATCAGCTTTATTTTAATCAGAAAATTGTATCTAGCAAAGCTCATTAAATGACATCTATAAGAAAAAAAAAAATCAAAACCTTACTACCATGTTGGTAGTTTTTATGTAAAGTTTAGACTTATTTTATGGCCAATGAGCAAGCTATAGGCAGAGAAACCTCCTGAAAAATATTAGAAATGACACAATCCAGTCAATCCACTCTAGAAGGAACTTCTTTACAGTAAGGGTGACAGAGCACTGGAACAGGCTGCCCAGGGGGGTTGTGGATTCTCCTTCTCTGGAGACATTCAAGACCCACCTGGACACCTTCCTGTGTGATGTCATTTAGATTCCTGCTCTGGCAGGGGGATTGGACTTGATGATCCTTTGAGGTCCCTTCCAATCCCTAACACTCTGTGATTCTGTGATTTATTTAAAAAAATCTCGACTTTACTATTTCCGGTAATACTCTTTAGTAAGCTGTTTATAGCATGAAAATCCATTCTGTTTAAATCAAAACGTCATTGGGAAATGCATGACTGTATTAACCTGCATTTTATTTTTCTTTATAAAGATTGCCAAAAAGACCGACTAACAGCTTTTGCAGTCTTTAGCTCCAATTGCCTCTTAGGGCCAATGCCTCTGTATTGTTTTTCACCTAATCTCTGTAAGACTAGAGATAAACTGGCTGGCTTTCATAAAATATCTTAATGAGCACGTGTTAGTCTAGAGAGAGGTATGGAAAAAGAGACAGTTTGGAGCAGTGAGCTGAATCAAAGCCTCCTGTTTCCCAGGAAAATTTAAGAAGCTCTTGGTGCCACCTGGCTACTCCTGGTGCTGGTGGTAGGAGGGCTTACTGAAAAGTATGAAAGGATTTAGCGTTATTCTGATGCTCAAGTTAAAATGAAATGCTTTGTGTATATTTTCATGGAAATGTGATTATTGATGCCTAGCATCGTTTAACCAACAACACTGAAATGAAAACCCCAAAATAATTCTGTGCATCTTGTGCAAATCAAGTTCTTTCCCAAGATAGCTAAACTTGGCAAAGAACGATCCACTGAATACAAAATGTTCACAGATCTGCAGATAACTGTTGCTATCCACCCACTTAAACTATTAGGTTGGTAACTGTCTTTCATATTAACATCGCATTGTTTTTGATAAATATACTTCTGGGACTAAGCTTTTAATTAACACTGTGACCATTTCCAAGAATTGCTGCAGGAGGAAGTCATTCTGGGAGAGAACCTGAGGGATAGAGAGGATCTCATCTATGCAGCTGAGAGAGAGCACTACCCGCAGCAGGGCAATACCAGGCTTCAAACAAGGTCATAGTCACGGTACAACAATAACAAGACTTACTATTTAGAATTCTGCACCTTAGTTAGGAAGCTGGTATCGGGTTAAGATTGTACACATGATCAGCTACGGCTCAGCTATAAGCAATACCTTGCCAAACTATATAACTGATCACGTTAATCATGTGACAAATAACCTAATGTGTCAAGGGGAGTATACTGCGATGCAAATTATTTTTCACCATCTGCTTATTGCGTAAATATTTTTACTCCCTCCATTAGTTACCATCTGCAGGATGGTACCAGTCAGTTTGTAAAACTTTGTAAGCAGTGCCATAGAGCTAGTTCACCATCACTAACTTCTTTGTAATATTAACACAGAATTAATGATTAACTGTTCTATTATAAAGCCCCAATTCTATCAGTTCCTGAATCAAATCAATTAACTGTAAATGGAACTAGAATTTCTTATTTAGTAATTTAGATGTCTAAATTATAAAATTCAGAGATAGTTACACATAGGTTAGTTTCCCACTAGGATTCTACCATATCTGATTGTAAGAAACCAGTAGTATTATTTAGATGCTTAAATAACGACTGTGAAAGCTGAACTGCCAAAAAGTATTTGCTTTCCATTAACATGGCTAAAAATAAAAACAAATCTCTTTCTTGCATGCATCTGCATGTATTTTAGAAGGTTCATTCAGAAACTGCCCTTGAGAAGGCAAATTATCTGGACTTTTTGCTTATTCTTCTAGTGTATTTTTCCCAGAGCTCTTAGCTACTTAACATTTTTATTTCACTCACATTAGTTAAACGCTTCTGATACTCATGCCTGAAATATTTTTTACAATTAAGACACTGGAGTTTTAAAATTTTGATCATTAAAAAAATTACCATTTTGTTCAACCCAACATGTTCTATATTCTGCTTGGTAGAAAATACTGAAAAATAAAAAAATGTCTTTCAGGACATAAAATTCTGATCTACTAATTTTTTCATGCAGATACCAAAATTATTGTTCCATGAGCTTTAAAAAGAAGATTCATGTAAATGGTTCATAACAAAGATCAGGAACCTATGGGTGTCAGGAACACAACCTTAGCAGTATTACAGCAGCACCAAATAAATTATTAAAAGAAGTATGATACATATCCATGAGCTATATCTAAAACTTTATACAGTACAGCATTAGCTGCATCTCTGCTTCAGCACGTAAGTACTGGTGAAACAGATAGCTGGCTTGCTAACTGTTCCTGTCAGCGAGGTGCATTTTTTGCAGAAGCTTAATCCTCAATAACGCACACATAACCTGGACAAGAATCTGAGCACAGGTAGCGTGCAAGCTTTTCATGAGGGGGTCAAGCGGTTGCTCCCTACTCTAACTGAAGCTTTGCCATAATACTAACACGGCATCCTGATGAGGTCAGATTAAGGTATTTGGTGAGTGCTAAAGGACTACCTGCCAGTTCACGCCAGCCGCTCTGGAAAGAAGCGCTTGCAACCTGCTTACCAGCGGCAACAACTAAAAGACATTCAATACAGGCACAGAACCAATTTTTGCAGTGTTCACATAGACTATCACTCATCAGAGGGCCCAATGCTTCAGACAAAGGCCTATAATTCCTCCTTGTATTCTAGCTCACAAACATTTTAGGAAATCTTGTCCTTCCTGCAGATGACCACCTATTTATTGGTGATGTTTCTGAAGCACACACGGAGCAACAAGGCTGTAATATTATAAAACTACTGTCTACCTTTCTGTTTCTCCATGTCATTTCCCAAGTACCTTTTCCCTTCTTTGTTTCCAAGTGCTTCTCATGTAGAGCAGAAAATGGGAAAATATGGCATATAAATTCACTCCTTACTACAAACAAACAGCGCACACACAAACTGGGCAAGTGCAGACCAGTTTTCTAAAACAGAATTGTGACCCAGATGTATAAATTCACTATTCCAACATCTGGCTCTGGATATTTAATCTTTACTCTGTGTGTGTGTGCATATACATATATATACACTTTTTAATATGTTTTAAAAAATAGATATGCAGTTTTTAAAGAATCACTAGCAGATCCAAATAGAGAATTAATCCATATTGGTAGGTAATGCAAATGTATAAAGCGTATTTATGCTTTGGCCAAAGAATGAAGAATGTGCAGATATATGACTGGGAGGATCTTTAGAAATAACTATATAGCAAAAAAGTCACTAAAATCAATGTATAGTTAAGTCTTTTAAATGACTGTAACGCTAACATATTAACCAGAACACCCTCTGGAACAGTTGCACCCATTTTACAAGTCAACAGTCACATGAAAACAGCAAGCAGATTTACACTTTTTAAAAGTCTAAAGGGGTCATATTGGTTCCGTGGTTCTTAGAATACATGGTCTGCCATTTGCCACTGCCAGATCCATCTCTTACAAAACAGAGTGAGAAACGTGAGGGTGATTGTTTTATGCTGCTAACATCTGATTTGCTCTTGGTTCTAGTGCATTTTTACACTGGAAAGTTTAGGCTTTACCAGAGGTATGTAAATTTAAAGCGTACACAAAGAGTACAAAAACATTCAAGTGCAACTGATCAAAAGGAACAAACACTAAAATGATAAATGAATCTCCCTATCTCATGGAGGTTCATTAACCAGACAGCTAAATGCTGGAAAGTTCTTCTCACATTCTCTGTAGGTCATGAACTGAAAGGTGGTTGGGTAACGACAGATGAAAATCAGTGTTAAAAGAAAGAAAGAAATCTAAGTAAGCCTCACAATTTCACTCGGACTTTTAACAAATAAGGAAAAAAACTGTGTAAATCCATTAAAGATAAATTTTAGCTCTTCTTCTACATAGCTGCCTTCTTGCTGTTATTGCATTGAATTCACCAATATACAACATATCTGTGGAGAAGTATCATGCACCTTAAATATCATGTTCTTGAAGATGTCAAGATCATAGAATCAAAGCATGTTTTGGGTTGAAAGAGACCTTTAAAGGTCATCTAGTCCAACTCACCAAGGTAAGTCCATGAAAAGGTATTTTCTTTTCTATGAACAATTTCAGAGACAAAGATTAATAATAATCTATAGCACAACTACGTAAAAAAAAAGTCTGATATACTTGGCCACAGATATACAGGATGTTTCTTCAGGTAAATTAATTCTAATCTGTAGTACGATTACTAAGTGGCCAAACACATTCTTGCTACTTTCTTCAAAATGCATATACAAGGCGCCAGCCACTACTGGTGGTTAACGTGGTTCATGCACAGAACAAGAGTAGAAGACAGATAGATTATGGCTTAAAAAAAAAAAAGTATACTTTTTTTTACTCTGTTCAGAAATGTTAACTTGTTCCTCCTTCAGGTCTTTAAATCCCTTTTTGAAACTTATTCTAAAAATTACTAATTATTGAAGATTTTAGACAATATTATACATGTAGAGTTCTCCTCTTTGCATTTTCCTCTGCAAGTTCTCCATTTAGTAGGGAAATCAATTGTTAACAGCTTGGGTTTTTACCATTATATAACTTCGACTTGCCTTATTAGAATATCCTGCCTGAACATAATAGTTTAGCTCACAAATAAACAATTCTCCAAGCAAGTTCTGCACTGGGGTGGAGGAGTATATTTACGTTAACTGATTTCTAGTTGTTACTGAAACAATTTCTCCATACTAAATCTACTTCTGAGAGAATCATATTAAGGAGGAATAGAGGATTGCGATAATGTTATTCTTCTGGCCTTGAAAGACTATTTAAGCTTTTCTACAACACAATATAGGCCAAATTGAATTGGATAGCATGCAGGGGGATTACCACGTGGTATCCACCCATCATCTCATTAATCACACTCTAACCTTTCAAGCTGTTCAGTACCATCTCCTTACACATTATAGCCAGATTTTTCAGTGAAGTGAAGGATAAGGAACCAGATGGAACTTGGTGGTTTCTGCTTTTTCACTATCCAGTGATTTTATCTCCTCAACTCTTTTTAAGCTTTCAAAGATGGCAATCCTGTATCTCCAAAACTGTATACAGAAAGCTTTTGGTAGGTTCAATTTATTAGGCCTAAATCCATTAAACATTAAGCTCTTCGCCCTGAAAACTGGAGTGAGAACCCTGTATTAAGCAGCCTCTACACTTGTCTCTGGCATAAAGAGAATTTGGTAATTTATTATTCTATAAAAAAAAATGCTATATGATGACTGAGGGAGCTGTTTTGAGCTGGAAGGAAAATGGAACCCAAGTCAGTCAAAGCTGCACCTTTCTTGAAATAGGTATATCAAGCTCTGCAGATAAATCTTATTAAAATCTGACAAATAAACTCGGGAAAACGACCAAAAAAAAAGTAATACTCAGAACTCCTTATTGAGCCATTAAATAAAAAAGCTCTGAAATTAAACCTTTACCTGCCTGCCTACACAGAGCGGTCTGTTACAGCCGTGCTTCAGAGCAGCGTCCTGAGCGGGGCAGTCAGTCCCCTCAGGGCGCAGGAGACATCACCCTCCCGCCCTTCCCTCCGCGAGCTTTCCTTGGCGCCCGCTCCCTGTTACCTACAGCGGCTCGCGAACCGCTGCGAGGAGACTACCAGCGCCCCCTCTCCTCCCACCATTTGCAGGGCAGGACAAGCCACAGCCGCCTTCTCTTCTGCCAGCTTCATCCTCCTCAGCAAGCCACGAGAATAAAGGCTTTCAGCCGCAAACCAGCTACTACAGCCACAAATCTTACCTTATTCAATATTTTGCTCTGTCCTTCAAAGGAAAACGATAAATCCGCCGGCATAAGACGTCTCCTTAAAGCAAAAGCGACGAGCTCCTTTCCTCTCACAAAATGGTGGCTCCCTGATGGGTCGCAGGTGAGTGAGAGGAAGCCCCTATCCCTTCCTGAGGCTGCTCCCAGCAGCCATTCCTCACCCAGGCGCCTCTTTTCTGCGGCCTGAAGCTGCGCTATGGAATTGGAAGCCAAACAAAATCAACAGTATCAGAAAGTGGAAATACATCAGGGAGGAAGAGAGGTGAGTAGAGAGGTTAGAGTGTCATACCTGTGCACTTCTTGCAATTAATTTAGCAGTTATTGTGCATAGATGAGCAGCGAGACTCCTTTGTGAAGTGTATATCCTACTAGGTCAGAGACTCTGGGCCCCTCTCTCTTCCTCATGATATACTTACTTATTTTTGGCAGAATTACTCAGTTTTAAGGAGGAAAGTAGAAAAAATACATCCTGAATAGGCTCCTGTCTCCAGAGATGGCCATTTGTAGGTTTGAGTAGACTCTGTAACATAAAAATTTCTACAATAAAATCTATTGGTCAGGGGCTCATGATCTTCCTATTTCTAATTTGTGTTCAAACATGGGTTCAAGGTAAATGCTGTTTACTCAGCCCTGCCCAAACTTGGTTAAAGTTAAGGTGCATCTTCAAGTTTAAAATAAAGATATAGGCATTTTGGAGTTTATTCCTCTCTAGGATCAACTGAGCAAGTTTTCAGGATCATGATTTTGGATTCAGGATAATTTTAGGTGCTTGAATCCCATTTACAAGTCTACCTTTTTCTTTAAATCTGCCCCTAAGGCCCTTTAGTACAACAATAGATTTACATACAATTCCATAGGTGCTGTTGTTCATTTTGATGCGTTAACTGAGCAGAATTTTCCTTGTGGAAGAAAAATGTGACTTGTGAAACAAATGAGCTTTTAATTTAAGCGTAACTAATACTGAAGAGCTAAGTAGGGTTTGATTAGTAAAAAACAGACTCAACTAATTATAAGACATGGAGTAAATGTTCTGTCATTGATTCCTTCAACCAACTTGGCCCTAGTGATTAATTGTAATAGCATTTTACATGTAGATAGATTTAAGCACGTGCATAATCTTATGAAAAATTGGAGTCTGAATCATGCAGAGGTCAAATTGTTGTTTGGCCTGATGATTCCCTAGGTATTTGTTCAACACCAGTTTGTTGTACCACGGCATCTAATAATGCAGGTCTAAATTTATATATTAACAGCAAAAGCAATGATTTTGAAAAGAAACCCGTAGGAAGAAGCATTTGTAGAGCTTCTGTGGGCAGACCTTTTTTGTTTAAATAGATGGGTCAGTGACCTCCGTCATCCTCGTATCTGTGCTCAGTGTTCCGCTGTGCAGCACAATCCCTTGATTGAGAAGAGCTATTAGAAAACTCAGCCAGCTGAAAAATCTGACCTGCTGAACACTCTTAGGTACTTTATAATCAAATAAATGATCACATACATTCTCTGCTGACAGTTTATGGCAGTGATTGCAGAACTGCTGAATATTGTTAGTGTGCGTACAGTTCTGTAATGAATTGTTTCTTAAGTTTTTGATTTACCTTGTTTAACAAGTTTGCTTTTCTTTAATAGTTTTCAGGAGTTTAATCAACAGTACTCCACATTTCTCCCATAATGTTGTCACAGACTTCCCTTGATAAGCTTGTTTTTAAGCATGTTTAGCTGATATGTTGTATTTGGGACTTACGATTTTTTAAATTCTAAATGGTCACAGATTGAGTTGAGAGTTCATACTTCAATTCATGCAAAGTTTCTCAAAGATATGTGAATCTGCAATGAGGAAATATTAAAGTGTCTTTTTTTAATACTTACATAGTGGTTGCTTTTCTGTTCCTTTGTTTGGTAACAATATGTCAAAAAGCGAATAGTTCTCAGACCCATGAGCCGTGAATTTATTTCAAGTTGCTCCCCATCTGTTGACTTAGGCAAACTGTACTTAGCCTGAAATGTAGATTTGCTGTTACCTTGTTTATGCTCTTATCCTCACACCATTAGAGCAGACAAAAAAAAGTCACGGACAATACTGTGATGGAGATAAAATGGCAATATTAGCGACTCTAACCAAAAAGTGCTAGAATTGTGAATACAGCTGAGCTCTACCTTTGAGCTTCATTTACCCTTCACCTCTGACACAACTAGGACAAGCAGGAAGACTTGATTTAAAAGACAGCAGAATGATTAAGGGTATATTAAAAGCTCTATTCTTGTTGAACGTTGTGATTTACCACTGGAAGGAGCTAGAGTAATGATGTTGAATTACTGAAGAAACCAGCAGAAGGCCAGCAAAACAGTTAAATAATCTCTGAGAAAAGGAAAAAGGGAATCAGAATCTTACCTGAGAGAAGGAAGGAGTCAGTCGTTTTCTGAGGTGCAGAGAGCTGTGGTTCTGATTTAAAAACTCGTACGTGTGAAAAATGGGTTGTGGGGAAAGCGAGTATGATAATTTTAAAATGGAAATTATTTTCTTCTGTTAAAAAAAATAAATTATGCGGATGGAAACAGAGGGAAGTTAGCAGAAAGAAAAAGCCACTCAGATAAAACAGATTGTCTGTCTCGCTTGGTAAGGCTACAAGGTCATATGCAGGGACTCTTACTTAAGTAGGAAAGTGACTCAGTTTATTAAGCAGATTTTTTAGTTTGTATTCACCATTTTCATAGGAATGATGAAGATTGACCCATAACTTGACAGGAACAGAAAGGCGTCTAGTCTTCCCCCCCTCTTTTTTGTGGCTCTGTATAATATAAGTGAAAATTCATCCTGTTTAGATGTTATTTGTCTAGGAAACTTTCACCTGCTTTGCTCACAAAAATCATGGTTTTAATTTCTGATTCTGGGGAGGGTCAAATGTGTGTACATGTATGGTTGTACTAGTAGTGTGTTTGATCTGGCTTTACTATAAAATGCAGAAGAGAATGGTTTATTTTAAGTAAAGTAGTTTTAATATACAACAGCCTGAAAATTCCGGCTAGAGAAGCAGAGTCTGACTAACGCTTACAGCACAGAGAGTACATTTGTTCTGACAAAACCTTAAATTCAGGCATTTTTCAAAAAGCAAGACGTGAACCAGTGGGTGCTGCAGCCCAAGCTTAGCACAGGTGCTCCACCAGTTATAGCAGAAGACAGAGCTGCTCTGGTGCAAATGTGGGCGGTAGACAGAGCCAAGAGTGGAATTGGTGGTGTTCTGAGGGCACAGTATAGACTTGTTCCATCCATTTTTAAAACTGCTATCAGAAATCACATTAGCTGTATGATTAATAAGTCATATATGTACAAGATAGTGTGTGTACGTGGGTTTATGTTAGGATCTCAATCAGGTAAGCCTTTTCTCATTGGACGTTTCCTTTTTCTGTGATGACTTAAATACTAATAGTATACCTAAGCTTGGTAGCTCATTTAACGCCATTTTTCTTCTTAGGTTCCTCTGTCATACCAGATTCGGGGTGTTTTGTTGTGCTGCTTTATTTTGTTTTCTCCCCAAAATTAGTATTACTATAACCTGACTTCTGACCTTGGCTAGAAGAACTGTGTAATGTCGAGAGCCAATGAGAACCACGATCAGTACACGTTTAGTAAGGCTCTTTCATATTTGCTTGTGTGTGTTAATAGGATAGCACAGTTCCTGGCTGTTGTCTTACAGCATCCTTAGGCAAAAGACGCTGATTACCATCCTGTCTGGTCTCATTCAAGAGCTAGTGAAGAACTACGTACCTTTCTGATGTTCATTACTGATGCTGCTATAAAAGTTGCTCCAAACTGAGTGAGAAGTGGGCGGTGCAAAAGGTTTTATGCTTTGGTGAGGCTAATGGTTGTTACAGGGTGAGAAAAGTCTAGGTGATGCCCTGTTATTTAGTGAAAACATCTTCCTTTTCTGAAGAATGTTGGAGGGGGTGCAACCCACAGAATGCAGTGTCAAATCATTTCTTGATTTACAAGTCTGAATCCTCTATGCAGAACTTGCTGGGAGCTCCATTTCCTGTTCCGTATTGCTGCTTGCAACAGTCTTCTGTGTCTTTTATTCCATGTAGCTATTTGTGTCTTTACAGTGTAACCCACAATTTTCTAGTTCTGATTTCATTTACTTGCACACTGTACAAAAGGACCTTACAAGGAGAGCAGGAAGGCAGGCCTGCTGCATTTAAAAGCTCTGTGCCCACATCAGCCTGATACATCTGACACAAGTGTCTTCTGATTCACTCCCATTCCCAGTATCTTGACGGTTGCTCAAGCACAGCTTTTTGTTGAAGTTGTTCTTTTAAATTAAAGTATTTGAGAGCTGTGACTACTATTCTGTCTTTTAAGGACAAATCCTTGCAATGGTTGGGATTACAGTGCTACGGCTGTTAACTAACAGCTCAGGAAAAACACCCTCGCATATATCCTTTGGTGTTACATTTATTTATTTGTTTTAGGCTGATCCCTTTTCTAGCGCTGTAATTTTACTGGGATAGCTAAAAACATTCACTTGGAAAAGCTGCACCCAGTTGATTTTAGACTGATTTGAGTGTGGGAGTGTTGGTGGGGAGGAGGGTTAAAGAGGCATCTATGTTTCTGTAGGCCTCTTCTCTGGTAAGCTGCTGTAGCATCTCTCTTTACTTTCATGGAACAGAAAACTGAAAGCTTTTGGATGTAACAGTACAATAAAGAAGGTGTGAAAAATGTAGATTCAAAAAGATAGCTGTTTTGGATTATAGGATTCATCAAAAGATGTGTCATAATATACTGACAACAGTATTGATCTGATCACCTCCTCACAGTTTATTCTTTTTGCAGCAGGAGTAGCCACACAAAAACCCTGCTAGCTCTTCTGTAACCAACTCCAGCACTCTGTATCATATACAGAGGCTATATATGTAGAAAGTTCTCTATGTAGCTTGTCTGGGACAGTGAGCTTCCTCAAGGACCATTAATAAGGCTGTACAAACAACTGATTGTTCTTTGTCTGAAATTAAGACCAAAAAACTCTTTTTTAGCTAGCCTCAAGCTCAAGTTTGTAATTTTTTTTTGTTGATTTTTTTTTTTTTTTTTTAATGAGCTTAAAACTACTTGCAGATTTCAGGCTCTACTTATAAGTAGTTGCTAGTCAGGATGGTGTTTTCCCCAGAGTCCAGAAGCTTAGCATTTATGCAGCCCCATCTATTGATGAATAAAAAATGTGCAAGATTTTTATCTGTATGGTAATATTATTTGATGCAGAAGGAGCAGTAATTCACTGCCACTTTTTAAAACATTCATTCAAAGCAAAACAAGTAATATTTGTAAGACTGCAGAATCTGAGTTAGTAGCGAACCTCAATTTCAGTCCTGAGTATGAAGGTGGGTATGTAATGCTAGTGCTGTAAGTCTGTATTTTATACCTGGACTCTTCCTCCTGTTTCACGATCCATATTAGACTTAACCAACAGAGAAAATACTATGCCAAAGTTGACTGTTCTGATCAGAAGTATATGAATCCATTCATTGAACGTCAGACTTGCTTCACTCATAAAACTATCAATAAAGAGACATGACTAACAGATTAGTTCTGTAGACTTCATCCGAAAAATTAATCTGCAGAAGAACAGTGTGTGTGGTGGGAATACTAGAAATCTGTAGTTTCTATTCAAGCATCCAGAAAATAAAAAAAAAGAGGGGAAGAAAAAAAAAGACATAGATAAAGAGAATTAGTTATCCACCAAAAGAAGGTGCCATACAATTGACTGACTGTACAATTAGCATGAAAAATAACCAAAAAGCCAGACCAGTTCAAAATTCCTAAGGCAAAGTAAACCATTCCATTTTTCAGGTATGTGTGGGAGAAAAGTGTATGAGGAATGAATTTTATGTAATTTATTTCCCATGCATTATTGAAAATATTAGTGCTGACTACAAATAATCACATACTTTTGCCATTACAGTTTTGTGATGCACTTAATATATTCTGTTGATCCCATTAGTGCAAAGACATCACATTGGATGTGTTTTACAGCTTACTTTTTTTTTTTTTGAAACCTGAGATGACATACAAATATTTTAGGAGATGATTCATTACAATATAAATTCTTTATATCAGCATGCCAGTGTTGAGAGGAAGGTTCTTTCCCTAAAGGAATGAAGTAAAAATAAAAAGCACTTGCTAAATCATGTTTTCATAAATGCCTAAGCTTAATAGCACAGCTCATTAGTTTTGTGACTCACCTTTTATGATATTCTTGAAAGCTCTATTGACTCTTCAGTAATATATATTATCACGTTAAGAGTGCTCCTTACTACGCAGCTACAACATGATTTGAAGTGCACATGAAGGTTTCACAAATAAGATGCACATCATACCTTATGTGAAGCACCGGTGCATAAGTGGGCCACTAGTTATCAATGAGTTGCACATTTCTCCCAAGGAGCTGACCCACCTACTACTTAAATGAAGAGCAAAATCCCAGTGCTGATGACAGCACTGACAGAATCAATTCCTTGATGTTAGTGCCAAAAGAAATTTTGCTATGTACTTGATCAGGTTTAGAACTTTGTCATCTTAATAAAGAAAACCTGCTAAAGGAGTATTTCACAGTGTAGGTAGCAAGAACTAGCAAGTGAATTTTTTATTCACCTACAGATAAAATTCATATGAATCAGCATATCATGTATCTGATTAATGCCTGATACAGGGCACTTTTTATCAGACAATCTGAAGGTATGGGATTTTAGCAACCACTTGCAGATGAGGTAAACACAGTGCACTAGAATTGTAAAGGTGTTGGGTACAAGTGCCATTCACAAAACCTTTAAGAGTGAAGAAGTATTTGTGATAAATTTCCCACTGCAGAGTTTTTAAGTAATGGAAAGCTTATTAATTCTGTTATAATTGGCCTTTATACTATAAGAAGGTATTTGAAAATTGGCAATAATGTGAACCTACTGTCAGAAAATAAGCATGCATGTTGCTTCAATGAAGTTTCATAAAGCCCTGGAATCCCATTCATCTTGTTTTATTGAAGACACTTGATTATTTCTATTGAATCAGTAGGTTCATAAGCTGTACTTCATGCTGAACAATAAACGAGGAATGTTGTAGTTTAAATGTAACTGAAATTGATTATTGGACCCCTTTGGATACAACACATTGATTAGTATTATTTTTTTGTCACAAGTCTTATTGCTTGAGAAGCTCTTCTTTTATGAAAACAATCATTCATGTTGTTAGTAAGTCTAAAAATTCTTCTGACCCTGTACTTTAGTGACCTACTTTGATGATTTTATTGAAAATTGAAATGTACCATGATCCATCAGTTACTCACTCTTGATTTGGTGCACATGAAGCTCACTGATAGAAACTCCATATAGCATTAAGAATTGGATTCATAGTTTTCTTTTCCACTCAGATAAGTATTTCAAAATTAAATAAACTTACCACTTTAAGCAGGATGGAAAATGCAATTTTAGTTTGCTGGAAAGAAATAAGAACTTCCTAAAATTGTTTATTACCACTAATATTTACCTTCTTGAACAAAGAATGACAGTTATTATTCCTTTCACTGTATTTTGTGGATTCAGCCTCCGTTATCCTCTCTGCATTTCATTGTAAACTGGAGCACAATAGTTGCTCTAACCCAGGAACTCCAGAAATCAAAGAAGTGACTATTGCAGGTCAGACCCTTCAGTCATGCAGCCTAAAATCTAACTCAGAGCTGAGTGCCAGTAAAAATTGATTTACGACCTAAAGCAGGAGAGTTAATCTCTTTTGGTTCTTTAAAAACAATAAGAATTTACGTGAACTAGCAAATTATTTTTGATGATTTCTCTGTAGTGAGAAGATATTACCAATAATCTCTTATTATCAGGTTTCAGTTATTCAAATCAATTATAATTCTGTCACCTCCAATCCCCTTCTCCTAAAAAGAAGTGTTAATTTGTTGTGTTTTTTTTTTCCACTCCACTTTAGTGTTATTTCTAGAGTGCTTGTTAAAAATCTGCGCTAGCATCTGTACTTGGCACTGGTGAGGCTGCACCTCGAGTACTGTGTTCAGTTTTGGGCACCTCAGTACAAAAAAGACATTGAGCTGCTGGAGCAGGTCTGGAGAAGGACAGCTAAGATGGTGAAAGGTCTAGAGAACAAGTCTTACGAGGAGCAGCTGAGGGAACTGGGGCTGTTTAGTCTGAAGAAAAGGAGGCTGAAGGGACACCTTATCACTTTCCACCTCCCCCACCCCTATTACCAACCTCTCCCAAACACAAACCCAACACAGAAGTTTTGCTTTCTCAGACTCACTGTGAAACAGAAATAGGAGGAGGAGGAAGGGCTAGTCCAGGTGCAGAATTACAAGGAATGAGTTTCCAGAGCTTTGAGATGACTGTGCCTGGGTCGTCTTTAACCATGAGCACCCCAAAGAAAATCAGAACAGGGCAATACATATTTTAAATATAGAAAAGGTACTAAGCAGACAGATCAGAAATTAAAGGTGTTTTAAAAGGACCTTTTTCTTCCATATTCTTGCAAATAGTCCCCTAACTCAGTGACTTCATGTTTTATCCAACTCTGATCCTTAAGTAGTTCCTTCAGCCTCAACAACATGGCTGGCTGCATCCTGCTCCCTACAGCAGTTTCTCCCAGGCTAATCCCAAAGAATAATGTAAGAAACAGAAGTTAAAGCTGAGTATTCTTCATCATTCCTCAGTACAATGGTCGTAGGTAAAATATATGTCATTCTCTTTTACAGTTATGAAGGAGAAACAATCCAATTATTTTTCAGAAGGTGAGAGAAGGGAGCAAGCTGGTGTGTGTACACAGGAAAACTACCTTCTCCTGAGGTCTTTGCACTATGAATCTCACATTACTTTTACACAGATTTATTTTTATTGCTGCAAGGACTAAAAAAACCTGTTGCACTTGTTACCTTAATATACCACCCCCTCTTTCCCTCCTCCCAAGGAAGCCTTTATAATACTACTGCAGATTGATCTCTCTCCTCCTCCCCTATCCCCCTCCCCAAATATGAATGCTTTTAATGGACTAGAAGGGAAGGAAAATTCCCTCTTTTTTTTTTTGCCAATGTCTCATTGAAAAGAGTTTGTAGATTGAAGGTGAAGAGAAGACCAAGTTTTAGGTGACTCGAGAGTACTAAGCAGGTGCAATGAAAAGCAATAGCTAATGAATCAACTTGACAAGATGGAGAAAAGAATGATTTCAAGCAAGATTTTTGCACCTTCCTGTTGAAGGCAATCGGGATTCAAAGTGGTAGAAAATGCAGGAATAGGCTTTTTGGGAATGTTGATGGTTTCTCTCCTAGGCCTCATAAAATGTTGTTTGCTGGCTGCAATCATCTTCATATTCTTGAAATCTTAGAGTCAAAACTGTTCATTTGAGTCATCCATATGTGTTAGCTGTCATAATTAATTCTACTCTAAGCAGAGTGTAGTAGATTATTTAGGGATCAACTGTGTTATGCCATAATTAACACCAAGTTCAAAATCTAGTAAGATCAATTGGAAAACAGGCCATCAATAACATCAGAGGGCTTTGGGTCAGTGAGCATCCAGGTGGTGAGGACTGGAGCTCTTCAGTAGCCTTACAGTTCCAGTGCTAGTCCTCTCCAGGTCAGGATGCTTTGTTGTAAATCTGAATTGTGAAAAATAGATGACCTCTTCAATAGATTTTTTTATTTTTATTTTTTTTTCTAGTTGTAGGAATGTATTTCTCACATGTGAAGAAAGACCATTTGTTGCCTCCTGGACTACTGTAAGTAGCTATTTCAGGAGCATTTTCACCATAGTTGATTGACAAGATCATGTAGTGAAAGAAATTGTTGTTGTTACCAGGGATATTTTGTCATGGGAAATTTCTCTGGGAATATTTTTTTCTCTTTACTGTACACACAATTCACAAGGTTTGTCTGTGCAAGGCTTCCAGCTCAATTTTGAAAACCCAAGAGGCCTAAATAATTCAGGTAATCTGCAGATAAACAAGCTGAGATTGTGGCATTTACCTGAGATGCCAAGGCTGTAGAGGCTTTGTCATCAAATTCTCGTTTACCAAAGAGTTACAAGATTTGCTAATGTTATGTAATTTATCACTCTACTGTGCTGAATGGTACTGTAAGAGCTCAAATCTCTTTTCACAAAGTTTCACTGATTTTAAACGTCAGCAATTTCAGTAGATTTAGTTCTAAACCAAATGGCTCTGAGTGAAGAATCAGGCCCTTAATGTTTGATGTAAATAATGTGTCAGGACTGTGAGTCAGGGCACCAAACTCCTAAGCACAGCAGGTCAGATAGAAAGCTGTGGTTTTCTGTACTGCTCTTATCATGGGAGGAACTGTCAACTGCTCTTAGTTTTAAGGTCTCTTTGCACTACAGAAGCTCTGCAAAGTGGTCAGAGCCTACCTGTAGGTTCAAGTGGAGGTTTTCATTGGTTTTGCTCATTTGAAAATAAAGACAGAAGGCTGACACAGCTAGACATTGAAATGCCAGGGTGTGATAACTTGTCACACAACTATCTGTGTAATCACGGTAACTGCACAGCTAGAATATCTGAAAGTACCTCCAACAAGAGGTGGTACAAAAGTACCTCCAACTAAACTGAACATATTGAAAACAGTTGTCTATTAAAAGTCATACAAAAAACTAAGGTTTACTGTATGCTACAGTATCTATTTGGGCCAATGCGCAGTTTCTTACCTCTCTAAATTTCTGAAGGCTGATAGTTTGATTAGTTTAAAATAAAACTTTTGGCAGGAAAAATTAGCCAGCAAAGTCCTGTCCTTTAATAGCTTTACAGAAAGTATGTTCTTTTGTGTGGCAGAATCATTCACAACATAACCATGGTATTTTTAAAAACTGGTTTAATTGCGACCCTGCTTATCCTCATCCAGATTAGCTAGTTTTGCTGAGCAGCTTCCAGCCAGTTTGAAATACTCTTGATTAAAATCTTCACTAGCACCAAATGCCAGTCAAGTCTGTTCTAGCCCTGGTCAAGCCCTCTGTTCAGGGAGAGAAGAGAGTAATGCAGAGCCTTTTGAAGATAGGATTTTGAAGATAGGAATCCTCAGGGAATGGTATACACCAGCTTTAAGAATCTTGAGTACTACTGTGTATCTGAGGCATTGTTTTTACTCAGGTCTGCTAATAAAAGGATCCCCTGTATGCTGAGGTTTGGGGTTAGCTGTGTTAAGAAATACTCAAGCTCCATTAATAAAAAAAACCCACCTTTCACTTTTTCTGAATCAAACTTGGTTTTGCTCTTCAGTGATACCAGACTGCTTCTCTGACCCAGACCTGTGGCTCATCTTTCATACAGCTTTTCTTCATATGGCAAAGAGTATATTTGGATAAGGGAAATACACTGAAGAGAAGCAGATAGCTGCGGAATTATACACCTGTACATATAGTTTATGCAAGAATATGTGTCAGTTATCACTCCCTTCAAGTGTCTCAGCATGGTGTATTGACCAATGTGACTAATCTGCATTAGTCCATTCATTTCTGTCAAGGTTTCTTTCAAAGAGAGACACCTGGAAAGATTTGAGTCAAGGGAAGGCATGTACTATCCAGAGACTGAGCCTCAGTAAGTCCTCCGTAGCTTTTAATGTAGTGCTGGCTGATTGCACTGCAGTGTTCCAGCGACGAACTGCTTCACCCTTTCCCTCCCATTCTCTGCATTTAGCCCAAGTACATGATGAAAAGGTCACATCTCTTTTCCTCTCCTTGCACGTCTTTAACCAGCCTATGCTTAATGTTTCTGTTTGGAGCTTCCTTCCTTTGCTTTTGCCTGCTTTTGCCTCCCCACCTGCCTCTCAGGAGTTAGCCTCAATGCCCTTTACACATTAGAATGTGTTTTACTCTGTTACTGACTAACCAAAGTACTCCCTCTCCTTAACTTTGATTAGGTAAGCTGCAAAAGCACAGACCTGAGGGTTGTTAGGGTTTAACTACTAATAGGATATGTGCGACAACACTTCATCTTACGAAACTAAGAATGCTAATGCTAGTGTTTGTCATGGCTTGTTTCAGACACTGTCTGTCTTATCTTAGTTTGCCTTCTGCTTCTTTTCAGACTGAACAACTAAACCAGCTTTTCAAAGTGCTGTTTCTGTGGTTAAGCACCTTTGATATTCTCCTCCTGACTTACAGGCCTAAATCTAACAAAATTCCTAAACTGTAGCATACATCTTCCAAAGCATCTTCAGATTCTCCAAAATAATCATCTGAATCAGAAATAATCTTTTCTAGGTACCCATTTTTCCCTCAAGGGATCTGCTTTAATCATACATGTGCTTCCCAATTACTTCAGCGTGTATTATTTCCTTCACCGGAATAGTTAGCAGATGAAGTGAATCTGGACACCAGCTCTTGCTGAAGTAGTTCTGATAAACTTTCCTGTTTCAACCTATCCGTACCATAGACAGTGTCATAGTCTAGAATTGGTTTTGGGCTACTCTACTAGTAATTCAGAAATTCTCAGCTTTAGTAATGATACCTTTGGAGTATTTGAGTCAATATACAATAAACTGTCCTGAATTTATGCTGGAATTAATGGCATTGATGATCCCTTTGATGTCAGCTTCTTTGTTACTGGGTCCTTTCTTTGACTTTCTCTCCAATGTTAATGTTAGAAATATGTTCATTATGATGGTCAGAAGTAGCATGTGAGAATTTAGATGGATGCACTTAAAGAACTGAGCAAACTTTAGTATGTAATGTAATAATGCAGCAATTCTTACTCACCTGTAGAGTGCCACAACTTATAGCAGCCTGGTGTAATTTTTGATGAAATTTAAATGAGGAGAAATTAGCTTAAAGCAAGCCTTAGGAAGACATGATGGTGATGAACAGATGAAAACATCTCAAAGAATAGAAATCTCTTTTGGACATGCTTTGCAGTAGCAGTATCCACAGTGAAGAAGAATGATTGCATGACTCAGTTACCCATACATTTGTTACTTCTTGTCTAGATGAAGCAGTAGGACATACCAGGGTGTGAATCTTACTCTGCTTAGGAAACTCATAAGTAATGAAAGAACAAAAGCTGAAATACATCTCTTCAGCATTTTAAGTCTCTTTTTTTTTTCTTGTGCTGTTCGGCCACAAACTCAAAGTTGAATCAAGTTCTGTGTTCCAGTGATTGGACAACGGGCAGTGGGTGCAAACTGGAGCATAGGAGGTTCCAGGTAAATGTAAGGAAGAACTTTTTCACTGTGAGGGTGACAGAGCCTGGAACAGGCTGCCCGGAAAGGTTGCAGAGTCTCCTTCCCTGGAGACATTCAAAACCCACCTAGACATGTTCTTGTGTGACCTGCTCTAGGTTCCTGTGCTGGCAGGGGGGTTGGACTCAATGATCTTTCGAGGTCCCTTCCAGCCCCTAAGATTCTGTGATCCCAGTCTTTTTTTTACGCTATGTCATTCATCCTAATTTTTTAAAGATAGTCTGTGACAGAAAATTTCACCTTTCTTCCCCATGGAAGTTTCTACAGGGCTAAATCTTACCTTTACAGGAGACAGTGTAGAATATTTGCCCGCAGAAACAGGTGGTCATTACCATTTCTCTACCTACAGTTCCATGTCCTGTGAACATTTTACTGCCCTCGTCTTCTCTAAGTTGAAAATATCAAAGCATTTCCTTAAAAAAGGCAGCAAACAAAGCAAAACAAAGAAAACTGCTATCAGAACAAACAGCACTGCACACACATCTCTCCCTAGAGAAGGGATAAGACAATGAACATCAACAAATATTAGTCATATTGCTGAATGTGCTACTGGATGATACAACAGGAATTTATACATATAATGTATGCATTTTGGGAAATGGCACTAGAGGAATCTTTCTAATTGGACACAAGTATCCTGTGTAGGCAAAATGATAGCAGGTTACAGTGTTGAAGGAGAAGTTAAGAGAGTTCATATTTTCTTCTCTAATGAAATGCTGAAAGTGCTGTGGTTTCTACTCTTGTAGAAAATGCATGGGGTATGTAGATGATTTTACCGTACGTCCTGAAGAAGACTTCGGTTTTTTTTTAATTTGACCTTATTTTTGAGCATCTGCCAAACCATTTGTTTTTTCTCATTAAGCCACTATTTTTCAAGGAAAGAAAAATAATTATTAAATCAGCGCATTCCTGTATTATAATTTTTTTTACAGTTTCAAGTGTATCAATAGACAAACACAAAAAAAAACCCCAATCCCTGAAATATTTTAGATAGAGACTGGGATTTCAAAAGTATTTTTTTATCAGATTCTTATTTATACACCTAAATAGAAGCAAATCTTTTCTGACAACCTGCTGCAGTTATGGATGTAGTGCAATTGAAGACCTCCTCTTGTGGAACTCATTTGAAAAGGTGTTGATAGCCTGTGCGACAAGAAGTGCCTTTGCTCCCTCAGAAGCAGACTTTAACACCGCTCCAGAGTTATGTTGCACTGTCAAGGAAGACACTGAAACATGACCATTAGTTACATGCTATGATGTAAAATAAATGATGATCCGTGCATGGCCTTGTACATCAAATGAAGTTGCAAAGTAGGACACGAGAATTATAAGTATGGTTCTTGACTCACCCATCTCTACTGTTGCTCTACCATCCTTGACTGAAATAGATTCGTGGTCGTGATGGGAAATTAATGCTGACTGATGACAGACAGCCTACAAATCTTTGCCTCCCTTCCCTCTCTCCAACGATGAAAAATACAGCTGTGTTCCCATCACTTAACCCTGCTATTCATTGACTCCTAAATGTTTCAGTATCATCTTCTAAAAGTTAATCTCCCATAAGTGAGGAGAAATTTTCATTTATAAACTTCATCTTGTAAAAATTGTAGTTGTGCAACTTCAGAGTCTATTTGTTACAAATGGGTTTAATGTACCCAACCAAAATCAATTCTGTCACAGAAAAATAGTCTAATTACATTTTACTACTATGACTGAATTTATAGTTTTACAGATAACATCATTCACACATAGCATATACTTAAATGGAAGAGTAATATCTCTTGAAATAATTGTTAAGATATTTATAGTAAAATACAAATGGACAGTCTGTAACTGAAGGATATTTTAAAGCTCATTCTGCATCTTGATCCACCCCAGCCTTTCATGACTGAGGTGATAAAGGCAAAAAAGACATAGTCGTACATCAGTCTACCTGTCAGTATTTATCTATTAGTCATGGTCTTTTTTCTTATACCACGGTATGTTTTCCTACAGCAGTATAGACAAATTCCAGTGTTTTGTCACCTCAGACAATAATACATAACCAAATTTCAAATATCAAACCTGTAGGAATTCCTAATCATAACCAAGCATTGGAATAAGGGTGAAGATTGTTCTTCAATAACAGTTTAGTAGATTTACAATCCAAATTTTTCTACTCTCAGCAGTAGCCTTTTTTTCTCTGCCTTAAAAGTGATTCTTTAAAATAAGTAACAGTTTGAGTGGACCTAAGAAAACAGGTTAACTAGAAGGATAATGTCTTTCCCCAAAGGAGTGAAGCAGTGCTGACCAATAAACGGCAGATACCAAAAGCTGCGTTATTTGTCTGGTTTTCAATCTGTTCCAGTCCTTAGTCTGTACTTTCTGTTTCTATACAGCAAGCACATGACAGGACCTGACATTCATATAAACAGGAAGGAAAGTCTCTGCAGTTCTGCTAAAAGACCATCTATTACCATTTCCGACTTTCCTCAGAAGCCAAGGGAGAGGCATTTCCACAGTTGTCTTCCAAAGCTTCCTGCAGTAGCTTGGGTAAAATAGCCCAAAGATCATCACAGCGAGTCCAAGTGGATCACCTCAGCAGTGCCTCCTCAGCTTTCAGGGATTTGCAAGAGATTTACAAGGTTTGCAGTCTGGATCCAAAATGTCTTTGATCCTAGAAGACAGGATTATTTCATATCAGTCCAGTGGCATTAGAGGCTGCTAGGGATAATGGGAAGAGCCACTGAAGCCACTTCTCCTTAGTAGAAACTCTGTGTTGCTTTGAAGACTGCTTGTGAGCTTATAGAATAATGGTTACACTCATCTGGGCTCCCTGTCCTGATTATCATACAATGGAAAGGTAGGGAGAATCGGCATTAAGTCTGTGTTCCTTCCACAGAGCTTATTTTTTCCCTTTGTAAATCCTCAGATATATCCCTAAGCGGACAGCTGCCTAGCCTGGATTGTAAATGCAGGTAGAAGCCAGGAATCAGTGACATTGGTAAAGGTTCAAGAATTGTGCTAGGCATGACAGATGTTAATATTGTGCAGTCTGGACAAAGACAGGCTCTTGCAAACTGTGTAGGAAAGGTTTAAGTATATATGACTGTGACTGTAAACATCCTTCTGTAAAGGGGCGTTTCCTTTCTCAGTCACTAGGATGTGGTAAATGACCTTGTTGACACTTCCAGTCTCTTTCAATACAAATTAGAAGACGTTAGCCTAAACTGAAAGCAGCTCTTTAAGCCACTTCAACACAATCTGTAAGAATGTGTATGTCTGTGCCCTTTCTTGCTGCTCATGAAGCTTCAACTGTAAATATTACTGGTACTGACACATATGTTCTGTAGCTAGTTTGTAGGCATCTCCATCCCTCATCCCCCTTTTGGCTTACTGCAGTTGAATTCCTTCCATAACTGGTCTTTCCACCTCATTTATGTGTTTAAGGGGGCCTATTGGTTGCCAGGCATGGCTTCCCTTCTTTACATATCGGTGGAACAAGGGAAATACCTAATGTTTCCTTCTCAGATTCTCTCAAAAATCAAATTTCAGTGGAAAAGGAAGAGTACTAATGTGTTACTTCTTTCACAACCCGTGGCTAATTCTCACTCTACTGGTGAACCGGTAACTAGGCAAAGTGAGCCATCTTATGGAAAGATGAACTTAAAAATAGAGACCAGAAATACTTGGATATCTTTGACATGGGGTTATTGAATTTCTGTCAACAGAAGAGGGTTTATGTCTGCTTCAGCATAGAGTCACAGAATCATAAAATCATGTAGGTTGTAAAAGACCCTTAAGATCATTGTGTCCAACTGTAAAGCTAACACTGCCAAGTCCCCCACTAAACCCTGTCCCTAAGCACCACATCTACAATGGTAGACTCGTAATAGAAAAGTGAACAGGACTGCCAGAGAAAGGTGGGAAAAGGCCACATGATTAAACTGTTCTCCACACTGCTCCACTGATCATGTGCCCTCACCAACACCTTTTTAAAGGCTCCTGGGATGGGACAGTGTGGCTCTGCCGTAGAATTTCTGCCTCTCTGGATAGAGTACAGCTATTTTAAAAAAAAACAAACAATCAACACAACAACTAACAGATTTTGCATGAGGCAGATAAACTAGTGCCCTCCAGGCACTTACAACTTGATTATCAAGCGGCTCATCACCTAATACAAAGAGAAAAGAAATACAAAAGATACTTTTTAAACAACACATGGTTCATTTTCCCACTTTCTTCGATGCTTTCTTAAGGGGAGGTGGTTTTGGGAGAGGTCTAGG
Organism: Baryphthengus martii; assembly: GCA_013396935.1. Lineage (NCBI taxonomy): Eukaryota > Metazoa > Chordata > Aves > Coraciiformes > Momotidae > Baryphthengus > Baryphthengus martii. The sequence continues at coordinate 404,341 of VWZK01011039.1, forward strand.
AATCCAATCATAGCTCTTTATTCCCACCTGAAGACCTCATAATTTGAAATAGGATGGTTCATGCTTTCCAGACAGTCTATGAAAAAGAAGTTGAGAGGAAACACCTTTCAGTTTTCCCTCAGGAACATAGAGCCTCCCAGTGCTCAGGAGCTGTGAGTGTCACCTTGAGGTACGAACCTGAACCTCCAGTGAAGTACCTTATTCCAGTGCCCCTGTATTTGTTTCACTTCTCCACTTCTTGGCCTGTCCCTCTTACAAATAGGATGAGTATCTGTAGCCCTTTATTCTTGCATGGATTAATGAACTAGCTACAGAAGGCAAGTATAATGGCTCCTGTAGCACTTTATTATTAAAAGAATAGTAAACATCACAGCAGATGTTGCTACTCTTGCCAGCATTATTCAGTTCCAATCTACTTTTCATTAATGAAGAAAAATGTAAATGCGGAATCTGGCAATTAAGAGGGAGAAACGAGAGTACTGTGAGGGAATCAGTTTGTTGTGAAGGGCCATTACTATTGCTAGTACCAGGGGGTATTTACACATCTCTTTGTTTTTGTGTAACAACTGGCCTTCTTTTCTAAAATGTACACATATATGGTGAGTGTGGCTGCTACCTGGGACTCAAGCACAAGCTTTTCTTATATACCACATGTAGCCGTCGTATGTAAATTTGCTGAATGAATTGTATAACAGTTTCTTGACTAGGAAGGAGATTGAATAGAAAATCTGCAGTTGTCTGGACTGAAAAAATATCTTCTGAATATTTGTCTCTACTTGCTCTTCTTGTGGTTTTGTTCTATTTTTAATCTTCTTGATAACAAGACGGCATTATTGAATACTGATGAGACAAAACATAGTTCAGTGCCAGGCAGTGCATTTTTTAGTCATTTTTTGGGAGCCCTTGCTGTCTGACCCACACTAGTTTGGATATTGTTTCAGGCAGTTTAGGCTGATGGGTTACGTACTGCAGTTATTTGGAGGCACGGGAGGAGAAGGTAAAAGGGGACTGGCAACAGGGAACACCTGAGACAATCAGATTTTTAAACATCTGCCTGTGAAGGTTTTCCTCTGTCAGTAGATCTTATCTTATTTTTCAGTATCTAAATTATTTTTGTAAAATATCAGAGGAGATGTCCTCTACCTATGGAACTATCCACATTAGATAGATCCTCAACTGATGTAGTTGCTCTGTCTTCAAACGAAAGAGCTTTACAGGGTTGAGCTTTGTGTGACTAGCTCATTGCAATGGTGTGACATACGCATTTGAGGTTAATTGTAGTACAATCTGGACCATATTTCTACCTGCAGTGTTATGGCTATAGAAATCTTGTGCAACTAAGCTTCACTTTGATTGTAACAAGATAGATAAGCAAACTAGTAGTTTGAAAATTAGGTCACTTAGATAAATCCCTTAACGGATGTAGGTGAGTAGAGTAGCCTTAATAGTTAATAAAATTACTGAAGGGTAAATCGAGCCACTTGGAATATCTATATAAACTATTCCTCCTGAGATGGGTGCCTGAAATAGAACCGAGTGTCTACACAAACCACAAGCCCAATAAAATCTCTGTCATATTTCTGCATGACTCCTCCCGAAGTCTACATGTTTCAATAGCGAAATTAAAATGTCTGTGATGCACAAAGCTTTCCTCAGCAGCATTGCTCATTCCACATGCAATTATTTATTTATGTATGCATGCTTTCCTCGCCATACCTCCTATAGAACATTTGAGTTATCAATTCTGGAAATCAATAAAATGCATCTGGTAAGTAAAATGTGGATGGTATCACGCTGTGATAGCTTTTGTAATACTTCCTGCATACATTATTAATGGTTCATTATGGAATTAATAATTTAAAGTTACCTCTGATAATTTTATCAGTCCCCAGTCTGTTATGGTTCTTTTTATTATGATGATGTTATTTGGGTATAACTTTCTGTTCTGGGACCAGTATCCTTCATATATTTTCAAAGCTTCAGGGACTAATCAAAATACAGTAAAGCTCAGGGAAAATGAATATATAAATGTTACTTAATATAAAGAAAATGTAAGTTGTATGTGAATCTCATTTAATATGTTTTTTTTTTCTTTGAAGCCTTCTACTTTTTCCTATATCAGTAATTCACTTCTCTAATATTCACTTTACAGATATAAGGGGTCTATCACTTCTGGGACCTGAATAAGGATAAGGTTGAAAATTTTACTATTTGAATCAAAAACGTAATATCCAGCAGTTCTTGCAGCTAAAGATAGAGGCAATCCAAACAGGAAAGTGTTGGATTTTCAATAGCAGTGTTAACCTATCACTGTAAAGAGAGAAGGTCAATTCGTAGATAAGTTAAACACCAAAACTGGTGGTGACCGGTGACCTAAAACCAAAGTATTTTGTCTATGATAGGTTAAGTCCTTTTGTATACTCAGGTACAGAGAATCCAGTATTACAACATTTAAAAAAAAAAAAAGTTATTCTGCATAACTTTCTAGTGGAATTTCCTCAGAACAACTGTTCCAGAAAAATTTTCTGTTTCCAAATCTCCTGGTAACAACAAGAAAGGAAGAATATCTCCGTATAATAAACGTATAAGTTAACCTAATTTGAATCAAAAGGAGTTTTGGTATTAACCTCAGTGGTATCAGGTTTTCATCTCCATAATTTCCTGTCTTTCTTTTAGCTCCATGATCTTCATGATTTCTCCCTCAGTAAAAACTTCCAGAGCAAACATACTGTGCACTTTTAACTAACACACAACTTCATGCCTGTTCCTCTCTAGTGAGAGGGAGAGTTTTACCAGCAGTAACATATTTGATTTCTAGATAACATTACATTCACTTTTAATAGTTTAAATTTTTCAAATTGTGGTACTTTTTGTACAGATTATATGTATTTACTTACCTCACATTACATTGCACCAATTGGTAGAAAATATTTAGATTTAAAAATAAGAAAATCTTAAGTTGTTACATGTTTTCCTATTTTAAATACAAGAATGAAAATGTATTGAATAGAAAATATTTGAATGATCAAAACGAAAATATGAACTTTCCTTACAAAAAACCTCTTTTTTTTATTTAATTCCTCTGTCAATGACCTTGGGAATCAGGTCATTATATCTCATGAGATGTGAGACTGATGAAAAAGAATAGAACTGAGTACCAGGTCTGGTGCCACTTGAGGACTTGGCAAGATTCAGTAATGTGGGAAAAGAACAGCTGAGAGTAAATGTATCCAGGATTGGAGGAAAAGTAGATCTGGAAAATCACAAACTTTACAGTTCGATAGGCAGATTTTCTATCTGCAGAAGGAAGAATGCTAATTTGGTTAAGGTCTATGTATCAAAGAGCATCCCTGAGAACCTCAGAAATACATTTTATTCTACTTTTAAAGCTCCCATCAAGAAGAATTTTACCTTTTTTTTTTTTTTTTTCTTTAATTGGACATTTTTAGGCAGTAACATTCCTACTGAAATAACCGAAGTCTTCTTGAGGAAAAAGAAGTCCTCAAGCTTTCTGAGCAGAAACTCTTTGAAGGCAATGGAACCATTTGTTCTATAAAACTCTGGCTGAGGATTCTTCTCAGAGTAGCACTGCTAGAGAAACTTCAGTGAATTTGGAGGAGAAAAGACCAATGAATAGGAAAGACCTTTGTTAGAATGTCCTCAAACACACTGTTAGAGGTATCTTCATTTGGACCGTAAAGTTCTCCATCATTTTGTGCACCTGCTCCGGAAAGAGCTGAGAAGCATCTTAGTGGGAAACACTGAAAAGGAAGCAATAATCCAATTTTTGTACTCTCTGTGTGTTTTGTTTTTAGAAACTGGGTGGAAAAACTGCCTCATTTCTTGCTGATCGCAGAGCAGTTTTTTATGATTATGTATTTCCAACACTGTGCCTCAGACGAGACATTTTTCTACTACCATATAGAAATAAAAGCAGATTTCAGAAAATTCCAAGAGAGGAGTGGCTGTTGCAGTCCTCTTGTCTTAACTCCTGCGTAACACAGGCCATAGCATTCCGTGGAATTAATTGTTGCTTTGAGTCCAATAGCTGCTGTGTAATTAGAGCTTTTCTCTCAGATAATATTTTAATTATTCTTCTTGTCCTTTTCTGAAGTGTGTCCAATTCTTCTATGTTCTTCCGCAGATACTAGAAACGCAGTATTCCAGGGTGGTTTACTGAGTTTCCAGTACTGTGAATATATGACCTGCTTCTTCCAATTTGATGCTTTCTTGCTTCTTATGTCTAAGGATCATGTAAATCTACTTGGTGCTCACTATTTCACTGCAAATTAGCACCCTACTGATCATTGGGATTTCCATGTTCTTAACAGAATCATTGTTTCCTAGGATAGATACGTTTCCTCTCCTGTAAGCATGGCCTACGTTCTTCGGCACAGACCTGTAACCTTCCATTTCAAGTACTTCATCTTGCATCATTACCAGAAGATCTGACCTTTTGGTTCAGGGACCTGTTTTCTACACTGTTTTCATTCCACTGGACTTTGTATCAGTAATTTTCTCTCCAGATACAGAGGTCGCCTGAATAGATACTATACAAAACTAAGTATATAAGATATGTAGCTAGTGGGCTACACATTATCGAGTTTTCCAGTGCATGTCCAGATACTGTGAGATGTTAGATATTGGCTCCTATTTGATTTCAACAGAAAATCGGGGAACTAAATGATCACAGCTGATAATACACCTGTCATTACTCTTCAGTATTCAACAGAAGCCCCAAAGTAAGATGCCTTTCATATTAGTGTTAAGGAATTGCCAGGAGTAGTAAAATGCTTCTTTGTCATCATCTCTGAAGATGGCTTTCATCAAGTTATGTGTCATCAGATGGATAGTAGAAATAATAATGCAGCCAGCTTGTTCAAGCTGGATCCGTCAAGTATAAGGGATTCGTCCTATCAAACGGTGTTGTTTTATGCATTTTGACAGACAATACTGAGCACAATGTTTTCGTAAATAAATACAAATTGTTGCCTCGCGTTCTTACTATTTGAATTCTAAGTTTAAAGATAACTTTATTATCTAACCATTGAATCCGTCAAGTTAACATATACATGCATTTTACAATGATAAATGTATAAGCTACAGTCTTCTGGCAAGAGATTATTTTAACCCTTATCATCTTTTCACAGGCATCAGTTTAACACCTGTGTTTTCACGCTTAAGGAGTTTTATAGGTCCTACACTATATTTAGCAATGTGCTTTATGTGAGTCGGATAGAAGTCATCTTTCCTCTGTCCATTTAGGATGTTTGTAATTATGGGCCTCATTAGTGTCATAGCATATGTTGTATAGGATACATAATCAGCAATACTGAAATGTGTAAGAATCTTATTTAAGGAGTTTTCACTGACATTAATGGAATCACACATACGGAAAGGATTCGCTGACTTACAAAATTCATGTTCCTTCATCAATGCTATCAGTAATTTTTAAGAAATATCTCCTTTCTGTCAGACTTGGCCACAATACACTAAACATAGTCCCTTTGCACATTGCAATATTGGTCAGAGAAATTAAAGCCTTTCTGAAAACAGCATGCTAACAAATCTTTAAAAGATTGAAAATCTTCCAGATTTGTAACTTACCGTGCTATAACATGGCTGGTTGAAAGCTTTCATTTGAAAGTGTTTTTAGACAGTTTTCGGGTTAGTTTATGTTTCTGGAGAAATTAATTTAGTCACACAATAAAAGGTGGTTTCTTCAGAATATGTCTATACCTTTTAAAACATGAAACCATATATTTCAGTCAAAGAATAAAACCTGAAGCGATTGGTGCAGCACTGAATATCTCATGGAAATATGTCAATAGGTGATACTCTCTTTTTCATGGGCTACGCTATACTGGCTAAATGGTCCAGTACACCTGGAGAAGGCAGTAGGTCTACCAATGATAGCTGTGTTCTTTGAAAAAAAAACAGAACTTTGTTTGTATTGATAATTGATGTTAATACTTTAAAATGGAGAGCCACAATTCTCTGTGGGGTAAAAACCCAGACCTATGAACAACTGTGTAACAGCAACCAATTTTCCTTTATGAACTCCCCTTACTCTGGGCCCACTTAATCAGCTGTGGTTCAGATTATATTTCTGGCTGTTTGCCATCTAAAACTGCTGCCAGAGGAGTGCAGGTGGAAATTGTAGTCCTCAGAGTGAGTTGAAAAGGAGCATTTGTAGAAGGGATACAACTTCCAAGGAGGGATAGCAGTTCTCTTTCTTAAAGAGTTAATTTCATTTGTTTTGTAAGACATAGGAAAGTCGTAGCATGGAAAGGCCTTTTGGTATAGCTCAGGAAGTATTATGGATGTGATTTATACAAACATTTAAATTAATAGTGAAAGGTCATAAGCATTATATATGTTTTATATAGATGTCATATTTGGTCTCTTCAACTCTGACATCAGATCTCAACCTTGGGGTAAATCAAGGTCTGACTATGGCTAAGAGCTGATATAAACTGGAGCAGCTCCAGGATCTATTTTTTGTTTGGTTGGGCACTGCCAAAAAATAAAGGTCCTGTGCTCCCTAGGAGTCATGTACTCTCCAGGCTGTATCTTTTTCTGGATGCTGGAGTCATAGTGGCTGGAGAGAATCTAAAACTGGCCTATTATATCTATATTCTTATCTGTCCCCCGCATTGTTTAGTGTATCAGATTTTATTATTCAAAATTATTTGCCTCTGACATACTGCATTCTGAAAGTGTATTTATAGAAATGTTATTAAACAAGTGAATTTTCATTGCTGAAAGTACTCTGTGATGCTATTTCCCCCTAACAATATCATAGTGGAGTGTTGGAACAGACAGCTTTATAATAAGATAGAATGTAATTGATAATGCAGACTTACTTGATAGTGAAAAATGAGGCTGTCACCAGCCTCATGGAAAATCATTTTGGTAGAACAACCTTGCAACTGAAAGAAAAGAAATAACCCAAACCAGACAACTGGTGTCTATTAACATTACTTCTCATCCTGCTTTCCTATTCCATGCTGCTTTAACACTTATTTCTTGATTAGACCACCTTTGATATCATTTGTCATTATCAAGTCATTGGGCATACTAATGTTTCTCTGAAAGACCAATAGACTGAAATAATCAATAAAACAGACACTTCTTAGGGCAGTATTTAGTCAATCTTACTTGTTTTGAATAACACCTTATTCTGTACCTGCTCCTATTATTTTTTGTGCATCTCTGCTCACTTACACTCTGAAGGGTTTTGAGTAAATATTTTGATCTATTCTTATTAATTAATAAAGAATTAATTCAATCAGAAAAATGTTATAACCATCTACATACTTACAAAGCTTACTAAAAAACACTAGAGGAGAAAAATGGCCTACAATAGTATATAAAAGCTTTATACTCTGAGTAATGGTATAAATTAAAAGATTGCTGAATGTTTTAAGAATATGATTATTTTCAAGACAGAAAATTTGATTTTTGAATGGTTCTGTTCTTCAGTAATCTGTATTAAAACTGTATACTAGGTTCCTCCTCTAAGATTTTTTAAATTCCAATCAGATTAAGATATATTAGGCTACAAGGAGTTATGGACATGGCAGAGGACAATGCTTTGTCCACATATTTAAGACTATAAAATGTTTCTTCCCAAGCTTCCTTATGACAGGATATAAAAATGGAAATTAACAACCAACCGTTCATTTGGAATGAGTGGTCCTGTAAAGGCATAATGGTTATAAATGATACTATGACACAGGAACGGTTTTTATTCTTTTGCTGTGATTGTGAAAATATACAATTTACCTGACAGTCATTTAAGAAACCCCTTGTGTTGCACTCATGAATTATAGAATTTTTCTCAGATTTAATCACCCCAGATGAAGACTCTGAATTGCTTTCCCATTTATGAAATGAATAGTTTATCCCATCCAGCAAATCTGTGGCTGACATTTCGTTACTCAGTCTTTGTAGCATCAAAGACTGGAACTTCTTAATTATTATTTTTATCCCTTCCCTCCAAGTATTTAGATTAGAAGCAGCTTTTGTTGACTGCACACACTCCTCAAGTGCTGAGACTCGTTGCAGTTGAAAAAAAAATTGTTAATACCAAAGAAAAAGAAGGTAACAGAATCAGAAAAGGTGCAAAAGCTGTGCCTCATCCTATCTCATGTTGCATTCAGTGTACATGATGTGGGAATTTTAATCCATTCCTATATTTTATCTAGTTAGACAGCCTATTTCATGTGGTGGATCGTGGAACATAAGCAAATCAAGCTTTTACTTACCTGATGCTCTTTACCTTAAAACTCTACAGAAAAGGAAGCGCTATGTCCTGGATGCTCAGTCATATTGAAGAGCCGTAAGAGTTAATGGCTTGACTATACTGTGCAGAAAACCAGATGAGGATATTCAGTGTTCCTGATGCTGAAAGAGCAATGCAAGGACTCCCAGACCAGTTCTGCAGCAACTGAGGGGGTGTCCAGTGGGGCTTTTTAGCTCATGCTCTGCGCTCTCGTAGCCCAAGATCACTCAGCAGGGAACCTTTCAAATGTTTCTGCGCTACTCTACCTAGTGCATCTCGGTTGGAGAGAACTTAATCGGGTCAGGCTCAGCGTAACATGAACATGGGTAGATTGCTTTAAGGTTTGGAATATTGCTGTGCATGTCTGTGGTGTTGCCTACGTAATTGCACTTGAAAGCGAGGGTACCTGGGAGTACGATTCAGAGAAACATTTGAGAGGCATGTCAAATCTAGAAGCAGATGAGGATAAGAATTTTTGAATCACCAGCGTTTCTCAGTCTCTGGCTATCATGGCTGATGGAGAGATCACCATAGCTACTTAGTCTTTGTAATATCAAAGGCTGGAGGAGAGTTTTGCTATTGGCTCTTCTCTCCAGCCCTCTAAATAAGAAGCATCATTTATCAGCTGCACAAACTCTTCAAATGCCCAGGGTTAAGTGAACAATCCAGGCTGTTAAATATCCTTAGCAGATCTAAATCCTCTTTCTTAGCAGTTGCTAAGGCATTTATTTTCTTCACTCCTCTCACCTATTCTTTTTAGTTTTGCATTTTAAATGTTTAATTATTTCTGGTAGAATTACCACTTCTGTCACAAGCTTTCACATTCTGACAGTTGTGCTCCTGTCCCTTGGATACAGCTTAAATCTATTCTTTGCTTATATATATACTTTGGTTTTTAACTTGGAAGGTATAAAGGATTCTTTTTAAATGACTTTGTTTTAGTTTAACATTAAAATAAATACGTATTATTCCCACTAAGGAACTTCTGACAAGATCTAAGCAGTTTATACTTCCCCTGAAATATAACAATGTTTCAGGTAGATTAAACCTTGACAAAAAGTTAAATGAAATTATATTCTCTATGCTCAGTTTTCTTTGGGGAACCAGAACTCACTGAAGTGTAAAAGTCTAATTAATTATGTAGAATGCTAATAATTTTTAAATTAGGAACACTTGTGATTTAACTCTAACATACCATGAATGTGTTTGCAATTGACTATGACAAGAAGATTATGAGAGGTAAAAAAATTAGAAAAATAAGAAACAAGTCACCAGTACTAGTTCTGCTGTGGGACTTTGTACAGTAGTAGTGAACAGAGGAGTGGCAAGCCTGACTCGGACAAAATGGGTATCTCTTATAACACTGAGGCACAGTGAAGCAGTAAACACATTTAGATTACTTTTTTTCCCTGATAAAAGCTCCCAGCGTCTGCCCAAATGCTCTTTAGGGATTTTCTGAGACAAAAATTGCATGAGGATCATCATATCAAGAGCTCTGTTTAAACATGTTATTACATGTATGTCTGCTCATGGAACCCATTCATGTTTTGCATGCAAAGCACCTGGTGGCACAGCATGCATTTTGCTTTGTAGAAAAAGGTAGTTCTTTGAAAACTTGAGCCTTACCAATTTTTGTTGTAAAAACTAGTTAATGGTCCTTACTTATCTTCTTTTTTTTTGCAATTCATGATTGTTTCCAAGGTTGTGAATCTTGCTTACTTGAGCATCCCTCAATTGAGAGCTGATCAGTATCTCTGAAAACAGTACTAATCTTTCCTAGGTCTATTTTATCCTTTTTTGAGATACAAAAATTGCATGTTATAAAGATGGGAATGCATCAGGTGGCTTCCTTGAACACGTGTGTGTCTTAAGTAGCTGTATCTTATTCCTTGAGAGATCACTCTGGAATGTCAACCTTCTTCTGTTGAATAAGAATGTTCTGTTCTTATGTTTTTATTGAGGTGAGGTCTGATACATAGCTCTGCCCCGTATGGATGAATTCTAGGTACAGACAATTCTTAAAGTTTCATCGCCTCTTTTCCTCACATCACCCACGTTCCTGACCGTATCACTTCTCTCCCATGGACTCTAGTCTGGTTGATGGTCAAGGGCAGTAGAACATGGATTTCTCACATTATGTGTCTCTGCATTTTTGCTTCAGGCTCAACACCTGTTGAGTTTCCTTCTAGACAGGAGTGGTTAAATACTGGATGCTTTCACTCAAAACCTTCCTAGAGTCAGAAATCCAGTCTGAACAGTTGATAGAGTACATTCTCATGGCCAGAAATAATCTGTGCTGTTTATAAACCCTATGGGGTAATAATAAAACAAGCTTTTCTGTACACAAACAGATTTTGAGATGCTGATCCGAATAATCACATATAAGCTTCACTGTAACTGTGTAGTACTGAATTTTCCTGGAGTGTGGTATCACATATTTCCATCACATAGAAAGACATCCAGAATCAAAGTTTCATCCATTATAATAGCATATGATAAAATATTTATTTGTACTTGCCCGAACTAATACGTGAAGCATTTCCAGAAGATGAAGACTTTGCTTAGGATCTGATCTGGTAGCTTTTGTTTGGGAGAAAATATATTGCAGTAAGTCAAATTGAACTCTCGCATTTACCAGAGATACATAAAATATAGAAATGTAGGACATCCTGCACAATCTGAAATGAGTGCTGCAAAGGTAGCAAGCAAGAGCCCATAATAAGAAACCAAAAGTCTATTTTTCAATATACTTGTGTCATATCATATAATATTTAACCAGAATCTCAAAAGTGAAGGAGGCTTTAATGTGAACTCATAAATCAGATGCTTGCACCTCATAGAGAAGCCTTGCAAAAATTGAATTGAGCCACATAGTGGATAGTGACATATTGCACAGTAAAAAAAAAATCAGTTTTGCCTTTTGTTTCCGATGGTGACATTTTGAGAATGTTCACCATTTCATATCGAATAGGACAGAGAAGATAAAAATCTATAATTGTGTCTTAGATCTTAGTGGCATAAACTATAAAAGAAGCCAATATAGAGTCTTATCTGCAATGCTGATATTCTAAGATGGAAAATCAGACTCTCAGGCACACTAATGTTCTGTTCTGAAGCACAGCTACAAGTGGCAGAACCTCATTCCTGGCAGTGATGACGTGTCCACTTGATATCTGTATAAACTAGGAACTGCTGGCATCACATATGATTTTGTAAGTTAAAAGAAGTTAAATATATGTTACAGCAGTTGTAAGTGAAAGAATAAGATTTTAATAATAACACTACCTACATTGTATTGTATTTTTGCGTATACTTTAGAAAGACAGGTGGTATTACCATCCCTACGTTAGAGGAAAGGAGACATAGAGAAGTATATTAAGAAGGTATCTGGGTTGGTGCAGGGATAATAGATAGAACCAATTCTATAAGGTACTGAGTGTCCTTGGGGGGGAACTGAACCACCCTTTCATCCTGTTCTCACGGAATTAACTATAATCTCCTTTGAATAAGAGGAAGTCCAATTAAAAATGTGTCAAAACCAGCCAAATGGTAACACATTCTGAGGAACCCAATATGCCAAGTGGAGAGGAAGGGTACTGCTGAATATTTTAAATATTGCTATTTATGAAAAGTATATTGTTATGAAAGTAAAATTATAATAATTGTTTTTCTGTCTATTATTATTATTACTTCTTATTTCTGCCTGTATCTAGTAAGAGCTTCTAGCTTGTGCATCAGAGTTCAGTCCTCACTCTCACTTCATCTGACTCCCATCGGAGCGCTGCATACAAAAGAGCTAAAAGATAACAGCAGTATATCACACTGTTTCAGAAGTACTTCTGCATCCATCACCCTGAGATTTCTTCTTTATATGAAGAAGATGCTGCTATAAATTCTGCTGCAAGAAAGCACATGAAGATAGACAGAAATGCAATGGAAAACTCATTCTGAACTACTGGAGAGCTAAACTTTAAAGTAATAAAGATCAAAAACTAGCTGCATGAGACTGCTTTTGATTTACTGAACACTATGACTAGTTGCACAGCAAGCAATTAAGAATGATAGCTGAGTGAAATTAGTTCAAGATAACAGTATTTACAATGGATATTTTTTTTTCCTGCAATTTTTGAAAATAGGTATTTTTTCCACACCACAGAGTTAGAACTGTCGAGCAGTCGATTTATTTAACAATACGAATGACCACTCTCCTGTTTTTAAAGCTAATTTTTAAAATAGTTTGGAGGATTTAAAGAATAAAGGAAAGAAAACAAGTTTACATTTCTTGAAAACTAAATAAACCCTACTGCTTTCTTCAAAAAAGTAAGAAAACAATGAGAAAACTCTCTGAAAACCAACCCAGATGTTTGGCTAAAACCAATGTGAATCTAGAAGGCAAGAGTTCTGTGAAATGTAAGAATTAATGGAACATCTTCCACAAAAAAGTTTCACTCCTGCAGCCTGAAATGCACTGAATCACCCTGAATTCCTTGAAGCTTTCTTAGGGTAAAATGATATTCACACAGTAAAGAGACTGTAGGAAAGCAAATCTTAGTTGGAACAGTGGTACCAAAATGACGTCCAACAGCAAGTATATTGCAAGGTCTTTTCCGAAGAGGAGGGTAGGACTCTGATCTCCAGGATCAAGAACTGAACTGACAAACAGCACCTTTCACATGGAACTATGCAAGAAAGTGTGTCTTAGACAGGGACCACCTCATGACCAAGTTTAAAGCTTGTTAAAGTCGATAGAGTAGCTTCAGAGCAACTCAGCGCTTCACACTACCAGAGATGTGCAGATCCCTTTGAAGTCACAAAGTCAAAACTTAATGGGGAAAGCTTCTCATTTACCAAGCTATCATTCTCAACTACTATATCTGAAACGATTTGATACTTTTTTTTTCCCCTAATTTCTAAGTAATCTAACATAATATCAGAATATCTCTTTTCAGGTTTCTTGTAGGTTCTGTAGGAAATCCTGGTCTATTACTTCATATACAAGCATTTTGCTTTAACTGGTTTATTCAGCGTTATCCACATCTAAACACTCTCAGAATGAAGGGATTTGCTGGCCTGAATGTTAATGTTGTGTATACTTGAAGCAGAAAATCTGCATTTAGTTCAGCAGTATCAATCTGTAGGTACTGAAGCAGAAGGTAGAAGCAGCATGCGCACCCATGGAGAATAGAGCGCTTTTGCAAACAGTGTCACAGTTTTTTGAAAAATACATCTGTTTTGCTCAATTGACACTCCATGATACTGCAATTATGAGCCATATGTGAGCGTGGTAATTTGGGAAGACAAATTAACATTTAAAAATCAAGACTTGGTGATGTTTATATCATTGTGCAACAGCTTCCGTAAAGATGGAAGGGGGTTCCCTTACTTCTAGGCCAGGATCTGTCCTTCCTGCTGTTAGATACAGGGGCTGCACTGTTGCACAAATCCCACAAAGCAGTCCTGGCATATTTAGAGCTTGTGGTTTTGGCCTCTGTTGGGTTTGAGCGTGGTTCTACTGCTTGTGTAGCTGTAGGTCAGGCACCATCCCTACTTCTTTTAGGCATTAAGGTACAGTCTTGACCCCAGATTTATTCGTGTCAAGATTATGCTATTTGTTCCCCTCAGGGCATCTACAGTCAATTTATATAGGATCTGACAAATGGAGTATTTGAAGTAAATGGCATTATATTAAGTGGATATAAATGATTTAATAATTACTGAATTTCTGAATTGTCTAATAAAATGATGAAATAACCCAAAATTAGACTGGAGTCAGAACTGTAATTTGAAAGAAAAATGGAGGACGGAAATGTATTAATGGTATGTTTTAGGCAAAAACTTAGCTTAAATTGTGAACACTAACAGGTGGCAGATAGTTGGGAGTATGTGCGTGTGTGGACAGATACTCATACTTAAACTTCTGAACTCTCAAGCAAAAATCTGCTTCTTGCTAACTGTAGCCAGTATGGGCTGGCTGTAAATTTTAGTAACAACTGGGCTAAACAGAAGTGGCATGTCCTAAATCCTCCAGTTTATTAATAGACATGACACAGAGCCACCAGGTAGGAGGCTGAACACACACTGTGCTTCTGCACATAAACTGTTTAAATTGGGAAGATCAGGTTCTGGAAAGAAGAGTTGATAGCAGAAAGGATTCATGAAGAGAAGTGGTCTTGGAAAGAAGTTTGATATCTCGGCTGGGAGAAGGATCCTGGAGATCAGAGCTAGGTGTGGAGAGAAATGCCAGGGGATGCCCAGGACCCTTGGCCTTAAAGATTAATCCAACTCTGGGGATCTACACAGCACACAGGTGGACAGAACTTTCTGCCCAGCCTCCCTGGACTAGAAGTGACCTTCCAAGCGGAAAGGAAAATCAGACTTTCATGAACATAGTGCCGGGGGTGTGTGAATGAGTGAGCATGTGTGATAATCAGGTAGAGCCAAAGCTCTAGTTGTGTTGGCTCTTCAGTAAACCCCAGGATCTGGATCCACTGCAGGGTTTTCTTGACTCTGCATCAGCCATGCCATGGTAGCACGTAACTGAGAGGCAAGTTGGCAAGTCGCTGTTCTTATCTGCATAGAAAAGGCAAGTGTCAGAATTTTCAGGGCAGGTTGAAAGTGCTTTGAGACAGTGATCATAGAGGAAGTTTGTCAAAAACATTCACGATTATATTTAATGTTAGAAAAATATGAATAAACTTTCATTAAATGGGCTGATTTTATCCAACTTTATGCCAGCTTCAACTGACTCTGAACCAGTAGAGGACACAAAGCATTCCTTGTCAGCCTAGAGGTATGCATTCATAGGAGAGCTGATTGTATGCTGAGACTTGAGTATCAGTTACATCTGAGCTGTGCAAAATGAAAGTCAGCCTTGTAACTGGCTTAGGTAATTCAAGCCCAAGATTTAAACTTGCTTTATTAGACTATACAAAGATCCAGCCTTGCAAACAGCCTAATAGGATGCGATTAGTTTAAAGTGGGAGATGGAAAGAACTTGCATTCTTTCTAATTGCCTTTTAAATTTATATTTATGTTTTTAAACACCGTAAGTGGAAAAGATCTACCAGTGTGTCTCAGCATAGGCAGAAAAGTTCCCTACAATGTATAAAAGTGGAGATATTTGAGTAGAACTAGGTATTTAACCATCCATCCTCTGTTGCTTTTTAATCCCTGATTCAAATTTTGGAGTTTAAACCATGGTAACTATAGGTTCATTTCAAGATAAATGAAAAACGTAGCATTTGTCGTGGGTAAAGGATTTAGAATGCAAATTTGATAAGAATACTCATTCATTGTCAGACATGAAATGGACTGTATTAGAGCACCATGTAGTTTTATTTTTATGTGATGACTGTAGCCTACAGTCAGTTTGATCTGTGGGATTGAAGGTGGATCCTTCTTTATATGAAGGACTGCTAATATGGGTCAGAGAGAAATAGAACCTGGTATAACATCACATTTTGCATTATGAAAATGCTTTGAGGATTCAGTTAAGAGAGTTTTGTCAGTTAATTTGTAAATAAGCCTATTCTCTTGACTTCTGAGTAAAGAATAAATCAGGTATTCCAGTCCTGTTACCGTACATGAGAAAGAACAATAATACACTCTGCAATATAGGTCAGCAGCATAGATATTTTCGTCTGAGGTTGCATTTTAATTTAAATACTATTTTGCTGGGTTTTTTTAGTGTGGATCTTTTTCACAATGATTAGACAACATAATAAGTCTGCATTGTGGAGCAGACGGGTAGAGCATCTAAATTATCATAAATAAATGGGGAAGATAAAACCATCATTACAGAAAAACAAAAGCAAATACAAACCTGTAGTTTATCATTAGTCATTTGTTTAGCTGTCACTATTTATTTTCAAAGAGTTGATGGTCTCTAATGCCAAAATATGAGTCATGTATATAGTGACATCACGGGTTAAATTTCGTTGCTCAAACTTTGTTAAAAAGATGGAAAACCTCTTTAATCCAGGGCTGCGTTTCCTACCTTTTCCAACACAATTTTTTTTAACAGGCAATATCCCTGTGTTTATGAAATTCTTTTCCACTGTAGTTTTCTGTCAGCTGTAAAGGCAGCATATTCTGGATATGACCAGAGCTCAGCTTGCATTGTGCCTGCTCCCTCAGTGAAGTCCAGTCTTCAAGTGCTATATCAATCGCATAAATTAAGCTGAAAGCATTTACAGATGAGATTTCCCCAGGGTTAGGAATATACAACATGCAGCTCAGGAGCACTTGGTGCCTAATCTCTAGATGAAGCTCAAAGCCAAGGTGGTGTCATTCCCTGACAGTGATATTATTTTCAAATATGTCAGTAAAAGTTGCTGAACTCTGTACAAACGCCAAGTAGAAGAACACGAAAGAGCCTTCTTTTTTTCCTGCCTTGTCCTTGGCCTCCTTTTCTCTACAATGTCTTCAATCCAAGGTTCTCTCATCTGAGTGTGAGCCAGCAGTACCATCTCAAAGTCTTGCTGTAAAAACGATGTTGAGATGAGGTGAGGAGCACAAAGATTTATTGGTGTAGGATGCAGCTGATGACATACATTCATTCCAAAAGTGAAAGTCACTTCTAGGAAAAATTAAAAGTGTGAAGAGAGAAAGTAGAAAAGGAAGTGGAAAACCCTCCCCAGCTAGTAGAAAGGAGAAGCAATGGAATTGCCAAACAAGCATGCTTCTCTGGACCTTTCCGCTGTGTAGCTGGTGGTCCCACTGTGACAGTTTTCCCTTAGTGACTGTGTACCTTTTGTCAGGAGCCGTGCAAAATCCTTAGTGGTTGTTCACAAAATACCACTTTTTTTTTTTTATCTTACTCTGTTGTGGACAGCCAGCTGGCAGTCCTTCGCACATTGGAATTTCAATGGACTCCTGGCAGCTATTTCCCACTTAGCCCTCAAAGAAGCACCACGCTGGCATTTTGTTATAGTCTATTTCTTGCATAATGAGTAACATTGACAGGGATATTTGCAAATTCTTAAATATTCTGGCATCCCACTGGTAAAACCGGTAGATTATCGTTTCAGTTTGAAAGAGCTTCAAACAATATGCGCATATGATACCTTCTAGCCTTCATATGTAGAAACTAGAGGTAATCTGGTTATCTTTGTGAGCTCCTTTTAAAAATCAATACTTAACCAGTAACAAGTGAATAGTGAGCCTAATCCTTCAGGCTTCGATGAACAGTTCTCCAAAGCTGGATGCTTTTTGCCTGAATAATCAAAAATTGTTTTTCAGATATTTCAATACTAGATTCAGGAAAAGGATTCCCAGTGCATGTGCATATATATGCAGTAAATACATAGTTGGTCATGTGCTTCATAGGGAAAAAAAATAGCATTTTACCAATATTCTTGTTAAGAAGTCCATATGTTTGGAGAATCTTTTGTCAGTTTTAATATAACCAGTTATTTCTGTTAATGTCTCATCATGTCAGTTCTTAAGCTATGGTTAAAACTATGAGCACAAAAAAAGGACAGAAATGTTAAGGCTTATCAACATGAGATATACATGATTTCCAGTCGATATACAGATCAACTAGGAGGATTTTCACTGTCTTGTTACTATGCTTGTAAACTCCTTAATTGTGCAGTGGTCTGTGGCATGAACAGGGCTCTAAAATTGGGAGTTGTTTTTCATGGATTTTGAGTGTGCGTGTTTCTTGCCTCATAGGTGAATGCCTTATTATGTAGGCATGGTCCTGTGGGAGGATAAAGAAGGAAAATAATATTATTTGTCTAATACCTCACCTAGCAAGGCTTCCTATGCAAGTTTATTAATATTTCATTATTTCTTTAGCAGAGTTCTTTTCACAATTCTGTGTTCTCTCTTATTTACAACTGAGGAACATGGGCTCTTTTATGTTATTCATTAACAGACATTTATTTGACAAACGCTGGTGGCTGTTGTTTTTTCGTGTAGAACTTCTGTGCTGCAAAGACTACTGGCTACTTGGTTGAAGGGTATTAATGCAATTGGGGGAATACTTGAAAGAATCTATTATTTCCCATCTGCATCCAAGGCAAGTCGGTTCAATCCACATTTGAATACAAGGAAGTAAATCCCTTCATTTCATCTCAGGAAGAAATGAGACACGGTTTTGCGCAGGATCATATAGTCTACTGAATGTATGTATTGTCTGGATTGAAAGATATTGTCTGGATGGAAAGAAGTGGTCTTGATCACCATATAAGGCACAGGGAGATGTTGGTGTAATTATTCAGAGCAGTGAGAAAATTCTGTTCAGGGTGTACAGGCTGAGCTTGTTAGAGTCACAAGTGAGGCACAGACCGTATAATAGCAACTAGAGGAATTAATTGCTTCTGCAATATGACAGTAATATACGCTGGCTTTGTCAGTGGCAGTGGAAACCGTAACTGTAGCTGGCTGATCTGCTTCATCACACCCAAGTTTAGCAATGGAACTACTTTAAGGACAAGCCACATACTTAGGGAGCCCTCAGGGTCACAGGTGGGTTTAAATTGTGATTGATGAACGCGAGTTGCCAATTTTGGCCATAGTTGTGTGTTACCTGCACCTTGCTTTTTTCTTTTCTCAAATGAGAGCTGGTATGAGAGCTGGTGCTCTCTCAAATGAGAGCTGTACTGGTAACCAATGCTTTAAATAGATTTTAACTCTTATCATAAGGCAAAGGTACAAGTCATCAGAATTCCAACTCAGGTGATATGTCTGGGCCTAGGAATGTGATTTCAGTTTCACATGACTTTTATTTACCAGTTATCATGAGTTTTGTAGTATTACTTCAATGCTGGTGAAGAAGACTGTACACTTTTAAACAACCTTCCTTATGATACATAGGACTACTCTTGGCTCACTCTCATCTCTATGACCAGGATGACAACCTACCCTTGACTAACCAAGCTTACTAAAACATCTGAGCTCAAAGGTTTAGGAACTGAATACTTACGTCAGACATGCAGTCAGCAGTGTCTGTGCAGCAGCAGGAAATAGATACCTTCTAGAAAATATTTTTCTGACTAACCCAGTGATATTAAAAGGACTATTTTATTCACATCCTGGTCTTCACATTAAAACATTTTCTTCATCATTCATTTATTTTCATAGTGCTAATTCCATACACATATCATGTCTTGCTTAATCAAAACCAAAACCTCAACAACCCTGAACTATGTATTTCATAATCAACCAGCAGAACTCTACTGTATGTGTTCATCTTGTCTAAATGCTAAACTAAACGCAAAACTTCTGTTCTCTGACTTCCAGGAGCTAGGCTGAGCAGTGGGGGTTTCAATTAAAAACCGCAGGAAGGGAAAGGAATATGTCAATAAAACCACAGACTTGTAAGTACTGCATACTAGTTTGCAAACAAACACAGCAAGCATTCTTCGAGTATGAGTCTATTACTGTAAATTTAGACCGAATGCATGATGTTGAAGGTGACTGTCCCAGCATGATCTTCCTTCATTTCACGTATAGTGAAATGCTCTCTAGCTTTACGTTCAATAGCTTGATCTAGTCAGTCTGCAATGAGACTAACAGAGGAAAATGCCATGAGGAGGAGAATGGCTTCAGCCAAATTAGCAATGTTTTGTTCTATTTCAAAAGAAAATGAGAACTGTAAAGGAGAGAGTAGAAGGTGAAAAAAAGAAAGAGAAAGTCATGAATTGACTCCAAGGCAATATCCTGTGTGAGATTTTAAATGTAGACATCACTTGAATAGAAATGTAAATGCCATGATTTGCATTATAAAGCTTTGTTAAATAATAACTGTCACTAGAAAAGATTATGTTGATACTTAATTAGTTATAGACTGGGTGCAGTCACTTTTTAAAAAGGTTGCATTAGGAATCACATATTTTATAGTGAAGAAATCTTGGGTAAGAATAGTGAAGGTGAAAGAATTTCTAAACAATTTAGAATTCATAGAAATATGTATACTCTAATGAATTTTCTAAAATACAGTGCACCCTATGGTGCTTTTATTGCTCTTGTATTAAAGAGAGGAACCAGTAAAAGAAAAACAATGTAGTTTACCTAATTAAGTGAGCAAAATGCAGCTTAAATTTACAGAAGGTTAATAACTAACATTAAATGTATTGGCTTCACATTATGTCTGAACTGTTAATAAAGTGAACTCACCGACTGCTCAAGTATTACAATTATTTCTAAACTAATAAAGAAATGAAAAGGGGAAACCTAGTAGCAGAAAAAGTGCACAAATACTCAGCTGATTTTTTTTCCACTTCAGCAGTCACTTATTTATGCTACTCTTTCCTAAACAGTGAAAAAAAGCCAAAAAGGGTAGAAAGGACTTCAGCTTTGAAATTTGATGCTGAGTTTCTTTGACTGTGTAGAGGCCAAGCTACTGATTTAATGGAGATTTTCAAAGATGCTCAGCACTGACCTAATTCTGCTGCTTTTAAAATCTCTTGGTATTTACCAAAGTCTTCAACAAGACTGGGGTCGCACAAAAGCTGAACACTTTTGAAAAGTCTGGGTTTCATCTTCTTCACAAAAATGTAAAAGGCTATGGGTACTATAGAATTACGTTCGTCTCCTATCTGAAAATGCAGTGGGGACATGCTCTAATGATTTTTCACATACTTAGTTTTTAAAATTGTGAGCTGTTCTATCCAAATCAATGTGAAAGTCTTTGCAGGACATCTGAAATGTCAACACACCACATAAATATAAACAAGTGCCTGACAGCCACTGAAAATTAGAGCCCTGCACTGTATGTTTTAAGATTACATGGGCTCAGGAATGTGCTGCCATAAGCCAAGGAGTAGTTGCTATTTTATGACTGTGGAGCCTAACTATTTGAAGAAGTGATGCTGGTGACTCTGGCCTAAATCCCATTTCTAAAGATGCTTGGTGTCAGGAAAAGAAAGCCCAGGATGTAAGAATGATAAGCAGGAGAGGTGGCAGAATATACACCTACGTCATTCAAAGAAAAAAAAAGGTGCCCACTCTATCTAAAGGTAGAGCTATTAGTGTGTCTCAGTATGGATGCCACAGTGTGAGTTCTCATCTGATGTTGTAGGCTGCTTTTAGCTGAAAATAGCCAGATCACTCAGTCTAGGATGTCAAAGAAAACCACATATGATGGTAACTGGATCGCTCTCCTGTGTCCTTAGTTAGAGGAAATTAATTTCTCCTAAATATGTTTATGCAGTCACCTTGATTCAGAGGGAGCCTCGCAGCAGGAACGGGGCTGCAGAGGCTTGATTAACTCCCCTTACTGTCCCTCCCCAGCACTCTACCCTCTCTACATACCTTCCCAGAAAACTTTGTAACTGTTGCTAGTTTCTTGGTTCTCAATTTTTTCCACTGAATAAGTATAAAAAGAAGGGCAGGGTGAAGGTCTTGGAAAGGAGATCAAGAAGAGTTTTAAGGGGAAGACAGCAGAGATGAAGGAAAAGGAAAGAGAAGAGGAATGTTCAACATAAATGGGTGGTGTTCTGAAGAATACATTAGTCTAATAGTTAGAGGCATGGAAAGATTATAAAATCCTAATTCAAATCATTGAATTCTGATTCAGCTATAGTTTAATGAGTATTTTCTAGAACACGGAGATGTATTTTTTCATTCTACTTTTGGTTCCTACACATGGTAAAGGTTTCTGTTGTCATATACTGATGTGAAATCTTACCGTAGTATAGAGAGGTGTATTAATCTGTACTGCTTCGAGGTTTAGATCAGCTCATCTGTTTCCAGCTCTGAACTCATTGCTCAGTGTGGTCTACTGTTAACACACTCCCTCTTGCAGATGGGTGCTGTATGTTGGCTGGACTACAGGGTAATTTTTGGAATTCTCATTTAGCTCTTTTTTGAGGTTTTGGGTAGGCAGATGTTTAACTGGCCTTAAGGATGTAAAGTGTTTAAGAGTGTTCCCAGCCTTCCATTAAACTCAGTGGAGAATCTGCCGTTGACTTAAATGAGAGTTGAATTAGGCCTTTTGAAATAATATGCAAAAATAACTATTTCCACCCTACGTCATTCACTTTCTTTCTCATCTGGCAACTGATCCTAGAAGGTATTGAGTGTACTGTGTAATTATTGAGTGTCATCAGCTTGCATTGAGTGCTGAGCTCCTCCATCCATCTCCTTCCATCTCCTGGCAGAATTAAATCCCTATTTATCTGTTTCTCATCCTGAAAAAGCATAAACTGAATGTTAATAACAGACAATTAAAACAACAAGAAAGAAGAAAGGAAACATAAACCAAAGGATTTTTACACAATTAAAGATAGATGAATTGGTAGTAACCAGCAAGATGAGAGATAGAAAAACCCATGTCACATACTGAACTTTACGTAACATCACTCATTTCCTTTGCGGAGACAAAAAAACTATTTCAGAGATGGGAATAGCAACCTGCAGAGGATGACGGTAAAGGTCCCTACTAACCCAAACTATTCTGTGATTCTATGATCATCCCAAACAAAGAACACAATGTCAACTAATTAATTTTAATTTGATCAACTCGCTGTTATGGGTTCACTTCACTGTGATTATTCAACGGAATATTGGATGACAGTTATGAGTGGATGATAAAGTGTACCTCTTATGAATGTAAAGCACAAAACATTGTAACATGTACTGTGTTTAATAATGGGAAAGGTGCCTTGGACATCCAAGAATTCAGATACAACGTGTCTTAGAATTCAAAGAACTTTGTGCAGAGTTATTGAATTGTATATAAGACTAGGATCCAGAGGAGGGCCACAAAGATGATCCAAGGGCTAGAGCACCTCTCCTATAAGGACAGGCTGAGGGAGCTGAATCTGTTCAGCCTGGAGAAGAGAAGGCTCCAGGGAGACTTTATAGCGACCTTCCAGTATCTGAAGGAGGCTACAGGAAAGCTGGAGAGGTGGGCCTGTGCCAACCTCATGAAGTTCAGCAAAGCCAGGTGCAATGTCCTGCACCTGGAGCAGGGCCCGCTTTTTTGGTCTGGCAGTAAACCGTATCCTGGGCTGCATCAAAAGATGAATGGCGAGCGGGTCAAGGGAGGTGGGTGATTCTACCCCTCTACCTTGCTCTCCTGAGACCCCACATGGAGTACTGTGTCCAGCTTTAGAGCCCCCAACACAAGAAGGACACGGATCTGTTGGACAGGGTCCAGAGGAGGCCACAAAGATGATGTGAGGCCTGGAGCAGTTATAGACATGAATGTGTGAAATAAAGCAGCAGATTCCAGAAGGTCCATGAACACATCATCAGTATGTGGCTTTGCTGGCTGGATGAAACTCTGTAGTTTCTATCAGTCCAAATAGTGCTAAATTTCAGTCATTTCACAGTTCTGGTTGTATTTTGTGGTATTACAATGACTGTCCTTCACCTCTCTCTTGCAGTATAATGGAGACAACTGCCACTAAGGGCCAGTCAGAACTGCAATTACCCTTTCGTTTACCAGACATCAGTTCTGCCACTCTTGATCTTCTGAGACCTCCTTGTGAAGTCCAGTTATGGGCTGTCAAAATTTGTCTTCTCAGACATGCTGTGAAGACAATCCTAAAGATTTACTCAAGATGTAAATCCCAGATGGGTAATCCAGAGCAAAACAGACTTTTCTGTAGAATTTCTTCTTTAAAATGGAGCCTGCTGTTGCTGTTTCTTTAAGCTGATTCTCTTAAAACTAAAATCTGTTCTCCTTGAATTCGGGATGAGTTAAATTACTCAAAGATTTTTTTCTGTAAAATTTCCATGCCCTTTTTCTTGAGTGCAATTACAGTGATGATTAGCAAATGCAGCACTATGGATAAGCAAATGTATAATTCATATGAACGTACCTGGTCAGAGCTAGGGATTTCTTTTTCTCTCATTCTTTATAAATGGAACAGAGATTCTATCTTCTTAAGCCTTCTTGCTCTTCCTTGTTTCACAAATGAAACAATTTAAATAATATCAAAATGACATAGTAAGTTTTAAAAACTTTCATTTTATATTTTTGGCTGAAACTATTCTTTGAATAGTTTCGCAGTTTTCTCCAAACACAGTATACTACTACTTGGTAAAATTTACCTGGCTGTATAGCTTAGTGTTGTGTGGCTTTTGTAAAGTATATAAAATGTAATATGAAATCTCATTATTTTTCCTTTGTGTTGATTTCAGATCATTTCCCATTGGCTTCCACTGACTGTAAATAGGACTTCAGCTTTTTCCAGCGGTAATCGTTCTGCGAAAGCAAAAAAGTGAGTAGTAGGAATAAGTAGTGTTTGACAGTCTGCACAGGCATTCCTAGACCTACAGAAAAATAAGTAATAATCAGCAGTCCATTTTTTTATTGAGTCTAAGACCCAAATAACAGTCTCTCTTCTGTGTTTCAGAAGCATAACTCTTCTATAGTAATCCTAACTTGGAATGTGTATTAATTATACTGGTTAATAGCAAGAAAAAATATTTTTCCGGGCACATTAAATCTATGCCTGGTATGTACTTTAGTGATGTTTAAGCATATTTGTTGGAATTACATTACCTCATTCTGAGATCAGTCACAAGTGTTCTGGGTTCCAGGGCTAAAGTGTGTAGGAGTGCCTAGTATCTTTAAAAGTAAAAAAAAAACAAACTAGAGGATTAAATACTGCCTTGTACTGTTACATCTTCTACGTGCAACTATTATAGTGATTTCTTTTATGAAAGATTTATGTAAATATTGCTTTAACTATGTACTGGAAACATACATATATACTGTTCTTATTTATGGAAAAGTACAGACTTTTTCTATAGTCGACAGAGCGAACACTCTGCTATAGATAATTTCCAGTATTTATTACTGGAGCTGGGGTTGGGCAATTTAGCAGGAGCTCTGTGTTACAGTAAGCCACTTTCACATAGCTTTTATATCCCTCTTGTTCGTGTTACGTAGCTAGGAAAGCCAGCATGCCAGTTCTCTCCAGGAACAGTCTGTGTGTTTGAGTGAAAGGGAGCCTTGCAAATGTGCTGAAAGGAAAACTGGAAAACTAGATATTGGTCAAAATCTAGACCACAGAACTTCAGAGTTGCAATCATACAGATAGTCTTATATTACACTTTAAATACCAAGGTAAAATCAAGAAAACGAAAGTATTGTATACATTTGCATTTTAAATTGTGTAATCATGTTATTATCTGAAACTAATACCGTGCTGTTAAAATTTAGATAAAGTGTCCTGCAATGCATACAAAATGTTCATTTGTTGAAGGCCATTAAGTTAATTTCCTGGGAACAAGATTAAATGCAAGGCATTTACATAATCATTAGTTGTGAGGTGTAGAATAGATAATTAAATATTCCACCACATTAATTTATATTTAATTAACTGTGCTTCCATGATCCTTCTGCCTGAATATTAATATTGTGTAAATAAACAATTAGGATGCATGCTTTGCAAAAACCTTATTGTAAAAAATGTGATCAAAGAAATTCTATGAAATCTACTTAAATTAACAAACAATTAAAGGTTTTGTTAAGTAAAAACTTTTGAAAGTTTTGCTAAAGAGATCCTAGTGCTATGATTTTGACACTTTGGTTCTTCAAGTGTTCAATGTGTCAAAGTTGTCTTAACAAAGTTTTGATCATAATATTTCATATTGTACATTTCACAACCTCTCATTCAAATTGGTTAACGTACATAAAGGCTGGTGAAGTATGCAGAATGAACTTTGCATTAAGTTTGGAAAAGACAGTAAAGCCAGAGGGAATTAATGAACATTATATTTTCTAGTAAAGATATACAGTTTTAGAACATTGGATTTTCTAGTAAAGAAATACAATTTCAGAGCTCCTGTTTTCACATTAAAAAGATACAATCTGAAAGCATTCAGACCATACCTGACAATACCAGAAGCATTTCTTTCCTTTGAAAAAAATGCATTCTTACCAGAAGCCTTTTCAGCTGTATACATAGATGAATGACATGGAAAAGGCTGAACTGAAATTCAGAACATGTTTTGTTTCATGTAAATAAAAGTTATTCATTGCTATTTGCTTCTAAAGAATGATCTGATACTGTCTTCTAGAAGGGATACCTCTAGGAATTGCCTGTTCTCAGATGTAGCACTTAGAGATGTATACCGTGGTATTTTGACAAATGGAGGAGAGTCATACATTCTTCCAGGGACAGTGACCGCCACTTCCCTGGGCAGTCTGTTTCAGGGTTTGACAACCCTTTTGGTGAAGAAATTTTCCCTAATATCCGATCTAAACCCCTCCTGGTGCAACTGGAGGCTGTTTCCCCTTGTCTTATCACTTGTTACCTGGGAGAACAGACCAACCCTCACCTCTCCACAGCCTCCTTTCAGGGAGTTGTAGAGAGCAAGAGGCCATCCCCTCAGTCTCCTTTTCTCCAGGCTAGACAACTGCAGATCTCAGCACTCCTCACAAGACTTGTTTAGAGTCACAAGACTCTAAACCCTTCAACCAACTTCGCTACCCTTCTTTGGACATGTTCCAGCACCTCCATGTCCTTCCTGAGGCGAAGAGCCCAAAAACTGAACATTGCAGTATTCGAGGGGTGGCCTGAGCAATGTCAAGTAGAGGGAGACAATCACTTCCCTAGGCCTGCTGGCCACACTACTGCTGATCCAGGCCAGGATGCTGTTGGCCGCCTTGGCCACTTGGGCACATGCTGGCTCGTATTCAGCCGGTTGTCAACCAACACGCCGAGGTCCTTTTCCACTGGGCAGCTTTCCAGCCACTCTTCCCCAGGCCTGTAGCGCTGCCTGGGGTTGTTGTGACATAAGTGCAGGACTCGGCACTTGGCCTTGTTGAACCTCGTACAGTTGGCCTTGGCCCATCGATCCAGCCTGTCCAGATCCCTCTGTAGAGCTTTCCTGCCCTCCAGCAGGTCTACACTCCCAGCCAACTTGATGTTGTCTGCAGATGTCCAGAGAATGCCCTCGCAGCCTCATCCAGATCACTGATGAAGATATTAGAGGGAGTTGGCCCCTGTACTGAGCCCTAGGGAACACCACTTGTGACCGGGTGCTGATTGGGTTTAACTCCGTTCACCACAACACTGATCATCCAGCCAATTTTTATCCAGCAAAGCATACACCCATCCAGGCCATGATCAGCCAGTTTCTCCAGGAGAATGCTGTGGGAAACAGTGTCGAAGGCTTTACCGAAGTCTAAGTAGACAACATCCACAGCCTGTGCCTCATCCACTAGGCAGGTCACCTCGTCATAGAAGATCAGATTAGTCAGGCAGGACCTGCCTTTCATAAGCCCATGCTGACTGGGCCTGATCACCTGGCTGTCCTGTATGTGCCGTGTGATTGCACTTGTGACGATCTGTTCCATAACCTTCCCCAGCAGCAAGGTCAGCCTGACAGGCCTGTAGTTCCCCAGATCCTCCCCTGTTCCTTCTGTTAAATGGGCATCACATTTACTAACCTCCAGTCAACCCAGTTAGCCACAACTGCTAATAAATGATTGAAAGGGTCAAGGTTTATGGTCAGGGCAGCCTGCTAGACCTGTAACAGATGCTCTCTGTTAACTCCTCTCCCTCCACAAAGGGGAAGAGAAAGGGAATAAGGGAGAGAGACTTATCGATTAGAAAAGGAAACTAGAACAGCTTTAATGGAAATAAAAATAATAATAATAAAATGAGATATATACAAATACTTACAAACCCAATATTGAACCCAACTCCCCCTGATGAAAATTACATCACCATCACCACTGATGCTGTGGAGCAGGCACTGGGAAGTCCCAGACAGGGCTCAGCAGCAGACGGGAACTGTGTTCAGGAGCTGGATTCCGGTACTGGATTCAGAAACACACAGATTGGGATCAAAGGCAGAATGAGTAGAGCCATTCTCGGATGCCAGCAATTGAAGAAAAGAAGAGCCAAGAGCTTGACCCTCATGGTCCCTCAGCTTTATACCAAATATGAAGTATCTGGGATGGAGTCCCTCGTTAGTCAGTTTAGGGTCACCTATCCTGTCTGCTCCTCCCCCCTGGTGTGGCCTTTTACTTTCTGCACCCCTCAATGTGATACACAAGATCCAGCAGTGGCCTCAGTCTACAAACCAATCCTTGGTACTAACTCTGAACATGGAGTGTTATCACTGCTAGAAGCAGGCACTGCCTGTGAAAACATGCTGCTAACTTCAGAAAGTGCAGTTGGTTAGAAGAACTGAGCTGAAAACTAAAATCACTGAACGGAATTAGTTGTGTTCTCACTCAAATAAGGATGGAAAGTAGCTTGGTGAGCACTTCCACCAGCTCCCTCAGTACCCTTGGGTGGATCCCATCTGGCCCCTAGAAGAAGTGTAGCGTAACAATAGGGAGAAGATAATTCTGGAAACCTACCTGGCTGAGAAGGGACATGAGAAAAAAGGAGACTGCTCTGTCTCCTGGACTCTGGAATTTTGTGGGACAGTTATGTACTGTAGGA